>CAWUFW010012443.1:0-542537 GCA_963921515.1 Calotriton arnoldi | reverse complement strand
GCAACTGTTCATATCAGTGCATGTGCCATGGTCACATTTCACGGTGGTGTATGTGTATGTCATGTCACATACCCCGTGAGTCCCATGTGGGACGGTATGTTTGAGCCAGGGTGTCCCAGTGGCACAATAGTGATGGTCCTCCACAGTCTTTGTGCATGTAGTGTTTACAATGTCTCTGATTTCATGTGCGCAATGGGAGACAGTCTCCACATCCGGGTTGTGTGTGCATGGACTTTGATGTTGTGCGTGTGTGTGTCACATACGTCCATGTCTGTCCTGCCATGGCAAGTGGGGCCACTACCTGTGGGGGTCATGGTTGTTTTGCTGTGGTGTATACATGATACTCCATGTAATGCCAGTGTCCATGTGGCAATACAGGGTCCCTGGGAATGTACCTGTCATTGAGCTGTGGTGCCTGGGGCACATCTGTCCTCACATGTCACTGTGGGGGGTGATTGTGACACGGCAGCAGGAGATGGGAACTGTGACACGGCCTCATGATATCCAATGGGCCAACCTGGGACTAATTGATGCTACCTGTTGGACCGTGTTGACAGATGTTGGCCATGTATGTACCATACATGTCCTTCCGGAACTGCACACTTCATGTAGTTGTGCCTCATAATGATGTATGTTGGGATCTTGAGTGTGTTCAATGCCGCATATGTGGGGTGACTGACAATCTTGCTTACTTCTCCTCTGCACTGCAGGGCTCCTGCTGTCCATCGACCATTCCCAGACCTGGCAACGATGGTGGAACGGGACAGCATCCGACGGTACCGCTTCACCAGGCAGCTGATTGAGGATTTGGCAGTGCAGTTGTCCCCACATTTGCAGCCTGGCCGGCCGTATCCTACAGCGCTGACCCCCAAGGTGAAGGTGATGGCAGCCCTACACTTCTTTGCCACCGGTACCTTCCAACATACTGTGGCGACTGCTGGTGGGATGTCACAGACCATGTTGAGCCGTGTGCTCCGCGATGTTTTGGCGGCAATGTTGCTATTCCTGAACCGGTACATCTATTTCCCTAGACTGCGACGACTCACTGACGTGAAGAGTGACTTTTATGCCCTGGGGAGGATGCTGCATGTCATTGGCTCCATTGATGGGACACATGTGGCTTTGGTACCACCACAGGCCCAGGAGCAGGCATACAGGAACCGCAAGCACTACCACTCTGTCAATGCACTGGTGGTGTGTCTTGCAGACATGACCATCACACACGTGTGTGCCCGTTTCCCTGGTTCAGCACTCGATGCCTTTGTGATGAGGAGTAGTCGCATCCCCAGGATGATGGCACAGATGCAGAACCAGCGTGCCTGGCTTGTCGGTGTGTACTGACTTTGTGCCATTGTGTGTGATCTGATCTGTAGTATTCCGCCCACTTTTCCAAGTCAGCTAATGTGCACTTGTCTGTCCGTAGGTGACTCGGGATACCCCAACATGCCGTGGTTGCTGACACCCCTCAGGAACCCTGTGACACCAGCCCAGATGCGCTACAATGAGGCACATGGTCGGACCAGGAGAGTGATTGAGCGGACATTTGGTCTCCTGAAGAGCCGCTTCCGCTGCCTGGACAAGACCGGAGGGTCCCTCCCATATGCCCCTGTGAAAGTGTGCAAGATTATCATCGTCTGCTGCATGCTCCACAACCTGGCAGTGCGGAAGGAGTTGCCTCTCATCCAGGATGACAATGACCAACATCCGCCAACTGTGGAGGATCCTGGCCTGGACCATGATGCCAGTGACGATGATGATGATGAGATGATGGTGATGTCCGCACACAGCTCATCACCACCTTCTTTAGCTGAATGTGAGTATCCTGAGGTGTCATGTCAATGATGTGAGTTGGCATGATGTGTGGGTGGTGCTCTGGTGCTGTTGGAGTGTGTCCATGGGCTACTTGACTGGATGTGTGTTGCGATGTGTGCTAACAGGTGGGCTGTACTCCCCAACAGTGTTGACATGCTAACTTGGTTCTGGGTGGGTATCTTGTAACATGTATTGTGCATGAGTTTTGCTGTTCTGTCCTGTACTCCATTGCTTTTGACTGTGTGTCATTTCTGTCCTTCACATGGTACTTTCAGCTTCGTTTGGTCAACTGTGTCCACCGACGACGTGATTGCACTTCCAGGGTGGTAGCTGTTGTGTCCCTACAGGTGATGTGTGCCACACCCATGGACTTCCTTCCATCTACAGTTGTTGACTGTGTGCCCGCTGCCAGGTGGGATTACCTTGCATCTGTAGTGGTTACGACATGTTGCAACTGTGTAATAAACCTGTGCTTCACTTTGTGATGTGCGTTGTCTGTGGTCACACATTTGACTGCCATTTGCTTACTGCACCTGTGGGCTACTTGACTACAACTGGGAATGGGTGTGGTGTCTGTGCATTGCACCGTCTTCCCTGGCAATATCAGTGTAGGCAATGAGTCAGATGGCCTAGGTGTGTATGTGTTGTGTAGCCCTGGTGGTGTGTCTCCCTCATATGTGTCACGTTGCCTTTACTCACATGCCTGTGTTGTCCTTGCTGTTGCAGTTCACATACACAGTGTAATTTTGCAGTTCATCATCCCCATTACAGCACCCACGTTGGAATCACGACAGAGGCAAGTATGGTGTATTAGTGTGTTTATTGTGATACATTTGTGTTAATAGTGCATAGGATGGGTAGTGCTGTACATAAATCTTGCAATCCGAAGTTCCTAGGTGAATTGAAAGTCCTGGTAGACAGGATCCCCAGTATCGGGGCCACAGTTGTCTGACACATTGGTCCAACTTGTACTCCCCATGCAATGTGTGGGAGTAGTGTTGCCGTCAACAGGGTGAACAGTCTGTGCACAAAGGCGAACATCCAGAACAGGTTCAGGCTTCCTGGGAGTTGCGCTTGGCCAACGGCCTCTCACTTTTCCCTCCTCGGATGACCCTTCTTCTTGGGGGGGGCCCCTCAAGTACAGGCTGCTGCGGTGCAGGGGACTCTCCGCCAGAGTCATCCTCCCTTCCTGTGGCAGTTGCAGTTTGTTCGGCACCAGATGTTGTTGGCACACAGGGAGGTGTGGACTGGTTGCTGTTCATCTGGCGGAGGCATTGTAAAATGTCCCTGTGCACCGCCGTCATCTCATGCAGTGCATCCCACTTGGACTCCACGCGGGACATGTGTGACTCCACGTGGGACATGTGGGAGTCCAAGCGGGCATGATGGGCAGCCTGCTGCTGTTTCATGTCTCTGAGGAGCCCCACTACCTGGCTGAGGTCTCCGGTGCTGGACTGGTACGACTCAGCTATGCGTACCAGTTGTGGGTCATCATGCACACCAGCAACGTCTTCAAGCAGCGACCTCTATCTCCCACCCCTCCCACCACCCCTGCTGACATGTGCAGTGTGTGCAGTGGCACGCACAGATAACCCTGATCCACCTTGGGGGTTGGTGGTGGTGGTGGTGTCCATGGACCCAGGTTGGTCCAGGGTCCCTGTGCTGGTGTTGCTCCTTGTTCTGTCCATGTCGGCAGGGATGGTATTTGTGGTGACAGTCGTTGGAGGGGTGGGTGCAGGGGTGCAGCTGGTGGTCCTGCTGGTGCTGCAGCTGGTGGTCCTGCTGGTGCTGCATGTTGACTTGCACCGGATGTGCCAGGTTGGTCTTCATCGTCCGAGGAGGACAGAGGCTGTACTGACGCCAGTGAGCTCCGCATCCTCCTGAGCCTGGGATTGGGACTCCTCAGCGTCTGCTGCTGTGTCCCCATCATCACCTATTTTTGGGAGACACAAACAATGTATGTTATGTTTCTGCAGGCATCAATGGTTGACACACATGACAGTTGTGACTGTGGCTCTGGGTGCGGGCCTGTACATTGCATTGTCCTAAGTCGTCACAGTCAGGGGTTGATATTGGTGTGGCACATTGTCCTGCATTATTTGGGCATTTCTATGTATTTTTGGGGTGTGAACATGGTCTGCATTGGTTGTGTTTGGTTGACAGCCGGCCCTCCTTCCCACCCACCCAGCCAGTCAGTTATCCCACCATGGAACGTGCTTGCGTTGCAGGGAGTGGAAGTTGTCTCTCAGGATGTCAGTCAGTGGTGTCCTGCTGTTTGTTGGTGCACAGTTGGCAGCAGGGCCTTGTGCTCCCCACAGCAGTAGCCAGTGTCAGCCATCTTGTGAGTCCTTCTCCACTCCCTGTGATGTGAGCATGGTTCAGGGTGGTGTTGATGGGACAGTTGTGGGGGTGACCAATATCAGTGGCTACGACTCCCATCATGCTATTGCCTCCACCCCCTTCCCAGCATGCACATGCTTCCTTCCTTTTGACTCTGCTTCCCTGTGGGGTGGGCTGGCTGTGCTGACAGGATGGCTGGGAGTGTTGTCCTGGCAGTTGTTTGGCTAGAAGTCCCAAGAGTGGCCCTGTGCTTCACACAACATAACCCAGGGTGGTGGTTCTTTGTGGGATCTTGTGTTAGGATGGGGGCATTGCATTCTACCAGGTGGGTTCTGTGGAGTTTGTGTTGGGGTGTGTGTGAGGGGAGGTGCTTGTGACTATGGTCAGTGCTGCAAGTCCTCCTTCCCACCCAGCTAGCCAGATATCCCACCATGGAACGTGCTTGCATTGCAGGGAGTGGAAGTTGTCTCTCAGGATGTCAGTCAGTGGTGTCCTGCTGTTTGTTGGTGCACAGTTGGCAGCAGGGCCTTGTGCTCCCCACAGCAGTAGCCAGTGTCAGCCATCTTGTGAGTCCTTCTCCACTCCCTGTGATGTGAGCATGGTTCAGGGTGGTGTTGATGGGACAGTTGTGGGGGTGACCAATATCAGTGGCTACGACTCCCATCATGCTATTGCCTCCACCCCCTTCCCAGCATGCCCATGCTTCCTTCCTTTTGACTCTGCTTCCCTGTGGGGTGGGCTGGCTGTGCTGACAGGATGGCTGGGAGTGTTGTCCTGGCAGTTGTTTGGCTAGAAGTCCCAAGAGTGGCCCTGTGCTTCACACAACATAACCCAGGGTGGTGGTTCTTTGTGGGATCTTGTGTTAGGATGGGGGGCATTGCATTCTACCAGGTGGGTTCTGTGGAGTTTGTGTTGGGGTGTGTGTGAGGGGAGGTGCTTGTGACTATGGTCAGTGCTGCAAGTCCTCCTTCCCACCCAGCTAGCCAGATATCCCACCATGGAATGTGCTTGCATTACAGGGAGTAGAAGTTGTCTCTCAGGATGTCAGTCAGTGGTGTCCTGCTGTTTGTTGGTGCACAGTTGGCAGCAGGGCCTTGTGCTCCCCACAGCAGTAGCCAGTGTCAGCCATCTTGTGAGTCCTTCTCCACTCCCTGTGATGTGAGCATGGTTCAGGGTGGTGTTGATGGGACAGTTGTGGGGGTGAGCTGTGTCTGTGACTACGACTCCCATCATGCTATTGCCTCCACCCCACTTCCCAGCATTCCCATACTTACTTGCTTTTGTGGGGAGTTCAGTGTGTGTGGGTGTGAGAGCAATGGCAAGATGGCTGACAGTGGTGTCCTGCTGTTGGTTGGTGTGCAGTACCCAGCATGCCCATGTGCTCCCCACGACACAGCAACAGTGTCAGACATCTTTGATGGGCCTTTCCACTATCTGTGGGATGTGCATGCGTGAGTGTGAGCTTGCTGGGCCATGTGGTGGGGGATGTAGAGCTGTGACTACGACTCCCATCATGCTATTGCCTCCTCCCCCTTCCCAGCATGCCCATGCTTCCTTCCTTTTGACTCTGCTTCCCTGTGGGGTGGGCTGGCTGTGCTGACAGGATGGCTGGGAGTGTTGTCCTGGCAGTTGTTTGGCTGGAAGTCCCAAGAGTGTCCCTGTGCTTCACACAACATAACCCAGGGTGGTGGTTCTTTGTGGGATCTTGTGTTAGGATGGGGGCATTGCATTCTACCAGGTGGGTTCTGTGGAGTTTGTGTTGGGGTGTGTGTGAGGGGAGGTGCTTGTGACTATGGTCAGTGCTGCAAGTCCTCCTTCCCACCCAGCTAGCCAGATATCCCACCATGGAACGTGCTTGCATTGCAGGGAGTGGAAGTTGTCTCTCAGGATGTCAGTCAGTGGTGTCCTGCTGTTTGTTGGTGCACAGTTGCCAGCAGGGCCTTGTGCTCCCCACAGCAGTAGCCAGTGTCAGCCATCTTGTGAGACCTTCTCCACTCCCTGTGATGTGAGCATGGTTCAGGGTGGTGTTGATGGGACAGTTGTGGGGGTGACCAATATCAGTGGCTACGACTCCCATCATGCTATTGCCTCCACCCCCCTTCCCAGCATGCCCATGCTTCCTTCCTTTTGACTCTGCTTCCCTGTGGGGTGGGCTGGCTGTGCTGACAGGATGGCTGGGAGTGTTGTCCTGGCAGTTGTTTGGCTGGAAGTCCCAAGAGTGGCCCTGTGCTTCACACAACATAACCCAGGGTGGTGGTTCTTTGTGGGATCTTGTGTTAGGATGGGGGGCATTGCATTCTACCAGGTGGGTTATGTGGAGTTTGTGTTGGGGTGTGTGTGAGGGGAGGTGCTTGTGACTATGGTCAGTGCTGCAAGTCCTCCTTCCCACCCAGCTAGCCAGATATCCCACCATGGAACGTGCTTGCATTGCAGGGAGTGGAAGTTGTCTCTCAGGATGTCAGTCAGTGGTGTCCTGCTGTTTGTTGGTGCACAGTTGCCAGCAGGGCCTTGTGCTCCCCACAGCAGTAGCCAGTGTCAGCCATCTTGTGAGTCCTTCTCCACTCCCTGTGATGTGAGCATGGTTTAGGGTGGTGTTGATGGGACAGTTGTGGGGGGGGCAATATGTGTGACTGCGACTCCAATGATGCTATTGGCTACACTGACTTGGCCAGCATACACAGAATTCCTTCCTTTGAGTGGTCTTCACTGTGTGTTGGTGTTGTTGTGGTGGCTACATGTCTGGATGTGTTTGTTAGTTCTATTTGTGCCACTGCCTAGCTGTAGTTGTAGTTGTGTTTGTACATGTGTTGGCACAGTTGGATGTGACTTTTTTGATGGCATGTGTTGTGTTTATCTGACTGACATACACATTTTGGGATGATTCTGTTCTGGTTGCTGTGTAATTGCTATGAGTGCATGGTTTGACTCTCCCCTTGACAGTGATGTGTGTGTTTTGTGGCAGTATATTGTGTACATTTGTTGTGTACTCACCAGGCTCTGGGATGTCCTCTAGTCCATATACGCTCACTGGCGGAAGGATGGCCCGCACCTTCTCCTCCCAGGGCCTGAGGTATATTGGCTTGGCCGGAGGGCCACTGCCGGTGTATTGGCTGTTGATGTAGTCTTTCTTCAGCAGGTCCCGTACCCTCCTGCGCACATCATACCACCTGTTCTGGATGTCGCTCTTTGTGCGCCGACATGGTGATTGTGCGTTCACCCTGTTGATGATCCTCTCCCACATCTTGGTTTTCTGGGAGATGGGGGTCTGTTGGACCAGTGTGCCAAACAGCTGTGGCTCTACCCTGAGGATCTCGTCTACCATGACTTCCAATTCACAATCTAGGAACTTGGGATTCTTCTTGGGGGGCATGGTGATGGGTGGTGATGGTGAGTGATGTGTGTGTTGGTGTGCAGGTGAGGGTGTGTGAGTGTGTGTTTTGCTGGGTGTATGTGAGGTAGGTATTTGTTGGTGTGCTGCTGGTGTGTGGCTTGTGTGAGGGATGAGCTGTGGGTGTGTGGTTGCTTTCTCTTGGGTGCTGGCAGTGGAATGGCATTTGCAAAGGCTCATGGTTGTGATTTGTGTCCTTTATATAGGTGGAGTTGTGGGTGTGTCTTTGTTCTCTGTCCCCACCCCTCCCAGTATTTATTGGCTTGGTAATTGCTTGTTTGGCCTTTTTGTGGGTGATTTTTCCTTTGTACTGTCTGTGTATGTTGGAAACGTTCTTGTGACCGAGTCGGACCCTGCATTTGTCTCGTACGGTCTTCTCCGTTTCGTTCACGCTGTGTTTGTGCAGTTTTCTATGCTGCGTTCGCGTCGGTCGCGGTGTTTTGTGTTGCTTCGGCTCGGTTTTGTATGCGTGTCGGTCATGCGGCTTGGCCTCCGTCCGACTCGCTCGTGGTTTTCGCGCCTTGCATCGTACTTTGCGGTTTGGAGTTCGCGTGTACGTTTCGGTCGGATTTGTTCCGGGTGCGTGTCGGTCGGTTCGATTCGTGTGTTTTTCCGGCCGGATTGCTGTTTTCCGTGCGGCTCGGTCGGTCGACTTGGTTTCGGTACGTGTCGGTCGGATTTTTCACGCCTTGCATCGTACTTGGCGTGTCGGGCGCCACAGGTACGTGTCGGTCGGTATTATTTCCGGATCCGAGTCGGTCGGTGCTTTTTCCGGCCCGAATCGGAATCGACCCCATAGTGTCCAACACCTTTTACAAATTTTGTATAATAAAAACATGTAACACATTTTTCAGTTTTATTTATTTTCAATGTTTTATCACTATATAGTTTTACAATTTATATTATACGTACTTCAAGTGAAAAATTAAAATAATTACAAAATTAAGTTTATTAATAATAAAAAAATCAGGTAAATCAAATTTATATACATTTGTATGTTATACATTTTCAACTTTTATTTTTTATTGTTAACAAGTTATTAACATTTCTTAACTTTTTTACATATATATTTTCAACATTTTATTTTATAATTGTTTATATTATATACTATTATTTAATTTATACTGTACAATTTTTTCATAATTTTTATGACATTGATTGATCTGTTGTATGTTTAATAATTTTTTACATTTTTCTGACAGTTATATATATGTATTTTCAACATTATTTTCACATGTTTGTAATTGTATAAGTTATACTATTATTTAATTTACACTTTAAAAAAATGTCATAATGTTTTACAACATTGATATGTTTCACATGTGTAGCAATTTTTTGAATTTTTTCTAAAAACATTTTTTCAACTTTTTTACAATATTTCCCATTCATTTCTATAGAGAGATAGTCTTTTCTTAGTTTCATTTGGCGCCCATTTGTTTTCTACTACCTTCTATTTTGTAATACAGTTGTGTTATTTTTAGTCCACTTTCCCGGAACCAGGTTGTGGGAAGATGTTGCTGTTCGTCGGAACAGGTAAGTCCTTTTTTAAGGTTTTTTTAAAGAATTTTGAGAGTGGGGGGGATTTAGGAGGGAAGTTGAATAGTTAGGTATAGTGTTTTTTTTTGGTTTTTGGTATATTTAGATATATTGCTGTTACTATAGTACACTAGTTTGTCGCTTCCGTTTTTTACACTGTTTAATAATGTATTACTATGTTATATTGTGTGGTGTTAGTTATATTTTGATGATTAACTGTTATCTGTATGTAGTTTTGGAAATATAATGTGTTTTGCGGGTGAATTTTGCCTATTTCTTTTACATGTTTTTGTAAACTAAAGCATTCTATGGGCATTTGGAGTTGCTGTTTTTTTTTGTTTTTTTTTTTTAAAGGAAATCAGTTTGGCTTATAATAAACCAATGGTTTTTCCTTTGATTTATACAAAATTTTATTTCCTAGAGCGGTTCTTTTTTTAAACACTTTGGGCCTCATTACGATGTCGGTGGAAAAGCATTCCGACTGACTCCTTGTCGGCATCATTTCCGACCGACTCGGGTTCGGGGAGTCCGACCAACCGATTATGATGTTTCCAAACACCGTTCGGTCTGACTCCCATTGACTTTAATGGGAGCCTTTGTTCCGACCGACAACACAGGCTCCCATTGAAAAAAGGGGTTGTTGCGGAAAACCTTGCACCCTGTGGCGGGCATTCCATGGTGCCTGCCACACTGTGTATGGTTGGAAAGAGGGGTCTTATGGGTACCCCCACGGGCCCTAAACGGAGGCCTCTGGGTGTAGCAGGCCTGCTACGGGCCCCCAAAATCAGTTTCCGACAGCCGTTTCGTATTGGATGGACCGATTCGGAAAGGCTGTCCGAATTCGACATTGTAATACATCAGTCAGAAACGCGGTCAATAGATCTGTGCGATTCAGCTCTGACTGACTCGTAGTCTAAAATGCCAGTCAGAACCGAGTCGGAAAGACCGAACGGTTACCTTTCCATTGCAATCGGCCGGTCAGAAATGTTTCCAAGTCAGTCTGAAACATAGATTCCAACACTGGTTAGGAAAATCTGAATGCCATTCAGAGCCTTTCCGACCGACATCGTAATCAGCCCCTTTGTTGGGTTTTTTATGGGACCTTGATACTCTGGATTACTTTAAGGGATTTCGATTGGATTTGCTATATTTATGCTTTTTTGGGGGGGATTTTTGGATTTATTTATCCTGTTTTTGGTGGATTACTCATTTTTGCTACATGGAGTCAGAGAAATATCTGCAGCTACAGAACAATAAGTTTTAAGTCTTTCATTTACTTCGGGTGGGAAATTAGATATTACATTGTTTATATTAAATATATATTATTGTTATGTGTAATTATTTGGATTGTGTGCTGTTATTATTTTATGTGATGGATTTAATTTTATTTTATCTATTTTAGTTGGTGATAGATTTTTTTAAAAATAAGTTGTACATAATTGTATCATATCAGTCTTTTATCAATATTGGTATTTTAAACAGCTGTTTGATCTAATAAAATATATGTATTATTTAAAAATCATAGTTTTGGTATGTTGGTTTACAGTTTATTGTCCTTTTTGAGGACTTTGGTAGATTTATTTTATAGTATGCTTTTGGCTATCATTTCTAAATAATGCATTCCTTTGTTATTTATGAAGAGTTTGACTTTAAATTGTAGCATGCTGTACATTCTTTTGGTTTGTTTGCTAAGTTTAGGGGCAATTTGACTAAAAAATTGCTCCATTCTTATTTCTTGGTACCTTTACTCTTTCTGTAACGCTTCTATAAATTTGTATAGTGCAGGTTGAGTTGCATTGCGTTGTTTGTTTTGGGTTCCTGTGCTAAGGTGCTGTCATAGACATTCCACCATGTTATGTGGAATTTGAGTTGGCATCTGTTTCCGGAGCGATGCAGTCTGCCAACCTAAGTGCCTTTGAACTAGTCCATTAGGGGACTAAGGGCCTGATTGTGAGTTTGGCAGTCTGATAGACCGCCAAACCCATGGTGTTGGTCCGACTGCCATATTATGACTTTGGTAGATGGACCGCCATAGGGGCCACTGCTACCGCCTGGGATCCATGATCCTTAGGGTATTGCAGTGGTCGGAGGCCCGCAAAATGCTGGAAGTTCTGCTGCGGCACCGCCAAGCATATTACAAGTTTCCTCACCACCAATGTTTTCATGGCGGTGAGCCCACTATTAAAAGTGTGGCGGAGAGGAAACTAAGCCCCCTGTTGCCTCAAGGCCAGGGGCTACATGCAAGTGGGCACATGGTGTGCCCCCCGGTCTGTATGCACCCTCAGTTCCTGCACAGCATGGACTTCACAGTACATGCTGTGCAGGAACGCACTGTGGCAGTTCCACTGCGCTGTCTTTATAAGGATCAAATACGAGAATTTGAAAGGCTCTGCTGTAGGACTGCTGCCACAGTACAGCCCACCCGGATTTAACTCATAATCCGGCGGGCGGTCTGGCTAACGGTTTGGCAGTCTGGTAGCAAGGAACTGGTGTGCTGGCCCGCTGCCAGATCGCCAAACTCATAATCAAGCCCTACGTTTGCCTTCATTTTGTTGGTAGAAAGGGCTTTCTATTAGTAGATTGTAGTGGTTGGCTACCTCTATGAGAGGGACAAAGACTAGTGCTATCATTTGTTTGATTTCAAAGGCAAATTGGTTGTTTGTGGAATATGTTTTGCAGATTTTTGGAGATGTCTTCATATAATTTGATTGAAATGATAGTAACAGCTTTGTATAGTTGTGTGGAAGTATATTTTTGGAATTGTTTGAATCACGGCTTGTTCAAAGTCTATGATTGTGTTTTGGGGAAGTAGTTATTTGTTCCATATTTTATATGGTTTAAGAGCTCATACTAAGTGCTGCTTCGTTTATTTGGTAGTAGGCCATATATAAAAGGGATATTTGTGTTTTGATATTAACCATGTATGGTGTGTATCTGAATAAATAGGTTGGGACACATTTTAAAGGCCCCATCCATCATACAGGTTTGACATTGGTTAAGTTTCAATACGTTCTTGCTTTAGAGAATAGTATAATTAATTTCTCACTATTTAGATTGTTATGCATAGAGAAAGGTTCCTCACTATGTGTAGTTTTTAATTGCTCAGGTATGCCTTGGTATATTCTAGGGGCAAGTGGGTTATCACTGGTGTCTTTTTTAGTTCATGCAATAAATCTTTTTGAAGTGGGGATAGGTGGTAGTTGCTCTGCTGTGTGTTTGGGTACTCTAGACAAAATATAATTCAACGGTTTGCATGTGGGTTCCTGGGAGCTAGTGCTTGCCTCTCTTATATCTTGCAGTATTTCTTGTACTTCTATTTCTGTCATATGTGGCGGATGGTTGTGCTTTCTTACATGAATTACTACATTATCTTTTGTTTGGTTTCCCTCGCATAGCATAGCGTTTTATAATATTTAGTACATTTCCATTTTATTGTTTCTGATGATGCACTTTTGTGGCTGCAGGTGTAGCCCATGTGGTTTAGTAACTGCTTTCCTTTCTGTGAAGTGATAAATTTGGCGGCCTCTGTCATTGTATCTTTAAGAATTGCAATAGTATAAATATATAATATCGATAATATCTTTAAACTTTTGCACGTTTGTCATTAAATTGTTAAAAAATTCATTTACTTCTATTTTTTTATACTAACATGTATGTTCTGGTGAGATGGTTCACTCAGTTTTGCAGCTTTTCCCTTGGAGATGTTTTATTGTGCAGCAGGTGCTTTAGCTTCTGTTTCTGTTGATTGAACAAGAAATACGTAAGTTACAATTTAAACGGCACTTTGTTGATAGTTTGTAGGGGTTGAGGTTGTTAGGTTTGTTTTTGTTTGCTATTTGGATGAGTTTATCATTAGTTATTTACTTATGTACACTTAGGGGCCGACACCGACGTGCTGTAGGTGTCGGTCCCACCGACATCTCTAACCGTAGTTAGACCGCCGCAATAGGATGCAGTTGGTCCGACCGCATTGGCCCAGGGACCGTCCGACAGCTTCAGACAGGCTCCGGTCAGTCCGATCGCATTCCCCACATTGGAGGCGGTGCCTTCTCAGACACCACCGTGGGGATTACGATCCACCTTTCCGCTAGCCATTTCACGTCAGTTCTTTCGACGTGAATAGGCTGGCGGAAAGGCTTTTTTAGGACCCTTAGCAGGGCCCCTATCCCCTGTGGCCCTCCGCTATGGGCCTTGGGGGGCACCTGTGGTGCCCTCCTAAACATCCCTGCATTGTGTGGCAGGCACCGCATGGTGCCAGCCGTGGGGTGCAGGGATGTTTGAAAACATGCCTCCCTGCATTGGGGCTTGTGTTGCACCCATTTTTTGGGCCTCAGCACAAGCCTCAAAACAAATAGGTGTGTTTATGACCGCCTCCACATCAGTCAAATCCTAATTTGTCGGGCGGGACCACCGACTACCTCTCGGTCGGTCCCTTACTTTCTTATTTCATTTTGCAGGTTTGTGATCCCTGATATTTTCTGGTAGTTTATTGGTTTTCAAGTTGTATATTTTTTCTTTTAGGAGGTCTGTATAAAAAGTTGAAAAGTGTGTTAATATTTCTTTGCTATTGTATATTTTTAAATTTGTTAACAGTTATGTTTTAGTTTGAATATAAGTGTTACTTACATGGTTATGTATTTGTTAAGATGTATATTTTTCTTCTTTAATGGTTTGTAGAAAGATTCTTGTAGAGTTTTCTTGTTGTGTAGCTTTTGTCATTTTTGAAGTATTTAGTTGTTCTAATTAGTGTGCCTTTTATATTGTTGAGTCAATTGTTCATTTGATCTTATTAGGTAAAATTGTTTATAGTTTAATTTTATTGGTTGGTTTACGCATGTATGAATTCTTTTTATCAGTTAAATCCTTGTCTGGTAAAAGCTAATTTAAGTTTTACTATTTATGTCTAATATATAGTCCTATATTTTTGTTTATAAAATTAATTGTATATATATATTTAGTAATATTCAGATTGATGTTGACTTGTTTGCAGTTAATGGTAATTTTATGGGGGTTTTATTGTATGTATTTTAGATTTGTAATTTTTTGGGGTAAATGATAAATATATTGTTAATATAATATACTTTAATTACAATTAAATATATGTATAACCAGTTTGGGGTTTATTTAAAGTAATTGTTTAATGTAAAAAGTGTGTTTTTAGTGTTTTATTAATGATTATTTCATTATTTTGGCGATAATATGGTACTTGATATTGTGTGGATCGATATTTGTGACATATTCTACTTAAAGGTCACAATATTTTTGTTTCCAATTTTTTTGTTTTCAATATATTGTTTTTTTATAATTAAGTATATTGAATCAATATTTTTGTTATCAATATTTAATTTCTAATATGTTGGTGTTTCAATATTTGTTGGATCATTATTATGTCAGTGATCCATAAGACTCATACGCGCTGCATCAGTGATATTTGGAGAATGGCCAACAAACAGTGGCAAGGGGTGTGATGACGTGTAGAAGAAACACGGAATAGAGTAGATAAGTGAGCAAGAATCTCACCTGCTGAAATCAAATATCTCAGCGATTGTCAAGTGGTTCCTCAATTCAGTGTATGATTTCATTTTTTTAATAAATATATAAATTAGGGTCAATTACTTATAACAATGAGTGCTTATAAGCCTAAGGGCCTGATTTAGATCTTGGCGGTCTTACCGCCGCCCCGCCGCAGCCGCAGTCCCAAGTACTCCACCAAGCCGAGACTCTTTCACCTGCTGTATTTAGATGCATGCAGGCTGACTCGCCATCCGTGTCGACAGAGTGTTTCCCGCTGCGGTTGTGGCACACTGCAGTCTGGCAGACTCCAATGCTGGTAAATAGTACTCCGTCGCCATCAGGGCGGTGGGATCCCGCCGAGCAGAATTTGATTTCACAGTTGTGCTGGTGGTCTCCTAGTGGCGGTTCCCTGAGAGAGGGAGTCCATGGAAATACATGCATACCACACTATAATACATACTCCAATTCAGACCATGATCCTTTGCCATTCCACTGTTCCATGACATTTTTCTAGCAGAGCTTTTGCCAGTTAAGTGGGTTATTTTGTTCCTTTTCCTGATTCTTGTCCCTTATCTCCTATCATTTATTACCTTGTGGTTAATTTTTTTATTCAGTCATATTTCTTTGCACAATGCCAGGCACAAAAATCCATGTTTTACTAAGGGAGAATTGTCAGTCATGGTGGATGAAATCATAAAAGTAGAGCCACAATTGTTTAGACCTCAAGTCCAAAATACACCCCTATCTCGGAAAAGGCAAATGTGGGCCAGAATAGTCAACAAAGTGAATGCTGTATGTACAACTACAAGGATAGAAGAGCACAGTAGCCTGAAGTGCAAACATCAGACCTCAAAGAGGTCTATAAATCTCAAGCATGTATCTTACACTCTTGATAGACACTAATTTTGCACGTGAGACAACATAACCAATTTTATTCTCAAAAAAATGAAAACTTTTCACGTCCTTATTTTTCTTGTTTTTCTTTTTATTCATATGTCTTCATGTTATTAAACAAAAGAGACGATACATCCAAGACACAGCCTACGCGTTTCGGCCCAATATCACAGGACTTCTTCAGGGCTGTCAAAAGACACACACAGAACAAAACTTTAGAACAATAACCTAACAAAATACAGCTAACATAGACAAATACACAGAAGGAAACAGATTTACATTTGTTCACAGTAATCAATGAATTGATTATTGAGCAATATTTCATATTCTACAATTTAATCCCAATGGACAGAAATGAGACACATACAACTGTTAAAATACTTGATTGCACACAAACACAGTTTAAGTGTAAACCTAAACGAAAGCGTGATCAAGAAATTCATGTAGTACACATTCTTAATAGTTTATTTATCATGACACTCAATGTACAAAGAATTATTGCATGTGCACGGTAATATTCTTGATTATGATCCTTGTTATTCTTCCCATTGAATCATGGAAGTTTTACTGGTTTGAATTTCTAAACATGGACTCATTCTTGTCTCACATGGCTTAACTATCCAGTTGTGGACAGGACCCTCCATAATAGTACTCGCTCCTCCAGCATCATTCTATAGAATGTTATGCTGCCTCGCCTCAAGCGGCTATCAAAGTCGAGGTAATCTTAACAACATGTCCATGTATTTAAAAGCGCGCCAGACAGCAAATCTTATTTCACTGTAGGTGCGCCATGCTCCAAAGAAACTTCCTAACACACAAGTATGAAAAAAGCTTACCAATATTCCAAACTTGGATAGTCCAAGCCCTCAAACAGAATTAGGCATCAATCACTCCAAAGTTTGTCTAGTTCAAATACTGTGTAATAAAAGTGACAAAAGAAAAAGAAAAGCTTAAATAACTCCCTAATCTAGTCCAGACATTCAAATTCTGTTGTATATTCATCAACCACCAAGATTATCCTTACCTTGCGCATTCCCACCGTGCATTCATCATATATTAGATCCAACTGAGCAATTAATTCTTATGTGATCTCCCCCGCAATCTGCAGGCAAGAAGATGACGTTACTATTTTACCTCTCAAAAAACATGATCTCAAAATCCCTTTAGAATAGTACAGTATATATTAAATTAAATATGCTCACCCTTTATCATATATTCATTAAGTGCCAATCTTTGTATTTCACGTGTTTTTCTCTGTCAGGCCTCGAGTTTAACATGACCCCTTACTGCGCAATTGTGCGCCTAAAAAGGTGTTCGGTGCTCCCAGAGAAATATTTAAAAAACAGCATTACTCCTGGAGCAGTACCTAGAGTCGTTGCCCAAATGGCATCCATGTAAATTTAAGAGCCTACAATAGACCTCCCTTTACAACGGTCCCAAAGACAAAAGTGGTGCCTAAGCAGTTTTCACATGCTCTTTTTAAATAAAGCACAACATGAAATTATAGTGATAGAGTGAAAGCGCGTGTCTTTTCCGAAACGCTGAGAAACAACAATTACCGCGAGTAAGTGAAAAATGCGTGTCTCGTTCAAAATGATTAAAGGCATCAAACACTGTGAGTAACCAAACACCGAAACTGTTACTAACCGTCCCTCTTACTAACAACTCCTCACCTGTTCCGAGCAGAAATGGGCCGTCCAATACGACGAAGTTAAAACCGAGTACACATTTCTAAAACCCTTAAATATCCCTCCGAACAAGCTGGTTGGTCCGCAGCATTTTCCATGTAAATAAAGGAAGGACCAGTATTGCCTTATTACTATCGGCCATCTTGTAACGTATACCAGCACAACCAGGCCCATTTCAATAATATTCATATAATCTTCTTAGATATAGTTTAATACTATTATTCAACATGAAACTCCGTCTCGGTTAACTTTCACTGAACAGCCATATCTTAACATCTGCTGTCAATGTGGTTACAGTGAAGATAAACGGTGGCCACCCAAGTCAGGCAGGTCAGGCTACCAAAACATCATTTTTGTTAAAGGCCTCTTGAACGTGCCGGCCATCTTAACCACGTTCAAAAAGTCATTTTAATAGTACTCCTAGAACTTCTACAAGCTCAACTAGTTTCCCTACTAATTGACTTACATTGTTGAACGAGTATGAAAAATCACAAATACCACTTCACCTAAGGTGTAGGCACCACTTAAAGTGGGATACCGAAAAGTGTCTCAGTGCGCGTAGACAACGGACTGCCACACTTCAAAAGTGTCGGCTATCTTGTATGTTATCCCAATACCGTACTCTTGAATCTCCCAATGGTTGTTAATATATAACAACCACATATCATCCAATAGGAAAGCTTTGTAATCATTAAAGTTTATAAAGGTCACTGCAAGTGCTCGTGTAACCTAGATGTCCAAGCTTCACATGGAGGCCCAGAGGACTAGATTTGGTTCTGCCAGGCCCCCCCTTACTACTCATGCCCTGGAAGAAGAAGGTCTTGCAGATACTACAACCTGAAGGCTTGATAGGAATACCTGGTAGAGTGGAGTCTGGTAAGTTAAACTTTACAAAGTCTCACTAAACCTCAATGTCCTGTTTGTTCTCAACTCAGTTGTTGCCAATGTGTCCTGTACATATTTTCTTAACATAGAAACCTCAAACTGTTAGTATCAGATAATTTGGATGGTTTGTGTTAATGTATTGTGTTGCATCTAAGATTACAAGTGTCAATCTCCATTACATGTCACATTATGGTAGGTGCCTATAAGTGTTACAACACCAAATAACCCCTTACCCATACGTGTCTCATATTGTAAGTGTCAGTCCTATTTCAACTGCATAATTTCCACAGGTATGTTCCACTAACCATTTTGCAAGAGTTGGGAAGTTGTCTTTGAAATGACTACAACTACCATGATGCCCTGTTTCTGTTTTGTCAAAAGAATAATGCTATGTCATATTGCTCATTCTCTATTGTCTAATAGATTTCAACATATGGTAAAGTGTCATGTAGTGATCAATCTCTATTCAATGCTCTCTTCTGAAAATGGTTTATATTGTTTTCTGAATGTTGTCCTGTTCTTCTCAACCAATTGAATTGAGTCATGTGCTTCACAAATCAAACTTTGATGTCCCAAAAATTGTAAGGTATGAAAATTACTATGCTGAATATAAGTGGCAGTTGCAAAAATGGACTCTGCAATGTTCACTTGATTACTATTGCTAAACATCCATCCATGTTGTGTAAATGTCTGGTTTGTAGTCAGCTAGGCCTTGGAATTGTCAATTACACATTTTACGTCTCCACTGTGTTGTGAATGGTTGGGTAGGTATACTTCCTAATCACTTCATAGACATTTCAGGACCTCTTATTACCTGTTTATTTGAAGTTGTACTGTTTGAAATTGCTAAACGTTAGGGCAATTTGTTCAATACCACTGAAAGGTTTCATCATTATAATCTGTGCCTTGTTTTCTTGTGAATATTGACATTGTTTGTCTCAAAAGATTTGGATGTATAATATACACTTTTACTAATTAAAATTTCTCAATTTGTCCAACTGCTAGAGCACGACGCCAGGAATCTGTTACTGAAGAGACCTCCACTCCAGCCTAGCATCAAGTCTTCAGTGAGGACAACACTCCTGGTAATCTGGATGATGATGAGGATCCTGGTCCAACTGGTCAGCATGGGCAGACAGCTCCAGTGCGTTTCACTGGGTCCACACCGACACCTCCTACCCCAGCTGTAACACCTCAGCTAACCAAAGCCTCCACTTCCTATGTTCCTACCACTGTAACACCAACTGTGTGCCCCCCAGCCCTGGGTAATGTTGTGACCACAGCACCAAATGCTCCAGCTCACCCAGGATCCAGTTGGATGGGGCACACTGGGCTAAGGTCACAGGGTAGTATGGTTAGGTGGCATGGGAGGGATTATGTGGGCCTGCATAGTGAGGTCACTGGGGTCACTCTCACCCAGACCATCATCGACCAAGTCTTGGGAGCCTATCAATAGTCCAAAGACATGATGGGCCAGGTACTCACCCAACTCAGGGACTTGAAGCAGTTGTAGAGGGACCTCAATTATCATATGGAGGCTCACAGCTCCGATATGGCCTCCTTGACTGGGGTTCTGCAGTACATTTACACCCATTTGTACAGGGCTTTCCCTGCAATATCTACCCCTTCCTGTGGTCCTACAACATCTGGCCCATCTACATCTGCCACAGCCACAGGAAGGGAGGCTATGCCACCAGAAGAACCACTTTCAGACACCCCAGGCCCTGCAGCTGTGGATTCCCCCTCACCTGCAGGAGGGGACGTCCATCCAAATGATCAGGAGGTGAGGATGGCAAGACCACAGCCACCACCAGCAAGAAACCCCAACCCTAATTTCCTCCAATGTGTGACTAGCATTCACTCTGTGGACTATTTCTGGATACATTTACGTTTCTGATGCCAGATGTATTTTGGACATTGGACTTTAAACAGTTTTGGCTCTTCAACTATGGTTTCATTCACCATTACTGACCTCTTCACTTTTTGTTTTGCTTTATCATTTTTACCCTGTTTAATTTCTTCATGTTTACTTCAATAAATTCACAATTCAAAGACTCATAGACTGGTGTTGTAAATTTCAACTCTATCAATGCATTTCTTTCCCTCCATCATAACTTTACAATGAAAAAAGTAAACTATTATGTAAACATAGCGAATTAGCAAGTAGGTAATGTTTTTCTCAAGTTCCCAACCATGACTCCCAATTAAATATACCATTAAATCATCTACTACTATGTTTATTCCATGTGACCAATAATTGTCAGTCAACATTTTCACTAACATAAAAATCCATACATAACACTAATACTAAGTGTCAGTTTTCTCATTCCCAGTTCCATACCTTGCCAACATGGAAGAAGGGTATATGTCCAAAACAATAAGATTGAATAGGTAAAATAATATTGGCTCATGTCATCAGTTGGAGCCAGATCTTCTAGCTGACATAAGGAACCCCCATCAATACCACCTATAGAAAAAAACATGCAGTACTACATTTTGTAGACACAGGACTTTGCCAGTGTGATGGGAGATTAGCATGATTTGGCTCCACCACCACATGTAGTTTGAGATAATGATGGTACACATATTGCAAGAGCAAGTCCAATGTAATCTTCAAATCTTCCATTCAATCACAGTGCAAGTTGCCTTGGTACAAGATTTGTACACCCAAAGTCTGTGTCTGTCTTTCCCAGGATCAACCCATGTTCCCTTTGTACTTCAAAAAAGCACCACATACCTGCAAATGTCACAACTCTAAAATGTCCAAATGAAGATGACATGGTGAAGGAACCTAAAACAGATAAAAACAAAAAGATTACCAATCAAACATAACATAATAGACACATTACTAAGTCAACTTTTGGAGGACACAGTTTCACTAAACAATCAGAGATAAACAATGTAACTGAACACAGTACGCAGTGTGTCAAAGCTTTGATGAACAAACACCTTTGGCTTGAATTTCCCCAAACTTGCCCTTCTTAACAAATTACCACCACATACTTCTATCATCATCACATCAATAGTTGGTGTAACGGTGAAAGTGATTACATGTAAAGATATACTTACACTCATGAGAAGAAGTTGTCAATGACATCTTGACGTAAGTCAGCTCCTTCCTCTTCACCACTATCATCTTCATTTGGCATTTCAGGATCCTCACCCGGTGGCTCTTTATGATCTCCATTCTCTGCAATGTAAGGGATGTTCCACCGCAGCGATGTTGTAGAACATGCAGCAGGCCACGGAGATTTGGAACAATTTATCGGGTGAGGAGAGGAGGGCTCCACCAGTTTTGTCCAGACAACAAAATCTTGCCTTTAGGAGCCTGAAAGCCCACTTCACTGGCCGTCTTGTTCTTCCATGGGCCTCATTGAAGTGGACTTCCCCTGGCATTGTTATATTCCTCAGCAGTTTCAACAACCATGGTCGATTGGGATAGGCTGAGTCTCCTAGATGGAAGACAAATAAAGTGCCAAAAATTGTAACATCATTTCAGATTATTCAACCAGAAATTCCCCAAACAAAATTATGAATAATTGTACTGACCAACAAGCCAGGCCCTCTCAGGTCCAAGTTGTGACATTTGCAGAGGTATGGAGCTGTTCTATAGTACAAATGAATCATGGGCAGAGCCAGGGAAACGCGCACAAATGCTTGCGGTGAACAAATCCAGTAAGCAGACAACTTGCACGTTGTTTGATTGGAAGTGTTTCCGATTCCAGTAGACCTGGCCTATGGCGTGAGGTGGCACTAAGGCAATATGTGTGCCATCAATTGCTCCAACCACATGTGATAGGTGACCAAAACCGTAAAAGTCCCACTTACCATTGACTTAATTGTGCCGCCGTGGAAACTGGATGAAGCTGTTGATGTGTGTAGTCATTGAAGATATAACTTCTTGTAGCACACCTCTGAAAGTTGGTTGTAACATTCCACGAGATACTGTGTCAGTGTATTGGAAGGATCCTGTGGCCACAACATGAAGTAGCGCCATGAGTTTAACAACTGGTGTAATAGATGAGGAATTTCTGTTGGGAGGCTTAAGATCTGGCTCTCGCTGATGACATATATCCAGTATAGTATGCCTATTCAATCTGAACCTTTTGATTATATCCCTTTCTTCCATGGTGGCAAAGTCTAGAAATGGGCGGTACAATTGAGGCTGTCATCTCCTCACTCTCCCAGGGTTCATATGTCTGCATTGATAAAACATTTGAACATTTTTCACATTTTCCACAGCAACATATTTGATATTTAACACTAAAGTCATGTAGTTGTACAAAATACATATGGTTTTACTACATATTTTTTTTAAAAACATTTGAATTTTGTCCTTTATTCGTCACAAATTACAGTTCAAGCCTAAAATAAATCAAATAAAAAAAGAATGTGTGAATAATTAAGGCCGGGCGGTGAACTCTGCTCCGCCGGCAGAGTTCACAGAGTTTTTGCCACTCCGTGCTTCGCTTGAATCGTGGAGCTCAGCAAAACTCCGCCCACCGCTACTTAGCGGAATTCATCGACCACTGCTCTTTTTTTCACCCAGTCCTGTTTTAATGTCGTTGAATAGAATGAGCCCAGGCACCGTCATTCTTTTGTAAATGGGCACGCTGTGCTAATTCTACCCATCCACTTTATTTGACTACGTCTACTGCCTGTCAGACATTAAGTTCCCAACTGGAAGGAGGAAGCAGGCCGCTGGGGAAGCTGCTGAGCACACGGCTCAGCAGCAGTGCAGCACCATCTTTAGACAGAGGCCTGATGCCATACATCCTGTACCATGGTGAATTCACCACTAAGTACAGCTCTGACGACTGTACACAGGTGCAATGGGTCCAAGTCACAGCAGCACATGCCTCGCGTAGTGACCGTCAGCAGCAGCCAAGCTTGCCCACAAGCACCAGACAGAGCCTTGTTAAGGGAAATTTGCTTCTCCAGGAGATAAGCGATCCTCTTAACTGCCTCACACGGTCACACCGCTCCCATTTTCTAGTGCCCATTTCGTACAATGCGTAGTACATATAGCTAGCTAGCTGCTCAGCATTTGATTTTTTTAGCCCTCCTGTTCTGATGCAGCACATTGTAAGGTCTCCTTCACTGTATGGGTCAGGGTTTAGAAAAGGTGACGGGGATGCCTGCTGCAAGCACCCCCTCACCCTTCCCAGTGTGTTCAGGTGGCCTTGCTCAGCCTCAGACATGCACACAGGTACAGGATTTATCACTGGGCTCTCCGTCCGTCAGAACAGAGTTCAACCCCTGCTTTCGCCACCCGCCTGAGGAGCGTCCATAAATCAATAATCACTGTCAGCTGATGGATGACTCGGAGCGCAGCATTTTCTCTCACCCTGCCTGGATGCCTGTGATCAGCTCCTGACGGAGCTAGAGGGTCAGGCCTAACATGGCAAAATGAATGACCAATCACCATGAAGCAAGTTAAAGAGAGCCTTTTCAAATTGCCCAGGTGCGTGATAGTGCAGAGTGGCGCCTGGGAATCCTGAAATAGGGGTTGGCCGAGCAACTCCACAGCTTGCGGAACTCCGCGGAATTCATCAGAGTTTTTCGGGAACTCTGAAACTCCACGAGCTCCGCCCAGGCCAGTAAATAATACATTTCAAATCTATTATGTACACATTTATTTTATTTTATTTTTTCCTCCAAAAATACCTTCAACAGAGGTGTAAACAACACTGCGCTTATATCACTTTTCAGCACAGTAACGCTCTTCACATAAATGTTTATTTTAAAAGAATGAGGGTTTATCGAAGTGTGAATATGTAAACCAACTAGACACCATTTTGAGTGCTAGTGATGCACTTAACAGTCACAAACAGAATTTGGAAGGTCTAAAATTGAGGGTGCCTGACCTCGCGATAGGACATCTGGAATCAGATGAGCACGGCGGAAGCTGACCATGTAGTGTGAAGTAAACTCCCTGACGGAAACAGCCATAGGCTAATGTTGGTGAAAGTAAAGTACGAAGGCATATGGCTGTGTCCGTCTACGCTGACTATCGCGTACGCCGTGTAGATGTACGCAGAGGTAGGAAAAACAGCGCCCATCAAGACCTCCTCCACTATTGCTGCTGTTTGTCACCTCTGGGAGCAACAATGCCAGGTCGAGCAGGTGAGAGGGCCCCTGCTTTCTTGCCAGAGGAGCTAGAGTTTCTGGCACAGGAGGTCCTCTCCCTGTATGGCCAGATTTATGGCTCAGCAGAGGAACAGGCACATGTCTGAAATGTATAAGGGAATCGGTTTAACTGTTTTTTTCCATTAACACAAGCTACAATGACCCTTTGCGTTCCTGAGTGAAGTATAGTTATTGATGTGAAGTGTCATATATTTTGTTCCTTACAGAGGACAATGATGTTGGGGATTTCTAAGCACTTTATAATGTTAAAAAAAACATTAGTATGTGTAATGTGTTTAACGTCCTAGATTCTAATTGGTGTGTACATGGAGATGTATCTATGTATATGCTTGAATTACATGTGCTATGTTGAAAATTCACATCATGGAAATTAGAAAACACATTATATACTCTTTACAACTGGACATAAAAATGTTTTCTATACAAACCAAATGAAAATGATGTTAGCTATGTGTATCATCCCACAAATCACTCAGCCTAGATCAGGGCTCTCCAAATAGTTGTATGGGAGCTACCAGTAGCTCCCAGATCCCTTCAGAGTAGCACTCATCCTTTACGTCATTTATTAGATGGACAAAAGGTCATTTTTGAATGTAAAAGTTAAGGGAAGACTGTGTTCATGTGATATCATGATCATCATGCTACAGATAATGAGACCTGACAATGAGCAGTGCATAGTTAGAATAATGGGCCAGGCTGGGGCTGAGTCACAGGGACAAATAACTGAAGCACCGAGGTACCACTGTCATAAATATATATCCTTGCCAGGTCAAATATTGAGGTATGCTTAAAAATATGCCCCTGAATGCTTTTAAATGGACGATAGTTGAAAGGGAGAGTTACCTAACTTCTTGAGCTAACACTTCATTTCATTTTACTCCCATTTCAAAGTGTTTCATGTCCAAACTGCAGGCCCATTACTCACAGTGGCCGCTATTCACTGTGCCATAAGTATTTATGTTTAACCTTCAGTAGTTCACAATCTTTTCCACTGATCAGAAGTAGGTTACATCACAGAATATGTAGGAGCCCACTGGGCTTGTTGATGTCACAGGCCTGGATTGGTGAGTTTAGACCTTGACATGGGATGAGGGTAGTCAACAGTCACTACAAAAGTGTGTATTAAGATATTCGTCAGCATGTGAAAAAACACATGTTGTATGCTAACTTATGAGTAATGCTAGTGATATATGTAGAAAATCTTTGTTACATCAACAAAGACCAACAAAAGTCACAAAACCATTGGTTTGTCTTTCATTTCTTGTATCCATACAGGTCAACGCCCATCAGAAGTAGGACATTTGAAAGGCCAGCTCAATGGAGGTGCGGACCCTGGGGGTCTACAAGCGGTGCAGCGTCCATTGCCGCAAGAGGTGGGAGGACCTACGACGCTGGACCAGACAGACAACCAAAGTCCAACTCGGGCAGTCCTCCCAACGTGGGAAGCACATGCGCCACTGCCTGACCCCCCTAATGGCCTGCTTACTTTCGGTGGCCTATCTGGAGCTTGATGGGCAGTTGAGGGCCCAACAGCAGCAAAGGGTTAAGTTAAGTTCAGAGTTTCACACATTACATGACTAATTTGTGTTACATCTAGGATTTTTCCCATCGCCATTAAGGGTGACCCATGTCCAACGCCCAAAAGAGTTCTTGAAGGTGTAAGTTTTGCACAATATGTATGATGATGTTTTTGTATATTAATTTGCTAGAAAAGAATCCCACCTGATTCGAGTTCACAACCAAAAGGCTTTTCTGAGAAGACACTTGGCAGCCTAAACTCCACATATACACCAGGTTCTTTGATGTCATGAGGGATAGTTGTACCTAACAGGCCAATAGTCTTTATTGTGTCAAATGTGATGCTTCTACACTGTTGTGGATGATGTAATGGTAGCTATATTACATGTGACATAGCATGCTAGGCACTTATGATACAGTGGATGTACCAAATGTCACATTGGTAAGTTGGGATTCTACACAAGCAAGAGTGAGCATGTGATCCAGAATGACTAGTGACATCAGAATTGATGGCTACATTTTGGAATCAAAACATATCCAAGTTGTGTTTAGCATCAGAAATACTTTTTCATACATGTTAAAAGTGACAGATTGGCATGATGCCTTACTCCTTCACAAAGGTGCTTGTAAGCCAGCTTGCTTTTGGACAAATAATTGTGATACGCATATGATTTTTGATGACAGGAATATGTACACATTAGTGACAGAGTAATACATACCCAAAACCATTTCTCAATGTCCTTTGTAATGTCCAAATGAAAAATCAATGATGGAGAAAAATGGGAAACTTTAAGGGATTTTGGCAGATGGAATGTTCCATCACATATATATAGGAGCATCCCATCAGGAAAACTCAGAATCAGGCCAGATTCATGACTCATTAGGCAAATGTTGAAATGCATCAAGGTTATTGTGATTTGCATTTGAATCTTTGAATTAATTTTTATATTCTATTCATTGTATGTAATGATTACTGTGATGTTCTACAACTTTTTGACTACAGCAAAAGCCAGTCAATTTACTGAAACAATTTCACAAAGATACAACAAACTTCAAATAACTAGAGGTATTTAGGAGTCAAATGTGAAAATGTTTTTGCTCTGTACTGAAGTGCATTAAAAATGTTGCAAGGGCTATGTATTTACTTATACTGTAGAAGTCATTTGTCAATTCATCCAAATATTTTTTTCTGACTGTCTTCAACGCCATAGGTATCTACATAGTATGTGATACATTGCTAAGCTGCTTCAGTACAGAATTCATTTATAATTTTTGAAAATTGACATATGCTTTAGTGACTTGAAGTAAGTGTTACCATTGAGAAATGCCCAAACAAAGATATCCTTTCCTTCAGTTTATGCTAATATTGGTACAACATTGCAGTATTTGTTGACACACATTTATTCATATCTTACTAATTGAGAATGAAAAGTATGCAGATTTTAGGGCCTTGTGAACACACTGTATAAAGGTATTTTTGGTTGATATATTTTTTGGTCACATCAGTACACTATTCTAAACTACAAAGACCAGCCATTCAGTGGTATGAAACAGTTCCTGGAGAGACATAATAATTAGTAAGAGGCAAGATCATACATGATATAGGAGCTATCATGGGGAATGACACAACTGTGACCAAATGTTTTCTGAAAATGTTGCGTACATGCACGAGCTCAATCTAATGTAGAAGCAAAGATTGTGAGCCTTGAAGAAGGTGAAATCTGAAAACTTGGAAACTATTTTGTTATCAAAGGTCATGATCAGTTCTGTTTACACAGATTCAATAAAACTATTGTATATGTCATTTCAGCATCATCCAGAGCTGGTGAAGGAGAAGGTGCCAATGCAGGGGGTGAAGCAGCTGGCCACTGTGGTTTGGGTGCGGACACCACTGACACCGAGGGACCCAGTGGCACAGAGGCTAAGGGGAGTGCAACGGATGCGGCCAGGTCCTCAACATTTTCAGAGGCCTCCACCAGCGTGCACTCTCTGTTGTGGCGGACCCGACAGGAAGTCTGCCAACTGCATCTTTGTCCGCCACCAAGAGTACTATCACCACCCTCCCTCTTGCTCCCTCCCAGGTGGCCATACCTGCCACCCTAAAAGGGGTTGTATCTTCTTTGCTCCCGGTACCTCACCCCTGCCCCTGTCCCACTGGCTGTGCTGAGTGAGGAGGCTATTGACCTCTTCCGGAACATCTCCGTAGGCCAGACTGCACTACTGAATGTCATCCAGAGGCTTGGCTGCCAATTGCAACAAAAGGTAGCCTACCTGGCAGGCTTTCACAGTGCTATTCAGAGGTCTTTTCAAGGTCTAGCCTCCTCACTAACTGCAGGCTCCCAATGATCCCAAGCTTGTGCCTCACCTACTGCCCCTTCTCCATTCAAATCCCCTATTCACAGACCTGTCCCAAGCACACTCACACCTTTGCATGCTCCCACTCACACAGACACAAGCAGCACACCCACACAGAAACACAAGCACCACAAAAAACACAGACACACATCCAAACATACAGACACCACCCTCGCCACAAGCACAACCACAGACACCGCAGCCACCACCACACACAAACATGCACCACCCCAACCACCAGCACCCACAGATACCACAGCCACCACCACACTTACATGTACCATCCCTACTACCAGTTCACCCACAGCCACCGCAGCTACCTCCACACCCACATGTACCACAACCACACCTAGTACCTCCACAGACACCCCAGCTACCATCATACCCACATGCACCATACCCACACCAAGCACCTGCACAGGCACCGCAGCCACCAACATACCCACATGCACAACACCCACACACAGCACCTCCAGAGACACCACAGCCACTAACACACCCACTTGCACCACAACCACACCCAGCATCTTCACAGCACACCATGGACACCCACACACACATTAGAATTCACACCCACAAAACTCAAATGCCCACACTCATCCAAACAACAGACAACTATGATGCAAGACACCCCAAAACATGTACAACATACACCTGTCCCACAGGCACCTGCACCCTCAACAGACACATGCACATTAGAAACTGCCATTCCCTTTACCTTCCAAACCCTACTCCCTGCCGAACACCCTACCAATTGTCCTATTGAAGATGTCCTTTTTACCTTTGCCCTAACCCTTACCAAACCCCAGCCCACCCATAGCAAATGCCAATCTACCCCTTCCACACCCCAACCCGCCACCTTCCACATCACAACCCACCCTACCAAATGCCATTCTACCCCTTCCGCACCCCATCCCACCACTTCCACATCCCGAACCACCCCTACCAAATGCAAATCCACCCCTTCCACATCCCAAGCTCCCCTACAAAACGCAAGAGCACTCCTTCCATGTCAGATCTTCGAGGTGCCTGGTCTGCCCACTAGATGGCCCTTCCTGAGGAGGTTCTCCTTGGCAGTGTATTTGAAGGCAAGCTTTGTGTCACTGCTTAAAATTGCAGATGTTTCACTTTATGGACTGCCATTTAGCTTGATTATTATTTTGAGAGCCTTATCTCAATTTGTGAAATAAATCATACTTTTGATTTCACCAAAATAGTCCTGGCATTCCTTTTCCTTAGCAATTGTTTGATTCCTAGCAATGTTTCTGAGTAAAATGTGAAGTACTTATTTTCCTTCACCATGATGGCAGGTAATACAACAGTTTTTTTATATGTATCCTTTGTTAAGTGCATACACTGGTTGACTTAGAATGGGAAGGTCATTTGAATTTAGGTGCAGGCATTCATCAAAGTAATGGCCACTTGCAGCAACTAATTGATGTAACACATTTTTTGGGGATCTGTTGCTACAGGTGTGTTTGTTTCACCTTTATTGCTGATCACTATGAAATATTTTGTGACTATTGAAATTGGATACAGTACAGGACTTGCACTAGACATGAAAGATTTTACATGGATGTATATGTTGAATACTTCTAATTTGTGCCTGACATTGATTTTACAATTAATTTCTAAGGTAAAGGTTACACCTTGTCTAGTGCAATTTCTACATCATTTTACATTGCACTTATTCCTATGATGTGTGTTGCATATGTTTCTAATGTGGGCATTTTAAAATTGTATTTAAACACACCTGTATGGTGACTTTTTGATTTATATGTGGGTATATCCTTTTTTGTGCCAGTGTGCATTTTTTTGAAGGTAGCTTGCACCAAATTTATACATACAATATGATCATACAGGTGTGTTTCTTTAAATTTCTTAAACATCAGTATTACAGACGTATGCATTGCACATTGATATTCTATTGCTTGTAAGAGAGATTTATAAATGCACGAGTCCTGTGCATATGTTAACAGACAAGTCAATAGGTAACAGGTAAAAGTGGAGCTAACCATTGATTGTGTCCACAAGGGTGTGGCTTTGTTCGTCATTAAGCAGCATACATGAGTATTTTGAAACTAACAACAATAACCCTCGAACAGTCCAGTAGTGTTCTTCATTGATTGGTGCTTCATATAAATGTTCATAAAAACCAGCCAACGCGTTTCATCCAATAAACAATGGACTTCTTTAGGGATGTAAATTAAATAAATACATATACCTTATAAACAGACTATACAAATAAACTGTACAATATATACTTATATATATACAAATATATACACATAATAAACAACTTGACACACAGTTAGAAAGACAATATTACAAAACCATAACAATGAACAAAAAATGATCATTGACGTAACATAACCCCAATACATATTGGGAAAGGAAAAACAAAGTAAAATTAATTGTGATCTTAGAGAAAGACAAGAGAGGAAGAGTGATGTAGCACGAAGAAAAGACCCGCATCGTGCAAAGAAAGGGGGAATAGCAAGAAAGTGATAAAGTGAGATAAACAAGAAAGTGACCAAATGAAAAAGAAAAAAAGAACAAATACGTATAATAATGTCCACACCAGTCCATGCATAATTAAGATCAAACAAAAAAACGATGATATCTGCAGAGACAGGCCATCCAATAGGATTGGGGTGTCCCCTTAGAATGTATGACCATAGTATTATTCATGTGCTAATGACGATGATCTGGCACAGATGTAGGAAAACCACGTGTGAAAAGGCAAATAAAGCAAAAGAGCAAGGGCAGTACTGGAGCAAAAATGTAAACATATACCAGAAAATAACTGGTATCAAACAATTCCAGTTCTGTAGTTAACAGTGTTTTTAACACGCAAAACGTTATGGTGGGAGTACATACCTATGTGTAAAAGGTTGTTGGATATGGATTCTAGAAAAAAGAATTACAGGAATCCATCCATATATAAATCTCGGATATCAAAGTTCCCTATCCGTTTTGATAAGGGAATATCCACCCTATGCGTGACACCTGTGGACAAGCGAAACGGCGAAATCGTGATGTAAGTTCAATGCAAAAAACAGCAAGTGTAGATTAAATTCATCATGATGATGTGATTTAATTACATGAACATATATTATATGTCAGGATGTTTCCAAGACATCTCCCTAAACCAAGACGAAAATCAGTTATATGCACAGTTGTCACGTAATCTGTACAAGCACTAAGGATCAGCACTGCCAGCCTGAATATGTCAAAGGAACTCAAAATGAATAACACAGTGATGTAAAAAGAGCGCAATAACCTCTTTGAATAATATTAACGAAAACTCCCGGAGTCTATGCATATGTAAGATAACATCAATGTCACCCCGGGATACTATACAGTCCCAAGTAATGGAACCTAGCCAGTCACATTAAAAAAGAGAAGAAAGAAGCACGAACAATGAGCCTAGATAAACCCCTCCAATGGCCACCCAGGAACGAAATTGGTTCCCCTTGCAATATAGTGTCCACTTACTTCGATGGGTGCTGGAGGGATAAGAAAACAGATAAATCCCTCCGAGTACTGGCGTCCGTTTCAAAAAAGCAAGGAAGTCGATTCTTGCTAATCCGCGTCTTTTGAAAGCGGTCCCGCCCGAGCAAAATCAACGTGACGTGGTCACATGTTCGTTTAGAAATTGGTAAAGCAAATGGCTCCGCCATATTGGAATGGGGTAAAGTTGGTGTAGAACTTAGTCCTAAATACAGAACCTGTAGGTTCTTATACTGGCCATGTAGGCAATATGAGTAAAGAATTACTATACATAATGCCGGAAACCGGAAACAACGGCAACAAAACCCCATAGTCGGTATGAGAAGAATGGTGTGTAAAAATGCAAATGAGGCGGCCATGCATTCATAAAAAATGAAATGGAGCAAAAGATGTGAGTAAATGGCCAGTTTGTTCTTAATTATGCACGGACTGGTGTGTACATTATTATACGTATTTGTTCTTTTTTTCTTTTTCGTTTGGTCACTTTCTTGTTTATCTCACCTTCTTACTTTCTTACTATTCCCCCTTTCTTTGCACGATGCGGGTCTTTTCTTCGTGCTACATATCTCTTCCTCTCTTGTCTTTCTCTATGATCACAAATAATATTACTTTGTTTTTCCTTTCCCAATATGTATTGGGGTTATGTTACGTCAATGATCCTTTTTTGTTCATTGTTATGGTTTTGTTATATTGTCTTTCTAGCGGTGTGTCAAGTTGTTTATTATGTGTGTATATTTGTATATATATGTATATATTGTACAGTTTATTTGTATAGTCTGGTTATGTGGTATATGTATTTATTTAATTTACATCCCTAAAGAAGTCCATTGTTTATTGGACGAAACGCGTTGGCTGGTTTTATGAACATTTATATGAAGCACCAATAAATGAAGAACACTACTGGACTGTTCGAGAATTATTGTTATTAGTTTCAAAATACTCATGTGCTTATAGATTTTCTTTAGTATGTGGTGCAACCCTGGTCCTTGTATTTGTATCCATTTCCCCAGTGAGGGGAGCGCTTTTTGGGCAGAACGTGTATACAGGGTAGTGCACACAGGATACAGGACATTGTCCAACCTTTTTCTTGACTATATGGACATAACGGTGTATGTGCTGTATCTGGCTCTAGATCCACTGCCCAGTTTCATGCTGTAGTGAGGGTGATTACCTGAGATCTAGAGGAAGAGAGTTCCAGGTCTTTACGGAGAGCTAGGAGAAGGATCTTCCTCCGGCCGTGGTCTTGCGGATCCGTGGGACAGTGGCCAGGGCCAGGTTGGTGGAGTAGAGGTGTCTGGTGGGAGTGTAGAAGGAGAGGCGGTAGTTGAGGTATGGAGGTCCGATGTTGTGAAGGGCCTTGTAGAGATGCGTTAGGAGCTTGAAGGTGATTCTTTTGTTGATTGGGAGCCAGTGGAGGTTTCTCAGATGAGCGGCAATGTGGCTGCAGTGGGGGATGTCCAGGATAAGTCTTGCGGCAGCGCTCTGGATTCTTTGCAATTTCTTTTGGAGCTACTGGGTGGTGCTGGCATAAAGTGTGTTGCCGTAGGTGAGTTTGCCTCAGACGAGCGCCTGGGTGACCGTTCTTCTGGATCGGTGGGGATCCACTCAAAAATCTTTTGAAGCAGGTGGACCGTGTGGAAGCAGGAGGATGAGACGGCATTTATTTGGCCGTTCATTGAGAGCGAGGAGTCAAGGATGATGCAGAGGTTACATGCGTTGTCGGTGGGTGTGGGGGGCTCTGAGCGCTGCAAGCCACCAGGAGTTGTCCCTGGCGAAGGGGGTGGTTCTCAGGATGAGGACTTCGTTTTTTGTCAGAGTTGAGTTTGACGCAGCTGTCCTTCATACAGGTGGTGACTGCCTTCATCCCGTTGTGGAAGTTGTTGTTTGCAGCTGTAGGTTCATCGGTGAGGGAGAGAATCAGCTGGGTGTCATCAGCGTAGGAGACACTGTTTAGTTTACTAGAAAACAATATCTCACTCTTTCCTGAGTTTAATTTCAGGCAGTTATCATTTATCCAAACAGAGACTGAGATAAGGCACTGCTTAAATCTTCCCTGGATGGAGGTGCTCTCATTCATGAGAGATAGGATGATCAGCATATCATCAGTGTAGGAAAAAACTTCAAAGCTGATACTCTGAATCAGAACTGCTATGGGGAGCATGTAAATATTGAAAAGCATGGGGCTCTTGGTTGACCCCTGTGGTACTCCATGTACTAAAAGCTTCTGAAGAAAAGCGAGGGAGCCAAATAGGGCCTGGGACCTATTTATCAGAAATTAGAGATACAATAAATGGCTGTGCCCTAGACACCAACCTCCTGAGGTCTATGTACCAGTGGCAAGTGGGAGATGATGTCAAATGCTGCTGACAAATCCAGAAAAACAAGTGCAGCAGTTCCACCAATGTCCAGGATAGATTTTAGATGATCCAATACTGTAAGAAGAATGGATTTGTGCTGTGGCCAGCATGGAAACTGAATCGAGAGGATTGAAGGATATTATTCACAGTTAAGTAGTGAGCTAATCACTGGTTAATGCGTTTCTCTAAAAAAATTTAACGAGGTTTGAAAGCAAAGAAGTTGGCTGGTAATTGGTGAAGACTGAAGAGTTTCAGTGCTCCGTCCATCATCTCTTTGTGTTTGGAAGACTGAAGAGTCCGCAATGGACTTTTTCAATATTTGCAAATAAATATGCTGTATTCTATTGCAAGAAGCACCCGAGTAAAACAGGATAAGGCATACAAATAAAGCGAGGCTCGAGTGGGAAAGGAGCTATTCAAAGAAATACCCGAAAAATGGAATCATGGCGTAAAGAAAAATGCAATATTCAAGTTCATAATGTGATGCGTGACATTATAAAATTGTGCATAAGAAGCGTGTGACTGCATAAAAGAATATAAGCATACAAAATTATTATACCAATACTGCAAGATATACCTCACCCTTCTATCATGACGTGTGAACCTCAATGTAGAGGTACAAAGTGAAGGTGGGCGGACCGCCATGGAAAGGCTGTCGGAAAGGAACATCGTAATCCCTATGGCCGTGCCTGCGCAGGCACTGCCCCTATTGTAGGGAATGCAATGCGACCAACTGCCCGACGCGGCGGTCGGTCCCACCTAATGAATGCTGCGATCGGATTGCTCTGCTGGATGTCGGTTGGACCGCCATCCGACGGCCTGTCGGTGGTGGTCCGGCCGGCAACCTAATCAGGCACTTAGTAGTGAGTAAGCATATGCAACTACTGATTTCAGGGAAAGAGGTGCAAAATCACCCTTGGAGCAGAACAAACAACATTTTTGTATCACATTTAACAACAAAACCACATTTAGGAGCAAAATCAGAGAAAGATGGAAAATCACTCTATCTTCAGCAAACCAGAAATAGGAATCCTTTTAGGAGTATAAATATTTCTTCTTTGCAGCACTTGGATGCTTAGATTTGCCATCCATGTGCTGTAAAGGGAAAGACTCTTATTGCAGCTGGACTAGCACATGTAGTGGTTAATACACTGAAAATCGCCTCTGTGCTAATTCAAAATTTGAGTGGCACACTCTTCAGTAATGGCTAAACAAACTATTGCCTGAAGGAGGTTGAACCAAAGTTTCTCTGGTGTAAGTTTATTTTTGGTGAACGTCGGTCAGATATATGAAATACCAATAACATGTACTTCTGCAAAACCTGGACAATAATCAGAGAAAAGAAAACATCGTAGATTTCTAATTCACACAATCGTGTCATCATTTCTTGGAATTAAATGAATTGACACCAGTGTCGTAATTCAATGATTCAATCAATTTGTGACAATTTCTTTAGTTTTGGGTGCCGGCCAGTACACATAGGAGTGCGATGGTGCATGAACTTGAAACAGTAATGACATATTTTCTTTTTTAGCTTTAACTCTGCTTCTACAAGACAGTACTATAATGTGATATACAGTGTGTGATATAGAATGGCATTTATGTAATTTGATTTCAAAGGATAGCAATCCCTTTTGAGGCTTGAACAAAGCTATTTCACACACTTTGATAAGAAATAATAATGTTACATGACATTTTATCATATATTTTATCATTTTATCGCACATAGTAGACAGATGCAACAATCACAGAGCCTCCCATTCTCAACTCAGTATCTGAGTTCCCAAGAATGGTTTGAACACAAAACATGCTCAGGAAGTTGAACGAGCCTCCATTCTCCCAAACTTTAACTTTAACCATGCAAGACTGGGAAATCCCCCTACTAGCGGGCTTGTTGGAAAATTACAAATTTAGATGTTGTCTAATTCAAACATAATACGTATATACATTATTTCTATTAGAATAAAATGTACATTTTTGTTTTGCACCTTCCTGAGCTGCATTATACACATTTTGGGCCACATTTAATAGCAACTTGCATCTCGTTTGTATTACTTTTTTAACACAACCTAATTGGAAAGTGTTGTGGTGGGATTTACAATCAAATGCATTGCAACCTTAAGTAACACAAAGCTGAGCAATGTGCTGCCTTGACTTACTTTGTGTCGAGGGAGTGTTTCATGGGTGGTGCATTACCCAAGGGTTTTGAGGTAAATCCCCATCTACAAAGAATTGTAGACAGGGATTTTAGTCAAAATCTAGCACATCCTTGAGGCAGGTGTAATGAGGAGAAGTGTTTACATTTGTCCTTGTTTCTCCTAAGCTTTGTACAGAACACATGCAAAGTGAGAAACACCTTAAAGCATAGGTTTTGTACTGGATGTAACCCCTTCCAAATTGAATCCTATGCTTCCCAGAACACAGACACCTTTGCACTGTGATATTAGTGCATGGCAGCCAAAAGTGTACCAGGTGAAGGAAACAGCAGAGCAGGCCATATCTACTCCCTCTCACGATACGCAGCACAGCAACTTTACTTGCTGCGCTGTGATGTGTTCATTATATGTAAATCTGGGACAACAATTCCAGATTACATAGATTGCACTGGTGCTAGTATAATTTTTCATCAACTTTTGCACTGCTTGGCAAGGACAAACATTTTATTTGTGCCATATGACCTGTGAAAAAAATTGCATTTTGCATCAGTTATTTGATCCAAATGTTGCTACAAATGTCAACAGCAAATTGCATCAGAATCTGCACAATCTGTATTACCCAGGCAATAATAATGTTTTGCAATTTGAGGGACCTCTATTCATTGCTCAATGATACACGAGAGATCAGTGATGAACTTCTGAAGGTCCTCAGAAAATTTTAACATTTCGAGGATACATCAACCATATCATGCCAAATCTGCAGTTCTATGATTTGGTATCAAACATAACAGTATGAACCGTGAACACCTACTAGTATCTGACCCAAATACACAGCCAGCAAGTCCAGTGTAAAAACATGTGTCTGAAAGGCTAAATACTAAAACCCAGTGACAAAGCCTATTGCCCCATAATGAATTTTATATGACCTTAATTATGCACATGGATCTCATCAACATTGCATCCTGATATGAATCAGAGAATGCTTGCATACAATTTTGTTGCCCCACTTTGAATAGGATAGGGTGACCATCAAAGTGGCCCGGCAGCTCAGTGGTGGACAGGCAATTATGACTAACCCTGGGCGTAGTTCGCGAAGTAACGCTTCGCGAAGCTACGCAAAGTGCAGTTCGCACTACGCGAGCTACGCGTAGCACTACGCGAACTGCGTAGTGCGTGTTCGCAATGATTGCACAGTGCCGGATGCTTGTCCGCACTGTGCAATCATTGAAAACGGCATCTTGCACAGTGCGAGCTGTCTTTTACTGCCGCTCGAGTAGATTTTTACTCGAGCGGCAGCTTTCTCAACGCGGACTGGTAGTTTCTCATCGCGAGCGGTCGCGAGCATACGCGACCACTCGCAATGAGAAACCTGACCTCCCCGCGTTGAGAATCTCGCCGGGAGGTTTATTTTCCACGCTCGCGATCGGCAACTTGATGTTGCTGATCGCGAACGAGAAAAAGTCTCGCCGGGATGTCATTTTGCTTGCTCGCGGTCGCCAACTTGACGTTGAGGACCGCGAGCAAGCAAAAATGACCGCTGCACTACGCTACGCTACGCGTGTTTGCACTGTGCTACGTGCAATTCGCGTAGTGCGAAGTAGCGCAAACTTCGCAAACTACGCGAGCGTAGCGTAGTTTTCCGCCCAGGCCTAATTATGACAGGCTTTTTGGGTAGTGTGGTGAGCTGAAGATCGATTGTCAGAAAACCCCCCACCTCTATATGGGACAGAGGGAACCACGAGCTTGAAAGGGATGGAACACCGACAATTTCCGGTGGTACTCTCGCCATGCCAAACTCTAAATGAATAATTTAATATTATATTAATCAAAACTTTCTGAATGAGTCCCCTTAATTTTTTTAATATTTTCCAGAAATCACCCCTGCATGGTGTACAGTCATTTTCCCCTGCCCTGAGAGAACAACTAGGAGTATCCGGTATCCTATTATTTATTTTTTGGCCCCATCCTCACTGTGTGTGTGAAGAACTAAGGGGCTGATTATGAGTCTGGTGGTCTTATGACCACCAGACTCATGGTGGCGCAGCAGTGGGGGTCCACTGTTTTGCCAGAATATGAGGGAGATACCCTGATACTTGGAAAAGGGACGGATCTATATAGCGTAAGAACAGAAAATTCCTTTCCGAATAACTAAAAAGTATAAGAGATTTAAATCAACACTATAGTTTGGATCATGTGTTATAGGCACTTAAAGTAGAAACATATAGGCAAAGTTATATTACCACAGAGTTATTTCGTTTGTTGATTACTACAATGTATTGCAAGAAACCACAAGTACTAAATACTATAGTGAACTGTATATTATTGTATTATTTTAAAACCAAGATGCTATTCAAATCTTGAAATACATATTTCAACAATCAATATACTAGTCTCATGTAATAATTTCATTGATATTTTTACATCATATTATTCATTGGAAGAATAAAAACAATTACAGTTTAAAAAAAAATTGTACAAATATCAACACACACAATTTAATAACAATTTATTAAAAACATTTTTTCAGAAAAAACTGTTGACGCGGCGTTTCGGTGAATATTTGGTAATTCTTCACCTTCTTCAGGACAAAAATATTTTCAGTTTATCAAATTATTTTATGGGGAGACCCTGGAACAGTCGTCTCTTATTTTCAATAAAATATTCCTCAAGGGAAGGACACGAAGATTTCCGCCAATGAGGTTTATACTGGTTGGGTTCTATTGTGCTCGCCAATTAAATTGAGGCGACACAGGACTTCGAGTCATAAATTTCAATTTTGGGTCACTATTTTCCGGGTAGCGAAATTATCAAGATCGAAAGATTCTTTGGTACAGCCTATTCATTTTTCTGCTGCCCGCTTTTCCCGAAGTAATTTTCTTCAATATTAGATTTCCCTGGCAATCCAATCAGTATTGCCGAGTTTGTATTTACTTTTATAATTTGCAAAATGGGAAGCAGGGTCAGGCGTTTGGTTCGCTCAAGGATACGAATCACAATTGTAACAGCCCTTCGACGTTCCGATCTAGTTCCGGGTGCAGTGTTTTGCCAATTATGACCTTCACTGTCCCATCGGCCCGCCGGCTGCACCAGGGAACAGTCGTTCCCTGGCAGTGGCACAGCTGCACCACAATGCAAAATGCTGAGCGCGGACTGGCGCAGCCCCACTCAGCATAATGCGAGTTCCTGCCCCGCAAGCCATTTAATGGCGTAGCCCCACCATGAAAAGGCTGGCGGTACAGGAAAAAGGGGGCCCTACAGGGCCCCTTGTCCATCCCGCCATGGGGATACATTCAGTCTGTTTTCCAACAAAGTTGCAGCACGGCATGGACGTCCACATCCATGCCGTGTTGGAACTTTTTTGCCATTCCCATTGCGGTGCCTGTTTTCCTGGGAAGGGCAAAGGACTGCCTGCCGTATTACGAGTTGAACTCCTCCAACTCGTAATGCGATGGGCAGTCCTTGCACGGGTTTGGCGCAGCTGTGCCGGCGGAGAGCTGGCGCAACTGCGTCAAACTCGTAATCGGGCCCTAGGTCTGTCCTTTGAAACAAGTGAGGTCTGGGCCCTGTTCTGGACCTGAAGGGGCGCCCCTAAGCATGCCCTCATTTGATTGGCAATGGACTATTATCCTCGTCATAGTTTTGCATGAACAGCGGTGGTGGCAGCATAATATCTTTTGTGAATCAGTAGTTGTGACCAAGCCTTTTTATCTGTGTCACCAAAGTGGAGGCCTAATGACACACTTGTGTAAAAGGTCCAATTCTATGTGCTAACCCTGTCCTAACTATGCATATGTATAGCCTGTGGAGTGAATGCATTGTTAGTATCAGTGAAATCAGATAATTGTGGCCTCTGGGTTAAATTTTGGAAGTCCCTGGCCTAATCATGTGCAAAAGAGGAAGATGTTGTTGTTTTCTCAGACACTGGAAGTGCATTGCAGACATTCATGTAGCTGGAGCTAGGAGACCTACACAGTGAAGAGGGGAAAGAAGAGACTGGGTTCCCTTTAAAAGTTAGATTAGGTCATTTTGCTGAGTGGATGCAGATTAGTTCTCCCCTGCACTTCTATTTGGTAGATGTTGGGGTGAGGTGTAGGGGTAAGGTATGGGACTGTAGTCCCTATTGTTCTGAGTGTGAATGGTCTTTTAGATGAAGCCAACTTTTCTTTCTTTCTTGATCACTACCCAATGTGGTTGTTGATATCCATGTCTGAATTCTCACACATCTTTGTGCCTCTGTTGTGGGCCCTCCAAACTGTAAATGACCTGTCTGTGAGGGGCATCATTCTAAACAAAGACAGTGTCTTGAAGACAACCTGTAAAGGACACATAAAAGAAGAACCAACCTAAAGTAGTTCTGAGAGTGTAGACAGAGAATGCATCCCATGTTTGCTTTGATTGTATGAAAGTAGAAGTTACTGACCCACTCGATGTTCCAGTTCCAACTTCTCCTTGACCAAGGAGGGGAGTAATGCTGTGCAGCCAGAGCTGGTGTCTGCCTGACAGCCAGCTTCCAAGAGTTGAGGGGACATCACTTTGAGTCTCACATGGAAGAATGTTCTGTCCATCTTTCATGAAGCATTTGGATGCTGACCTTACTGAGAAGACATGGAGGGAGTTCGTCAATCCATCAGGAAGTGTGACCAACTAGGGTGAGCAGAAGCCGCTGACCCCGGGGCTAAGGGTCTATCCTCCCAGAGAGACTAGAGAGATTGCGATCCGCATTGCTCCCAGGAGTAGAGCACAGACTCTCCTGCCCAATAGGCTTGAACTGTGGCACTGACCTGAAGTATTCCTTAGTAAATGGCACCGCTGTAACATTAAATTGTGTCTCAGCAGCCTGCTCCATTGCACTGCTCTGAAGTGTGCCCAAGCAAACTGCATTGCTGTGATCCTGAAGTGGCCTGCATTATATAACTTCCCTGAAAAGTGCGCGAGTGGACTGTGCTGCGTTGAACTCAAACATTGTTCCCGAGTGGACTGGTTCCCTTCAAGCACTGAAGTTGTGGATGAAACTGACTGTGCTTTTGTGACGACAGCCTTGACCTGTGCAGAACTCACCACCTGACTCACCTAAATCCCAGAGACAGGCCTGAGTGGTGACCATCAATGACATCAGAACTTCCCCACGACAACAGACTCTGAGTGGCAGCTACTGCAGCACATTCTGAGCACTGGGCCTGAAAGCTGAAGCCCTCACAGATGGAATTTCTCCTCTCGGTGGAGGCAGGCACCCCTAGAATTGTGTTAAGAGTCCTGGCTATGCCCAGAACTTCCAGAGAGACTGCATTTGTGAGATATGAACATTGGAAATGAGACTGTTAACTTAGAACACAAAGTATAAAAGAGGGGGGTAGCACTGAGCATGTGTCTAAAACCTGCACCCTGAATTTAGAAGAGAGAGGTGAGGGGAAAGGCATGAAAGAGAGAACTCTAATCCCTGTATACACTGGCCACACATCAGTATGTGACAGGCATGTATATCATAATTTGTAGTATTCATATTTTTTGAGTGTAGTAAGGCACTTTCTTTTTTTAAAAGACAAGCACTGGACTGGTAATCATTTATTGTGCTGCTGGGTGATTTTTGAGTCCCAAGCTTGAAGTACCTCCACACAACCTATCTGAGAAGCCTGTGATTGTTCGCAATCACACCCACTGAGAGTCAAGTGTTGAAGGGGTCATATTTGCACAATTTGCAGAGCCATAGTAGAATGGACCCGGGACATCAAAGGCAAACAACCCCATACCTCATTACCTCTCCCCAGCCCCCTCACCAGCAGCATCTACTTGCTCTGTGTTCTGCAAAATGGGGTCAGGCACCACCCATATTTTTGGATCTCAACATTGAATCAGATATAGGGACTGATTTAGAGTTTGGCAGATGGATTACTTTGTCACAAACATTATGGATATCCATTCTGCCTTATGGTACTTGTGAAAAGGCGGACGGGATATACCTCATGTTTGTTGTGATGGAGTAACATGTCTGCCAAACTCTTATCAGGCCCATAGTTTCTTTTCAGTTTGGGTATTGTAGTTTCAATTAAAAATGTCATTTATAGGACATCTTTAATCGAAAGGACAATGTTAAAATCCTGAATGCCTTAGCTTTGATTTATTCATTACAAAATCAAACAAATGTGGTATAAGAGTTATGCTAACGTGTCTTATGTTGCAAAAAGAACAGTAATTAAGTTATCTTTAATACTGATTTAAATGACTATGGAATTGAGTGTCTTCTCACATTGACTCTCAAATTAGCTTTTTCCACCTACATAAAAAAGTCTGCTCAAATCTCAATGGTTGATCTCCATTTAATGGATTTTATCATAGGACATAAACAGAATTTTCCACACAGACCTTTTGACCACATCCCCATTCTGAAATACATGCAATGCATGCATACGCACCACACTACTCTTTTTAACAATTTTTTTAAAAGAGGGCTGCATCAGTTTTCACCATATTTGGAAACCATGCCATCTCACAATATTGTCTGAGGGCTTTGGTAATTTTTTTCTGATGCAAAGGAGTCTCTTTGTAGGTTCTCTAATGCACTTATATTATTTTCATTTATTTTGAGGGTTTCTAGAGCGCACAGCCACCTGGAAGTCTCATGGCGCTAACTTAGCAGTTAAAGAAGGAAAGTATAAAAAGGGTGAATTAAGAGAATGCAGTGGCATAACATTAAAGGTACAAGGTTGCCCGAGCTCTAGGGGGCACCCTCCGACACTGTGCATGGGCGTCAGGTCCCTGGCTTGAGAGCTCCTGACTAGCTCCATGTATCTTGCAGGGGGGGGGCCTCAAGTTTCGTTACGCCACTGGAGAATGGCCAGGACTTAAGGGCTTTCCTGAAGGAGAGAAGACCAGTTGTCTGTTTTAAACTATGAGAATGAATGTTCCCAATACATGGGGATTGAGCTGAGAAGTCTCTACCACCTAGGCGAGTTCTGTGGAAGCAAGGAATGCAAGGGCGAACAGAGGAAGCCAAACTTGGGGCCACATGCATCAAGCTTTTTTCCCGTCGCAAACGGGCCGATTCACAGAATCGGCTCATTTTCGACCGGAAAAAGGCCTTTTCCAAAGCATTTACCTTTTTGCATTCACAATATAGGTAATCGCAATTTATTGCGATTACCTAAATTGCGAATGCATTTAGGGAATCGCAAATTGCGATTCCCTATTTGAGATGCATCAAGCCTTTCCTAAATGCGACTTTGCATTTAGGTAACGCTAATTACCATCAACTTTAAGTTAATGGTAATTTGCAAATTCTTTGAAAAATGCATAAAAGTGCATTTTTCAAAGTGACATGTGGCGCACACACATGCCCTAAGGCATGTGCGCCACATGTGCAAACTTACCTTTTGGGGGGGTGCATCAGGGGTGCATTAGGCCTTTGGCCCCCTGGCACCCTGGGAATTGCATTCGCAATTTGCGATTACCAGTTTGGTAATGCATTCCCATTCATTCCTATGAGTGCAAAGAAAATAATACGAAATACAGGATACTTGAAGTGTATATGTTTACAGATAAGAAGCGAATGCAAGGAATTTAGGATGGGTTTAGCATGGCTAAATGAGAGAGCATTAGTAACCAACTGTCTGATTTTGGATGGATTGCAGGAGCTATGGCAGTATCTTTTTCCCAATGCTCAACAAACAACCTTTACAGTATCTCAGGGCCTGAGTACAATGCCAGTCGGACTGACCATCCGACTTCCGTTCTCGTGAGCCCTTTCCAACAGCTGAGGCCAGGAAGCTTCCTCCCGCCGTATTACAATGCAACCGCTGCTAGTGCTGTGGTCGCATCTACGGCGGAGCACATATCCCCGAATATGTTGCTCCAAATGCGTATAAAACTCCCAGAAAACATGTAAATTGCACAGACATGCATGACATATTTGGGGATGTGCCTTGTGCACCATGTACCCCATTGCTGGAGTGTTGACAAATATGCACAGTCCAGTCAATGGGGATACATACCGCATAAGGACTTACCTAGATTCCGGCGCCCACTGGATCGTAGTTATCGGGGTTCAGCTGCCCATGTGTTGGGAGGACCTGGAGGAAGGGATCCATGGCAGAGACTGCTAGAGAGAAGCAGATTTGGGTGAGTATGCACCCCAAATCCTTTGTTTCCGACGACTCGATGCAGCCGGTTGGACCGCCACGGTCGGGTCATTAGAAACCCACATCGTAATCTGGATGTTGGTCAGAGATCCCTGTACTGCCCTATGGATGCTGTTTTTCTTCGACCACCATCTCGGAGGTTGGATAAAGGCTGTCAGAGTCGCCAGTCTTTCAGCGGTCAGTAGGACTACAGGATGCATGCATCGTAATCAGGTGATCGGACCGACCGCTTCCAATGCGACTGTGGAGATCTGACAGGACCTCGGAAGTTGGTTTGACTGGCATTGTAATCAGGCCCTCAGCCTGGCACAGGACAGAGTCACTTCATGTGAACAATATGATGAGAACACCAAAGACACCTGTCTGTTCATCTGTAAGAGTTCATCGATATTGACTTTTAACTTGTACACCAGTGGAGGAGCATAGTCCGAACTCCTAAGGGCAGAGGTATGAGTCCCAAGGGTTACAGATCCCTCCAATAAAGATTTCAGTTTTATCCCTCTTAAGTTTTAGCCAGTCTTGTCTCATCCAGTTCTATACTGCAGACACCCTTGCATGAATGGGGCATCACAGGTGGAGTTTTTAAGTCTGAATAAAATGTGGGTATCATCAGCATAGGAATAGATGTTTAAAGGAAAAAAACAGATGACACTGGTCAGAAGCTTCATGTAGATATTGAAAAGTATGGAGATAAAATAGAACCTTGAGGAACTCCATAATGGCAAGTGGTGGAGGGTGATGACTAGTGACCTAGTCCGAGTTGTTGAGTTCTCCCACTTAAGAGGTGAACCAATCTATGACCATATCCTTAATGCCCACTGTGTGCATCTGCCTTCCCAGAATATCATGATCAATTGTGTCAAATGCTGATGACAGGTCTAATAAAATCAGGACAACCAATTGGCCGCTGTCTGTAAGACGCCTGAGATCATCTTTCAGCCTCTTCTAAGTTATTCCTGCAACAATCACCTCACAGCAAGGACCAGAGGATTGACCTCACAGATTCATATACACGTGAGCTGACACTTTTATTCACGAAAGCAAACCTTCCCCATGGGGTTCCAGAAACCTTCTCTTTAATTTCAAACCTGCCAGATTCAAGTAAGATTGTAGACAGTAGCTCAGAATTTTAACCTGTTGATCTCACATCAACATTAATTCTGGCCTTCACACAGGATAAAATCAGCACTAATTCAAATCAGCGATAAGGTATTCAAATCCAGGAATATAGGTAATCCAGAAATTCTGCTTTTAGATTTGTTGGTTGATGTAAACAGATTGGATGGCTCTTTCAAGAGATCCCAAATTTCAAAAATACATTGGGTCTTAAATGTAGGTGTATAACAAAATGTGGCTGTTTTGTGCTTATCAGCAATTCACAAAGGGATTTGTGGGAGGTATACACCCATTTCCAAGTCATCTCTGTTACTAGCCTGGGGGTTACCCACACTCATAAATCCCACCCAAGAGGTGGGAAAAGGCTGTGTGGTTAGTCTTAGAAATGTGTGAGCACACGCAAACAAATATGCTTGTGGCTATTCACAAACCCCTCTCATTTCCATCCTGGAAAGAGTTGGATTTTCACTGCAGCCAAGCACTAGTATAAATCCCTTTCCAGGGTGTGTTGAACAGATCACCCCCAGATGTGCAGACGGTGTATTGGAAGGGATTTCTCCATGAGTAAAAAGTGTGTATTTGTATAGAGGATTATAGTCCCTCAGGCAGCAATATGATCCTGATGGGAATGTCACATGACCTTTCTGTAAATCTGCATAGAAAACTGTCCCTGATGCAGCTTTCCACACAGATTTCTGGGAATGTTTGTGAATCCCACTATTTCATAAATCGGCACTTGCAAATAGCTATAAATCTGCAAGAATGTCTTTGTTAATTGAACCTCTAGTCTCTTCCGGACTCTCATAAAAATGCGAGAAATGCCAAGTGATAGATAGCATTGTATCTAAAGGTTTGGCTCCAGCACCACCCAAGCCACATCCAACTTCATGCTATCTTTACTAGATTGATTGGCTTCCTGACAACAACACAAGCTCATATAAACAATTATCACTGGCTCACTGATAGGACACCTCCAAATTACCTCTCTGAATTGTAGCGTCCTGCACCCCCACCCACAACCTTCAATCTGCTAATCAGTGCCTTCTTAATTTATCCAAGCCGACCTGCTCAATTTACAGATTCTGGCCCTCCCATCTCCTACTACCCCTCCATTGGAACTATCTTTCACAACCCACCAAAGCTCTCTGCAAGAATTGTAAACAACCCCAAAAATCCCCTTCTGTTACTCGAAGGAATGCAAATGAAGATAGGCAAAGAATGATGACTACCTTACAGTGCTATCCAATCAAACATTGTAAATATATTGATAACTAAAGAAATGACATTAGGATGAAGGCATCCTCTGCCCCATCACAATATTTGCTGCATGCCTTGATGTGTGCCCTTACTGGTTTCTTTCATAGAAGAAAATATATAATTCATACCACTTTATAACCACATTGATATTTGTAACTCATACATTTTGATTACTGTTCTATTGCCCAGGATGTCTGATTGCAACGCCATTTCCAGGTAATAAATAAATATACAGATAAATTAATAATGTCTAGGTAAAAATGCAAGTCTTTTGATCCAAGGCCAATCCTGTTCACAGCGCACTATTAGGGCCTGAATTAAATGTTGGGGGTAAGTATACTCTGTCGCAACGGTGACAGAGTATGCATACCACCAACATGAAGGTCCGCCCACCCTATTTAAGTATGTGCAGACCTTTGGTTTGGCTACAGTGGTGACTACTCCGTCACCGCCAAAGCCAGAACACTCAGGCAGCCATTGGAGAAATGGCTACATGTCCACCCACTCAATCAGGAAGGATGGACATGGAGCCATATTTTTACTGCCTGTCTCCGCCAGGCAAACCCTGGCAGTGAAGGACAGTAAAAACCAAATAATGCTCCCACCACAGTGGGAGATGACACCCAGGGTGAGGGGATCATTACTTTTTTTTATTTTCAAAAAGAAAATCCTATTTTAGGATTTTGTGAAAATAAAAAAATAAAACAGTTTTTTGCAAGGCTACGTCATGCTAGTGCAGCCCTGCACCGAACAGCGAGATGTATTGACAGGAACCGCAGTGACTAATTTGTCAGCGTGGAACAAGCACCTGGTGCTAAGAATCAGTGTGAGCAGCGCAACGTGCCAATTTTCGCCCATTCCCGGAACTTTGTGGAATCCAATTAATCATGTAACTCCACAGAATTCTGTGGAGTGAAACTCTGCAAGTTCTGCCCACGCCTAATACAGAGTAAATTCTCTTCATTGAGTAAACACTGTTTACATTACCCACTTTTCTACTCATATTGACTTCATTTCTCAGTGTATGTTTAATGACTGTGAAGGGTTTGATACAGATAGAAGCTTTCCATAGTAGGGCATTCATTTTGGAACAGATGTTGAGTATTTTGAGGAACTTGGTTTTCTCTAAACAGTTGTATGCCTATTGAACACTGTGTGCAATATGGGGTTCCCATATATCTGTGGTTGATTGTTAATCTGAACACCGTTAAGTGTATGGTATAGGGTCAATGTTGCACATAACACATGCTTGCTACACCTAAGGGAGTTGTATCAGTGATGGCATTAATAATACTTCATATTAATCCGTGCAATTTTGTACTTACTTTCACTAATGCTACTACTCTAACGCCATACTAGTTTATGGAGTAATCTGTACAAAAGAAGCGTGGATGATGTCATCAGTGATGTCATTTGATACGTCATCATTGATGTCATAAATTATGTCATTCAGCATGTCATGAGTGATGTAGTATGTGAGGTCATAAGCAGTGCATTGTGGGGACACAAGTTATAGTTATAGCTAACTATAGCTGGTGAATTTCTCTGTTTTTTTTAGTTCAAAACATTAATGTTGTTAGTGACATATTCATCTAACTATAATATTACATTAACCTTTGTTTTTTCAGTGAATTTCTAGTTTTTTTTTAACGTAAAATAATATTTTATTACAGGGGTAGGCGACAGGGCCTGGTCTGTGGCCATCCCACCCGGAGGATAGGGCCATTACTGGCGTAGGAAGCCAACCCCACTCTGTGCACCGCCTTTCATAATGCTAAACATGGGGTTGGCCGGAGCACCTGGTTTGCAGCCAGACCCTGCATCCAACTCCTCGCAGGCAGCCACCTGGAGGCAGCCAATGGATGTATGACGGAACAACAAAAGCCTTTTCGGGAGGTTAGGATCGAGGAAAACATGGCGGCCGGCGAGTAGCAGGTCGCGGGAGAGCTCCCGGAACGTCCGTGTAATTTAGTGCAGGAATGTAATACAGGATCGGATCGGAAAGTTTTTGAGTTTGTCTGCCGCCTGAAAAAGGAGAGATGAGACGGTCATGAAGTGCCTTAAAATGAGATCATTATCCTTACCTGATTTGTTTTGTTGTCTCCGCTACCCGGTTTTCCCCACAGTACAGTTTTCGGCTCTCGTCGGTTTGGATGTGGCCGGCCTCAGGGTGAGAGAGAAGGCAGGGTGGGGGCTTGGCGTGCAAGGTGAAAGGCGGTGCTTTCCTCCAGCCAATACGGCGCCGGAGCAGGTTTTGCGCAGGGCGGCCCTGGAGCTCCGTAGAGGGAGAGGAGCTGCGGCAAAACTTTCCTTCCGTGGGGCCGGAGGTGAAGCCCCGCGTAGTGTAGAACATAGTGCAGAGGATAGTGGTGCCTGCACAAGAGGACGCAACGCTCTGGGTGAAGGCCGTGAGCTGAGGAGCGCAAGGAGTGCATTCGCTGAAGTAAAGGATATCGCGCTGCCCCGGCCCAGCTGCATAACAAAGGAGATTAAAGGAGGTAGGAGGAAGGGGGCAATGGGAGGCGTGCCGGCAAGGGGGTTAACAGAAGCTAAGACTAGGTATGCCTTGCGGAGCATAACAGAAACGCAGGTTAAGGGTAATAGCAGTGGAGAAGGCGAGGTTCAAAGGGGGAGAGAGACTTCTCCAAAATCTGATAGGAGGCGAAGGGGCGAGAGAGGGAGGAGGGAAGAGGTCGGTGAGTGTGGGGAGTGTGAGGAGGGTGAGAAAGTTGACAAGAGTATAAAAGCAGGGGCTTGGGAAACCCCTTTTATGATAGTGAAGAAACTGACTTCTCCCCCTCCAAAAACAAAACATAGGAAATCCTCACAAGAGCACGTACAAAAGAAGAAGTTGCAAGCTCCTAAAGTTAAAATCACTCCCTCTCTTAAAACCTACTTCAGAGTTTTACCAAAAATACTGGTTTTGGGTGAAGATAAGATGACGGGGTCTAAGAATGAGGCCGAGAGGCAGCTAAGTTCTCTTGAAGGGTCCCCAGTTTGCCCAGAGGGGATAGGTTATGAAGTAGGAGGGCCGCAGGAAAACACTGACCAGGAAAAAAAATCTGAACAGAATTTAAGTCACCCGACCAAGGAAGATCTGTCAGTGGGTGCGCTCCTAGCAGCACTATCTGAGGAAATTAAGAACAGATTTGAGATATCTGAGTCTAACCAGCTAGAGATAAAAAAGGCTTGCGAAATAATGGAAAAAAAGATTGATGACCTAAGTGGTAGAACATCAACCTTAGAGAAGGAGGTCATAGAGCTCAGAGAATCAGTGCAGGCAAACTGCGCTGAAATTGACAAACTAAAGGCTGCTGAAAAGGAGGGTCTGGACAGAGTGGAAAGGTTGGAAAATTTTCAAAGACGAAACAACTTGAAGATTTTGAAGGTCCCTGAAGGCAGAGAGGGGGATGATATTAAATCTTATGTTATAAAGCTGATTAAGAATAAATTACAGCTGTGAGAATCAGAAGAGGAAATAGCAAGAGACTTACAGCGAGTTCATAGAGATCCTTTCAGACTCAACGCAAATAGACCAAAACCCAGGAAAATGTTATTACATTTTTTGACTTATTCATTAAAAGAGAAAATTCTTTCAAAAGCCCTGGGGATAAGATCCATTGAGGTGGATGGAGTCAGATATGAGATAAGATCGGATGTCTCTGCTACTACCTCTAATAGGCAATGGGAGATGGGGCAAAGGATCGACAGCTTGAAATGTTTGGGTGCGTCAGTTCAGCTAAGATTCCCCGCTTTTTTAAAGGTTATGCTGAATAATAAGATGCATATCTTCCACTCTGTAGAAAAACTAGATGAATTCATTAAAAGTCTCCAATCAGGGAGTTAGGCCTTTCTATATTTATGGATTTTTATAGCCAAATATACGTGTTTATATTAATGTTGAGTAAGGTCTTTAACTTAGTAATATTTATAGGCAAACTCAAATTACAGTCAAAGTAATATTTGAATTTTTTTTATACACGTTCGTTCCAAGGGGGGAACACCCATATGGCTATGAGCCATGTAGTAGCTGGGGTGGGTTTTCCAGGGGGGGGGGGTATGAGGGGAGCACAGGGTGGGAAGCAGTGGGAAAAAATAGAAAAAAAAACCTCAGATGCCTCAAAAAAAATTTTTTTTTTCTTTTCTATTAGAGTTGATTGGTTTTGCCCTTTTTTTTCTACTCTGACCCTTGTGTGGAATCTCTTTCACCTTTAAGACTGATGGGTGAAAAGAGAGGAGAAGTAATAAAAATCCTTTCTTGGAATGTGAATGGTCTCAGGGTACGAGGGAGGAGGGAATTTTTTTACAATATCTAAAAGACTGCCCGGCCCAGATCATGATATTACAGGAGACACATTTACCAGAGAAGGAGGGTTTAGATCTTTTAGGCGCCAAAGATGGGTCTCTCAAGTAGTTTGTACATCTCACTTGGCTGTAGCAAAAGGCGTTGCCATAGTAGCAAAGAAAGGTTTGCAGGTGGTCTTCGAGTCCCATATTTCGGATAAAACTGGAAGATGGTTAGTAGTTAGGGTAAAGGTTTTAGGTTATGCTTTTACCTTAGTGGGATACTATGGTCCTAATCAGGATGATGTTACCCCCTTGGGGGATTTATTAGCAGAATTAGTGGATGCTTCAGGTCCAATCATCATGGCGGGAGACTTTAACGCAGTTTTAGATTATAACCTAGACAGGACCTCACGCTGCAGAGCCCGTGTCAATCCAAAAATGTAATTGCTTATTAAACAAATTATGATTTAGTTGGGCCTTAGTGATGTTTGGAGGCAGAGGGCGGGACAAAGAAAGGGTTTCACTTTTTATAATCAAAAATATAGACACCAGTCTAGGATAGACTACTTTCTTACTGTTAGCAATTTGACTAAATGGATTGAAAAGATTGAACATGTGGGCATTCATTTGTCTGATCATTCGGCAGTAATCTTACATTTAAAATTATATGACAAAGTCTCCCAATCTAGATGGAGCCTAGACCGCACTATTTTACAGGACGAGGAGGTGATAGGGATACTGGCCAGAGAAACAGAAGAGTTTTTTCAGTTTAATCAAGGGTCAGCCTCACGTGGTATTATCTGGGACTTCTATAAAGCCTTTCTTAGAGGTAGATTAGGGACAATAGCGGCTGGAAGAACAAAAGCCTTTTCAATGAAGCCTTTCACAACGCCAGCGGAACATCAACAGTACCCTAACAATGCCAGCTTTTGCCACGAAAGACATTACCACCCCGCCACATAGGGAAACATTAAACCTCAGTGTTACGCATACCGTTAAAACGCCTAATTGATTGTATATATTAATGTGTTTTAGTAATGTGAAACATTAAAAATATACGTTCAACATTATATTTCCCAAAACTAAAGTGCGTAAAAATATCACACACAGCATCGCAGTTCTGTAGATGCAGACATATCACACATTTTAGTAAAGCTATTTATATAAGAAATCCGTACCTAAGTAACACGTTACTGGTGTAGTCCTACCTTTATGTTAACCATTTCATTTCCACGTTTCCTGAAGCAAATGGCTGTCATTGTTTGTGTGAAACTGAAAATGACATGAAACGTGAACGATCGAAATAAAAAAATGTTCTGTCACTCTCTAATTAACTTTAAAAAATGCAGTTCAATTCATATTTTGTTTTAAATTATGGTGTACCTCAGAAAAACATATAAATGCAGCTGACCACCATTTTGTGTTCAGTGGTTCACTGACACTGTTCATGACCACACTCCTCGGCGAGTTCCTGTGAGAAATTCTGTTTTTCATCTGACTGTGCCACCTATCAGTAGAAGTAAGTAGAGCATTCGCAGCAAACACCCTTATTCTAAACAATTTAATTGTGAATAACTAAAAGTAGTGATTTTTTAAAAATTAATGCTAGGCCTGGGCGGTGAACTCTACTCCATTTGCAGAGTTTGCAGAGTTTTCTGCACTCCGCAGAGAATGCTGAAAAACTCAGCTCCGCGAAGCGGAGTTTTCTCCGAACACATGCTCGCCAACATTAAGTTGGCGAGCGCGAGCAAGAAAAATCCAACGCTAGGCCACCTCCCAACGAGACTTCTGAACGTGGGCGGTTGCGGATGGTCGCTACCGCTCGCGTTGAGAAACCATCAGTTTACACAAAGGAAGCTGCCGCTCGAGTAGAAAATCTACTCGAGCTGCAGAAAGCAGCAGCGCTTCTTGCGCTGCGCATGGTGCAATGACCAGAAGGATGCTACGGTCATTGAACCGGCTCGTTGAGTAAGCGCACAACCCTTGCGCTACTCATATACCTTCTGGGATCTTGCCGCAAATATTCATTATTTAGGTCATTGCGCTTTTTCCTACCACCACCAAAACCTTTTCCTTAATCATTTTCGGCTTACTTCTTTGCGCCAAGACGCTCGTGGTATACCATTCGGTTTAGCATACCTGCGACCGGTTTAATCTCTTCCCAGGCACTATCTAGGTTGCCTGAGTGCTTGCCTTTAGCTATCATGCACGGCTTAATTTCTCTCAGGCATGTAAACCTTACGTCCTGATGATGATCCCAATATTGGTTTTACGGGATCGAAACGTCGTCGACCTTATATACACCGTAAGCACAATTGAATTAACCATTGATGTGTAACGGTGCTACTACTTATTGTTTACTTGTTGTATTTCCATTTATAAGTTACAAGTATGCTTCCTGCCTGAGCCTTCTTGTGAATTTCTGTTTATTTATGTCTTTTGTTATATGTATTGCGTTGGACACAGGATTGTGTCCCACTTTATTCTTTGCCTTCTGATTTGAAACATTATTAAAATTCTCTGTCCGGCTGGACAGCCTTAATATAGCACTGACTTCAGGCCTATATTCATTGTTTGTTTTGTTGATCCCCCTAGTCAGGGACTACTTTGCACCTATATTGATATCCTAGCAAGCACGAAAAATGGGGTGGATAAGGTAATCTTGGTGGGGGACTTTAATTGTCACCCTTGCATGAGCCCTTTGGTTCCTATTGATAGCAGGTCTAAGTGTTGGTTGGCAGAGGGACTACATATGGTTTATATTAGAGAAGGCTCAGAGCTAAATCCCATCCTAAACACTCATAATCTGGTTTTTGCTTTGGAAAAACGTACAAGTTCCATTAATCCTTCTATATTACCTACCTTTAGGGGCAGGATGTGTGCTTCCATAATTGATTTCATCTTTGTGTCTGCCTCCTTGTTCCTCTTTGTCGCCAACTTTGGCATTGTCCATAGTGCCTTTAGCAACCGCAATCTACTTTTGCTAGTGTTGGATGGGATAGGCGGTTGCCACAGGAATCAACAGGTGCCTCAATGTGTGTTGTCCCACAAAGATCAGGGGATGCTTGTAAGATGGTCTCAAATGGAGCCCATCCAGTTTAAAAACTCGCTTTTTTCAGAGTGTAGAAATCAGATCCTCATGTGTTTGGACGTAAGCACCCCAAATGGGTCAATTTTAACTGCCTTTGCAGGTATTTCACAGAAGGTGTTTGCATTATTGGTGGTCCCGTTGAGGCAGGATCAGCCCCGCGATCCCATATGGTTTGATAGCTATTGCACCAAGGCTTTATCCAGGTTGAAGGAAGCTTTAAAGAAGGTTACCAGAGACAAGGATGCGGTCATTGCTTGTTGCAGTGCTTACAAAACGGAACTTATAAACTGCAAGTCCAGATTAAGAGTGAAAGCCTAGGACGATTTATACCAGGCCTGTAAAGTTGGGGATAGCTCTCTGTTTTGGTGGGTAGTAAACCATACTGGTTTTGTGAGTGATAATGGTTCAGTTTTATGCCATCATGTATCTGAGGGTCGATGAGTGGTGCATTTTGAACAAATCTATAGGGAGAATCGGTGGGAGAAAACACCATCTTGGGTGGGTTATTCGGAGGATGACCAAACCTCTTCTAGAGGAAGTGAACAAGGGTATTTGTGCACTATCACATAACAATGCCCAGGGCCCAATGGAATCCCCTGGATTTGTTACTGGATGAGATTGAGCTATGGGGTCCAGTCTTGACATTGGTCCTAAACACGTCCATGAAATTGGGTCCCCCGCCAATGTGGTCCACAACCATAATCATTCCCATTTTCAAGAAGGGGGATAAAGATAACCTCCAATGCTATCTGCCCATCTGCCTGATTGATGCAATGGTAAAGGTCATGGGCAGGGTGGTGCTTAATAGGCTGTTGGGGTAGGCTGGCAAGCAAAATATAATCTCAAATGTCCAATGCGGTTCTAGGCAGGGTAGATTAACAATGGACCAATGCCTTAACCTTCATTTGATAATCAATAAATATATAGTTGCTAGGCCTGAATCAATCTATCTCTCCTTCATGTATTTAACATCCGTATTTGATTGGGTTAATCGAGGAAAATTGTGGTGCTTGCTTCTTGCTTTAGAGGTGGACCCCAATATTGTTCACTTATTGGTGATCTGCACGCCCATACAACAGCATCAGTTCGACATTCTCAGGGTTCGGCCTGCTCTCTGCCCATTGTCGCTAGGAGAGGGGTGTGACAGGAGTATATCCTTGTCCCCTTTCTGTTCACACTGTATGTTAATGGGCTGGAACAAGCACTCCTGTCCGTGGGGGATGACTTTCGAAAGGCTGGGTCGAGATTGCTACTGGTCCTACTGTGCTCTGACGATGCGGTCCTCATGGCGAGGACCGCTGTGGGCCTACAGTGGTTACTTGACAAGTTTGTGGACTTTATGGCTAGCTTGGATCTCGCAGTAAATTTTATCAAACCGTATGTAATGGTTTTGGACCCAAGAAGCACTAGATCAAAAACATTTAAGGTGGGTTCGCACACTTTGGCCAAAGTCCCTATTTTTAAGTATCTGGGGGTCCTATTTTATTGCAATAGAAATTGGATGCCTCTTGTTGAAAACAAGACAATGGAGCTCACTAAAGCAAATGCTGCAGTTTTCAGATTTGCATAGAGACTGGGATCCTGCCATTCCAAAACCTTAATTAAGGTGTATCAAGCCAAGTGTGCCTCCAAGGTCTTATATGTCAGCGAGGTGTGGGGGTACATGAGAGTAGACAGCATCCAGTCTGCATAAAATCTATTTTTAAGGCGGGTGTTGCAGGTTTCATAATGAACTCCATCACTATCTGTGTATGACACAGATTATAGGTGATATGATCGCCTTAGGCCATTGACATGTTGGGTCAAGGTGTGGACGAGAGAGGAATCCCATCTGAACAGGCTGATTCTCAAGGACTGTCTATCCATGAATGATGCCACCAAGATTCCTTGGATTGCTTACATTAAGGATGCTTTCAGTAGCCTGGGCAGGGAGATTCTTATACCACAGCCCTCAATCCATGAACACTGCAGAAGTAAAATGGGGAAGGAAAAAATTCCTAGAAAGTAAGTTTCTACAGAGAGAGCCGATAGAACTGATGAAACCTACAGTAAGGGCGCACATGCTGTTAAAATCTGTTCGGATCATGGAAACTTATCTGCCTAATGTGAAGAGTGATAGGGTCAGATTTCTCTAGCCCAAACTGAGGGCCTGATTTAGATTTCTGTGGGCGGGTTACTGAGTCACTACGGTGATGGATATCCCATCCGTCGAAATATAAATCCCATTCTATCCTACGGGAAATATCTGCCGGCGGATGGGATATCCGTTAATGTTGTGACGGAGTAACCCGTCCGCTGAGATCTATTCTAAATCAGGCCCTGAGATTTAATATGATACATCATCTTCTGGCCTTTCCGAGGGGTTGGAGTCTTGCTGGTTCCTTGGGTCTTTGTGGCTGCGACAATCATTCTCCACAGGACACCCTTCATTTCATGATGTTTTGCAGCTATTCTACTAGTCTGAGGAAAAAGTTTATTACCTCATTATTGAAGGCACTAAACTTTAGGCAGGTCCAGTCGCCCCTGATGTTTCTCCAGCAATTATCTGATGATCACATTATTTTCAAGGTGTCTTGCTTTTTAAAGGTTGTAATAAGAGGAGGGGGCTCATGGTTGAATAACTATGCTTTTGCCTATAGTTCTTTTAACCTTTGTAATGTGAGGGTTGTTTTTATTGGTTTTTAGCTGAGGCTTTTATCTTGAAATGTGATTTTTAACTTCTTTGTATGTTCTATTTATGAATCAGTTTTTTTTATTACAGTATGTACTTTTATGGTTATAGTATAACCGAATAAAGATTATTTGAATTGAGCCTAAGCCTGAGACCTGATCCTAAGCCTGAGACCTGAAACCAATTACATGTGGTTCAGGGGAACTTTAAAAATGAAACTATCCTAGCTTCTTCTTTAACTGAACTTATCACATCCCATGGATTACAATAAAATATTTTTTGACATGTGTATCCATATATCTGCATGGACTTTTCCTTACCTACTCATAATGCTGTATTAGTCACCCCTCACTCAAGTTCTGTGAAGTAACAGAAATGAGACACATAACACTTAATAAATCTCCATAAAAATTAAGAAGACAAAAGTCACGAGTCTCCTTGAAACTAAACCAAAGCAAAATTGAATTCCATCTCCACAATTCCCCATCACACATCTAGCTCTGGTTGGAATGATGCAAACTCATTGACCGTGTTTTAAATGGGCAGCTACTGGTACTAAGTACCAGAACCTTTTATTTTTATCCCTTTGGGTACCGGTCCTCATCCTCTGCTCATTGATGAGGCTCTCGGAGTGGAGCCTGTCTGTGCGCCACTCTGACACTCCAAGCCCAACGGTAGCCCTGTGCTAAGTCACTGCTGAATTATTCAGCAGCAGCTGATGTGCCTTATATCAGGGATCTGCTGGTGTTGGAAACCTCACTGGCACGCTGTGATTTACGGGGGGTGGGGCGGGGGGGTCCTTTCAGGCACAGTGCAGTTGCACACACACACTGGAAATCCAGGGAGCCCGCTTTAGAGCAGGAATGAAGAAAGCAGTGGGAGGTAAGGAGTTAAAAAGTTCTTAAATCCTGTGTGAGCCTTTTGTGTGAGTGGTTTTCTGCTTGTTTGTGCGTGGTTGTGTGTGTGAGAGAGGGAGGGATGGAGAGAGAGAGAATCAAGACACTCTCAGAAGGTGTGTTAAAGGAAATGTGTAAAATGCTTTGTATGTGCTTGAGCCTCTGTATGAGTGACTGTGCGAATACGAGAAAATATAGGCTTCGTGCCCAGTGCAGCATCATTAAGCTGCAAATATCTCAAAACCAAGAAACCTAAGCACAACATCCTGCATTGAATTCATTTTTTGTACGAAGTTAATCTGTTAATGTTTATATTACTAAGTTTATCATGTGTTTTGATGTGTGTTGCTGTGCTGCAAGTGCTATAGAAGTCATTAATTATGTTGCTGTTCCAAGTCTGTTGTGCCACATGCCAGGGACAGACTGACAATTAACTTGAAAGTGCTATTGCCAGAAGGGCTTGGCTGCATTCAAGGTTTAGAGGCTACTTCCCTACTGGTTTATGGCCTCTAGACTGCAGGTCTAGACACCCCTCTTTATCAGTATATCTAAGGGTAAAATCCTTCTCCATGAGAAGCTAGAGCCTGAGAGGCCCCCTTCTCACCTTATTTGCAGTGTGCAGATACATCCAGTCTTGGACTCACCAGGCCTTTTGGTCCACCTCTGCTGCAGCAAGGGCTCAACTTCAGAAACTATCCTAACAATGCTCATATCCACGATTGCTGGGATCACATAATGCCAGCCTACAACACTCTGCAGGCCTAAGATCACATAGTGATGACCAATGTGCACAGTTCTTACTTTGGAGGATTATTTGGCGCTGTCTGCAATGGTCGATCCTTATAATTGCAACTGATTGCATAAATATACCCGTTGAGTGTAAGAAAAAAAGAGGATGAACTCTCAGCATGAGGATGAAACCAATGATGCTGGAGGGGGATGGTGCCCAGCACTGCACAGAAATTGATTGATATTACCTGGTTAAAAAGGAATAAAGGGAAAGCAGTGATGTGTGAGTGTGCATGTTGACCTGCTGTGCGGAGCAGAACTCATCAATCTTCTTCCACAGTAGTAAAGCTAGGTGGAAGGACCATAACCCTTTGTATTATAGACACATTTCAACATGGCAACCTATGAGTTTTAGAGAGATACATTTTAATAATTTTATTTTCCAGTTAACTTTCAGCACATTGAAGGAAAAAGCATGAGGAAGTTAAAATATATGAGTTTTTGTATGCATGCCATAAGGAACTAAGTGCCCGATTTAGAGTTTGTCAGACTGGTTACTCTGTCACAAATGTGATGGATATCCCGTCCGCTGTATTACCAGAGGCATAGATTATAGTGCACTTGTAATAAGGTAGATGGGATATCCGCAATGTTTGTGATGGAGTCACCCGTCTGGCAACTCTAAATCAAGCCCTAAGCACTGTCCCTGTGAGATCACCCTTATCTTTACATACTCTATGTCCTCTGTGGGAAAAAGCACTGGGCAAAGATCTGAAATTTCTCAGCCAAGATAAGAAAAGACGGCCACAATGCCAAAACCCAAAATCATTGGTACAAGACAGTTTATCGGTGGTCCAATATCACTCAGCGCTGGCCTAAATCACACCAATGGCTCAAGATCAGATGGTTTAAAATAGCACAATGTTAAGCCAAGGCCACACATCACTGGACAATGACCACACAGCATGCATCAAAGTCACAAAGGGCTGAACCAATATCACACATTATTGGATTAAAATCAACTAATTGATTGCCCGAGAACATACATTGCTATATCAAGATCACACAAAGCTTAGCCAATATCACATATGATGAGTTTAAATCAAAACCAAGATCATGCATCACTGAGTCAAGGTCACACAGTTCTGAATCAACACAACACAGTGATGGGACAGAAGTGCCTGTTGCTGACCCAATATTACTCAACACTAGTGCAAGATCACACAACACTGAGTTAACCTTGCACAGGACTGGCACAGAATCAAACACTGCTGGTCCAGGATCAAATAAAGAGGACCCAGGATCGACCAGCATTTGGCCAAGGCCAGAGCACGTCTATTATCACACTATGCTGACCAATATGCACAATTCTAAACCTGGTACATTTGTACTGAAAATCTTGTGGCATATAAATCTTAGTCCAACTTAGCCTATCTCTTTAAATACAATAGCCATCACACATATTTCAGAGGGTCATAACAGCAGACTGGCTATTAATTACTATGTATGTCTTGTGCCACATATGCAGAGGGGATCTGCACATATGGAAAATCCAAGACTACTAACAAGGGGGAAACAGTGTTTACAACGCTGTCATTACATCGCGCTACTATTACAACGCGGTCATTACAACGACTGCGTTGTTAGTACGCAATGCATTTACATCGCAAGTCATTACATCGACTTGCTTTAGGGGGTGCTGAGGTATTGGAAATGAATTCCAACACCTTCCCTACTGTTGTGCAAACTGGAGTAGGAACAGTAATTAATACTATTCCTAAGTCCAGCGCGCCCCCTAGTGCAAGTCGTTGTAATGACTTGCGATGTAAATGCATTGCATACTAACAACGCGGTGGTTGTAATGACCGCGTTGTAAAAGCACGCAATGTAATACATCGCCATGTAATGAGCCATATTCCTAACAAGGTCAATGCAAGGGCAAAATGAATACTTGAGAGTTGGCAGAAGTGTCTTTGTATCATCATGTCCCTCCCCTAACCCTGCCCCCTAACCACAACATAAACTCAGTTTAATGAGTATCTGAACTTATTATTACCTATTTAAAGGACTGATCATGATAACCCCCAATGGCACAAAAATCACCCAACTCTCTAGGGATCCTAGTTGATACCTCATAGAACGTACAAGTCCACATAGCCTAGATTGCAAACAATGCACAGTACCATCCACACTTGCTCAGGAAAACCAAACCTGCCATCCCTAAAACAGACATCTGCCAAAATGCGCAATCTTTGGTTATAGCTCATTGAAAAAACCAACACAAACCTACCCAGTCTTCACCAAGAGACACTGATCCTTCTCAAAGAAATACTCCACACTGCATCCAGGCTTGTTGCAGTGGCAAGTAAATTCAACCAAACATCTGTGATTCATTGGGACCTACAATGGCCTCTATTGCAAGCAGGATTTGTTTTTAAGGTATTAGGTACCACTTTCAACGAGTAAACATACATAAACCTATGTCCAAGAAATGTTGTCCATAGCTCGAGGTTTGCAAGAGACCAGAAGTAGGGCCCACTTGTCTCTATTTTTTTTTTTTTTTACGGAGTTTTGTATAGCGCGAACTTGACCCGAAGGTATCGGGTATCAGAGCGCTTTACATAGCACCAGTAGCGTTACATGAGGACACATTCATTTTTTGGTAGGCACGGGGCGATTAAGTGATTTGCCCAGAATCACAGGATGTTCAGCGTAATTGCGGTTCCCCATATTCGAGGTCGACCGCCCTAGCCGTTAGGCCAACTCCTCTCTCTATAAATGTTTTAACCCAAAAATGGGAAAAATCAACCCCAACGTTTTCCATCAGAGGACCTAAATTGCGCATTTTCCTGCTCCAGGGATTCAGCTTCTCCTATTCATCAATTCTTTAAAACTCGCATTCTCAAGGAATACCTGATAAACATTGATGTATTAGTCTATCTCTGTAACGTTGTTAGTGTGTTGCAGTATGCACCTCATTGTTTCTTAAGAGTTATGTTAATGCTGTGTCAAACGAATTTATAGAAAACTAAAGAAGTCCTAATGTGACACAGCTGGGATGTGCAGATTAAAATACACTATGTGTATACCCATAGATTTGTATTATGCTGAATGTAATGTTTTATATGTTTTTGTATGTAATATGCTTACCCACACGATTTTTTTATTTACACTATGAATGGCATTCCTGTACTTTCATGCAAAATAATTTAGTTATTTGTTGGTAATTATACTTTTAGTCAAGATCTGATGAATGTGTACATATTTCTTTCTTCATAAACCTTTGCATTTCTTGCAGTATTCCGGTTATAATGGTGTGAATGTGAATCAAAATGGTTAGGTAATGTCATAAAATGTGCTGAATAGTGTGCTATTAAATATGTGATATGTTGCATAATAAAGCTTTTCTTGCCACATATTATGTCTTTTCTCGGTGCATCTTTTGTTTAATCCTGCCACATACTTTGGTCCACAGTTGCTTCACAATTCTAGTGCCCCTGATAATATCCCAAACATACATTGGTTAATGCAGTTCGAAACAGAAAAGCAGATCTCAGCTCCTTTTGACAGATATGCAGTTATTTGATTTTTTTTTCTGACGAGGATGAGAAACAAAAGAGAAAGACAAGCTGTTCCAATTATAAAAGAGGTTACTTTCCCCAGGAAAGAATTCCTGAAGGCCATAACTATCATAAATTTGTAGGTGTAAGCGTTTTACATGAAAACAAAATATCTATATCTGTCAGGAACAAAATTAAAATCAATAGAAAAATATTTCAAAGCAGTTCTGCAGGTCTGAAGCATCTGTATCCCACACTGGATACATTTTCAATAAGCGACCCGCAGATACATATTGTGCATGGCCGCTCAGTTACTGCATGCATACACAACGTTAACGAGGCCGAGGAAAGACCCAATAACCAAAATATAATTCTATAGCATCTTTCCAACCACCCTATACATATAGTGATTGGCTACAGATGTGCACTGGGACGTTATGCTCCCTCTATCACATTACCTTGCTATATATCTCCTAACCAGCGATTGAAAATGCCACATGAACCAGCATCTAATCACGGATGGAATATAAATGCCATCATCAGCTTTCCTGTTCTGCCTCAGCGGTGCCTACGTGCTCCTGTCAATAAGGTGTAGGATATTTACATAATTACATTTGATTTATTCACTTTTAGAATTTAGAGATCAAAAACGCAAAGGCTTGCATATCTGCATAAAGAATGTATTCCTCTGGTTCTCTGCATCTGTGAGAGGTTTTATCCGTGAATTCGTAAGGTAATTAATGCATTATTGTTTCAGTTTCAAAATCTTGCTGTCACTGTGATTCATTTATTAACCTGGGAAAATGTCCTTAAGCATGTCTAAGGTACATTGAGTCAGCCTTACCAAAACAAATAGCCTGCTAATGGTAAGCAAATACAGGGTGAATGCTGAGAGAACATAACAAGCCAGCTTCAGCACAACAGCCTGTGTAACATTTTCAATGTCAGAACAGCAAACAGGAGGTTCGAGCAATTAATTGTGCACACCTAATTTTATGTGAACTTCCTGCTAAGAAAGATATGCCATCGCACTGCAAAATGGCGTCTACAGCATTTTAAAGCTATTTAAATTTTCATTGCATTACTGCCAAATATAACCATCTTTATTTACCGGTCCTCAAGATTTTAGAAAAGTAACCAAGGTGCAATTTGAAGCTAATGTGGCTCTCCCCACCCTATAATTTCTAGAGGATGTAATTTCTATAGGATTTAAAACAAACATTTTCTCCCCCTTCATAGACTCACTTGCAAGCCCATCAGAGTTTCCTGCCTTCCATTTTGCTGCCGAAAATATTCTGCGCGTAGGTTTTAATAGTTCTAGCCTGTACTATTATCATTAGAAGAAGGCTCACCAAACTGTTTGGTTCTAACATTTGCGTTACCGGTATAAATTCACATCTCGCCAAGACCAAATCAGCTTTTCACACTTCCGAGGTCAATAAACTGAGTACCAGTACATTGAATAATAGTGAATACCTGTGATTTACAGTTTGTAAATACTAGGAAAGCTGCTGTGTAAAGTGCTTCATATGAAACAAGCTTCGATCATAGTTATATATCTGATAAGATGTAAGATGTGCTCTTATTGGTCAGTTAGCAAGTTTGGTTCAGCTATGCTTACGCCTATGTTAGATAGGTTTTAATATAAGGAAATTCATTTGTTGATGGTTGTGAAGTAAATTTATGAAAGCAATCAGAACTTTTGATATTTTCTTTTTACATAAATTGTTGACGCGTAGAAGCCTTTTGCCTGCGGTTTCAACTCAGGAACCAGACTAACCCGAAAGTGACATCATCACCTGGCCTTATTTCTTAAATGTATTTCTATATTGTTGATGTCTTAGGTACCCTGTGGCGCTGATTTCTTAGGTACGACCAATTCTGTGCCAACATATTTAGGACTTCATCTTTATATGGTCGTTTATCTGGTGAATTCTGCTCTTCATGCTCTAGCCTGCATCATTGTACAACATGGACCCTGATCCCAAAGCCTAGTGATACTGGCCAGAAATGTGTATGAGCAGAATTGAAATCCCTGTATCAGAACATGTAAGGAGAGGCCAAATCCTGGACCCAAGAAAACACTGTGATCACGATGACATGTTTGAGGGGATCCTGCACCTGTATCATGGCAGAGAGAAAAGCTAAGGCGAAACGTTTGTAGGGCATATTAGAGGAATCAAGGCACCGAGCCCAAGTTACAGGTGAGTTTCCTGAAGCACTGTCCTTTGACTATGACTAATTACACATAGTGTTACAGGAATATTTTTTGTAGTGTTTTCATTGAATTTACATATTGACTGAAAGGACAACGGATGGTGATATGTTAAGATTTCCTGCATACCGTTAAAAATAGGACGTACCATTAACTACCACCCGTACTGCTTATGACTTCACCCAAAGCATTGTAGCTGACAAGACCAACAACATCTTTGAGGGTATTAAACTTGAAGGGCCGCTGTTTTGCATAACTCAGCAGAGTAAACAGTGGTAACGATCCTATTAGGTTACCACTCACAGCCTTCAACCGATATGCATCCCATTTGGCTCCCCCTCTCTTGCCAATATACGAATAGACCCATGAAACAGAACTCCTGCTATACAACCTGCAATAATCTTCGTAATTTTAAAGCCAGGAAAACGCCCAACATACTGTGCCTCATATCCTTCATCCACCTAGCCTTGAAGATTCTAGCTAAGGTCCTTGCCCACAGGTTGATTAGTGTGATATATAGCTTGATACATAAAGACCAGAATAGATTCATGCTGGGGTGAGGCGCATGCCACTGCCTCAGGTGATTAAACATTGAGTGCCTTTATTTATTGTCGGTACGTCACTTTTTCCCATATTAAAAGTGTTGCACCGGCGGCGCAAGGGGCTTGTAAATAAGCCCCTGACTTTGCTCGCTCATTGGTCTCTGAGATTATAAGGCCTTGGTCTTGATAGATTTTGAAAAGGCTTTTGATTCTATACATTGGACCTTTATGTTTTGATTGCTGGTGGGAATTAATTTTGGGCCTCTCTTCAGAAGATATGTTTAGGTCCTACACCTGACCCCTGGACAAAAGTTAGAGTAAATAGAGCCCTCTCTTTCAATATACAATGAAGAACGAGGCAGGGATCTCCACTCTCGCTCCTCCTATTCACACTGACCATCGAGCTGCTCGCAGAGTGGATCAGAAGAGATGCACTGCTCAGCAGATTTGGATGGGAGACAGCAAGGTGAGACAGAATTTCATTATATGCAGATGACATCCTAATCTATATATAGGACCCACAGTCCTCTATGCTCAGATTAATGCATAGGCTGCAGATATATGATGAGGCCTCTTGTCTGACTGTCAACTGCGACAAATCAATATATGAGGCAGTGCTTGGAGATCACAACAAAACTGGAGCGGAAACAAGCTTGCAAAGGGCAACGGACCATTTCAAATTTCTTGGCATGTATGTTGCACAGAGTAGGTGAGAAGTCTGGGACTTGACCATAGCATGCTTACTCTCTCAAGTTAAACAAGGCACGGAGGCGTGGCACTCCACCCCCTTAATATTGTGAGCAGAGTTGCTCTGTTCAAAATAAACTCTCTTCCTCACCTACTGTATGGTCTACAAAACTTTCGAAATGACGTGCCACTAACCTCCTTTCACTCACTGCAGTCAGAAATCACAGCATTTTTGTGGACTAAAAGACAACCCCAGAAATTTGTGCTCTAACCGTATGAAGAAGGGCTGAGATTGGTGGACATTAAATTATATTACTGTGCTTGCCAACTGGTACCCATTAACGACTGGCTCTTTGCGATCAGGACGACCCCTGTGTCAGTTCTGAATTGGGGTATATAGAAATAATTGGTGTATTCAATCCACTCTATTGCCTGATTACGGGGTTAATTTTTGCTCCTACCACTAAAATAACTCTATTCTTTTGGCCTCAAGCACTCTGATGGATTAGATGTGAGGGTGTTTTGAATGCAGAAACTCTGCAGTGGTGCGGTACGTGGCTCTGACACACAGTGGGCCTAAAGCAGGGGTCTTCAAACTGGGGAGTGGGCTCCCCTAGGGGGGCTTCAAGTGATCCGGGGGGGGGGGGGCGCCATGCTCTGGCCAAAAGAAGCATTATGCGGATACCAGTGCTTTGTTTTAAGCGGTGGGGAAAAATGAGCGGCAGTAAGACACTCTGTAATGGGCCATCACTAGCTTCTTTTGTCATTTATATCCTAGCTGGGAAAAATGGTAACAGAATTTAACTGCAATGTTTCAATATGTCTCGTGTTTAAATAAGTCGAGACATATTTAAACATTGCCAGTTTAATGGAATAATTGTGAAAAATCTGAGGGGGGCCCTATGAATTTTATTTTTTTACTGACAGCATTAAATAGTTTGAAGACCACTGGCCTAAAGGGATTCCCCTCCTGGGACCGTATATAATTGGTGTCAGGTTGTGCACTTTCTATTCACTCACTTGCAGAAGTCACTGTCAATTGTTATGTTCCCAGTCTAATGAGATGATAGCCGTGGCGCGCTTACCTATTTGTTTACGTGATTATGTTTTAATCACTTTAACATTATTTGTGCCGCCTGCTAACTTTGTACTCTTATAAGTGCCAATATAGTATTTTCTCAATTGGGACATGTATATCTATTCATTTATAAGTTGCATTAAAGAAATTCAGACTTATGGGCCCACTATGAGTAGGATGGAGCAGTATCCCAAGTGGGTATAGCGCCCCGCCCGATTACAGGTTTTACTTGGTGCTGGAATGTGTGGCATTTTCCCCAGCATGGCAGCATGCAAATGAACACACCACCCATGGAGCTCTGTAGGGCATGTCGTTACTCTTCAGAGTGCAACTGTTAACTAACTATATGTATTGCATCATCAACTTTATTAGTCACACCCAGACACACCCAAACGATTACGTCATTCTACGGAGTCCATCAGGGACCAGAAGGGTCCCGCTATACATATATCTAAAAGACACTACAGAATGCACCGATAACAACAAATGTGCTTCCCCTAACACTTTCCACATGTAGTAACCTCAAAGCAGGTGGAAAATGTCAGTAGACGGAAAAAGTCTCGTAATTGGGAACTGCATGCAGTGTTTGACCCAGTAAATCCTGATCCTGCAAGTTATTCCCCATTCCAGGTGGTGAGCACTTATTGCGGGTTGAGGGGAGGTAAAAGTGGAATTATTAACTCCTTCTCCAGTATCTCTCCCTATAATTATATGGCATCTCATAATGAGACCCTTAATAGTGTGAATAGGAACCTGATTTAGAGTTTGGCGAATAAGATACTTGTGATGGATATTCTGTCTGCATTATTACAAGTTCCATTGAAGATAATACACGTGACAGAGTATCCTTTCCGGCAAACTATAAATCCGGCCCTAAAACTGGTGAACACATCAGGATAATCTCATTAACAACATATTGAAGAATAGACCGACTTAAATTTTCCATACATTTATGGTGTGAATCAATTAAAGCAAGGTTTGTCGTTTTGGCATGTTTTACTTTTCAGCTATATTTATCCTAAGCGCTTTCAGTTACCTGTTTTTTTTTTTACAAAACATATCTATTATGGGCAGATGATACTAGCAAATACTTCAATAAGGGGGACGTTTTTTACTTAAAACCTTTAACCTTCTGCGGGCCTAGGTAGGTTTTTGGTACCAAAAGTAAATTAAATAAAAGCTTTTTGTGTGTATCTGTTCGTTCCTTAGTAGTAAAACTCCAGACGTTTATGAAATCTGCCCTTCGGAGGTTGAAAACTGTGTTTGATTGATGGTGGAAACATTGCAATTGAAAATAAGCAACTAAGAAAAATGTGTCTGGAATTGCTGCATAATTGGGAATGATAAAGGACTGGGTTTAAAAGTGGAATACACATTTTTCATCCAAGGAGAACCGGGAGTCAAAAAGTACAAAAAAGAAACTAAGACATGCATAGGTCAGATTAAAACGAGATAATTTCATTATTACGATTTAAATGTTTGTTAACCTAACCGACTGTCATCTCAAATTACTGCATCTAAGTACTGTGGTAGAATGAGCAGTTCTTTCATTTCACACAATATCCTATGATGGATTTCATATCACCTGTGCAAATGGAACAATTTTATAAAAACATCTTTTGGGGCCAGAGTCATTAAACCCTGCTCAAAACGTTGGTGATCTTTGGCCCACAAGTAGTAGATAAAATCTGGGGCCTCATTCACAAGGCCCTTAGGGGCACTTTTGCGCCGCCCGAACGGCCCTTTTTTGACGCTCCGGTGGCGCAATGTGCCACAGCATATTTACAAGGCCACGCAAAGCCACTTTGTGCAGCTTTTCATGGCCTTGTAAATATGTGCCTCTTTCCCGCAGAACACCTCATAAAAGGGGCGTTCCATGGGTGTTGCTGCGGGTGTTCCCACGCAACACCCATGGAACCTGACACATTCCCAGATTTGTGAGGAATCGTAAACCTGAGAATGCGTCAGATTCTAACGCCACCGCAGGGATGGTGCTAGGGAGGCACAACGAGGAGAATTATCCTTATTTCTACTTGTTTTTCCTCTTTCTATGTGTGCTGCAGCACGCATGGAAAGAGGAAAACACCTCTCTTGATTGTTTATGTGCAGGAAAGTGTCCCTTCCTGCACAAAAACAATCACCCACACAACGCAGGCACCCTTGCACCATGGCGCAAAGGTGCCTGCGTTGGCGCATAGCAGCCCATTGTGCATCAACACAGGGGAAAAGGACAGAAATGCAACATATCTCATAGATATGATGCATTCCTGCCATGTTCTTTTGACGCAGGGCAGCGCAGCAAGATTCCTTGCAGCTCTACCCTGCGCCAAAACCTTGTAAATGAGACCCTGGGTCTTTAAGGCTTGTGTTGTTTCTGCTCAGGGTGCCCACCTTGATAGGATTACCAGTTCTCTCTTCGCTTATAAGATGTATTTGTGCAGAAGCAGTCAGTGTGCCGGTCTCTAAAACTACATAACTGCTGCTTATGTCATCAACTTCCATTCCTGCCCTTCTAGCATCATTTCACTCATATTCCAGCATCTCTGCTTTGCACACTTTGCCATATAGATCTCTGGGCCTTGTCTTATTCACTCGTTTTTGGTTTAGATGCACACAGCATAATGCTGCCCCCTGCTGTGATATATGCTTTTATGTTTTTGTCCCTGTACCCGAACTGGATCACCTAAACCTGTAATGCAGGCATCCACGTAAATATCTGCCTTTCTCCTGGCTCTTCACCCTTTCCTTTCCTCTCCTCCATTCTCCACCAGTCCTCCTCCACACTCGCAAACATTTAGTAGTGTCTGACCCAACTATTGCTATCAGCCTTGGATATGAACTGAAAGCATGATCGAAATCATAAATCATAATACGGGACCAGCTGTGTAAATTATAGCCATCAGATGATTTCAATTATATTTTGCATTATATTGAACACCAATCTCTAACACCTTCTCCATCACACTGCTGGGCACTACACCCAGAGGCAAGATAAGGGCATCTCTTTGATCACTCACACACAACACCAAAGTGTTTCCTTCATAAGATCATAAGAAATACAACACTCTTCCAACAGTGCACTCCCTCTTTTTTAGCATACCTATCTGACCCAGCATCCATCTATGATTCCTAGCAAACATTCCATAACCTAAGGAGCGCTCTAATACTAGTGGCAAGTGGTCACTTGGGAGTTGTGTTTGTGCCACAACAAGAATCGAGGAGCTGTTTGGATTGTTTCTTAGGTTAAGAAAGCATTCATCAAATAATCAAATATTTTTTAAAATAAGGAAACAACTCCACACTTATCATTATATTTTCAGGGTGCAATGAATATTGTTACAGAAGTTGCACCAATGCATATTCCTGAGTGTGGTGAAAAAACATCTAGTTTGCATGGGTGTACAAAAACTTCATTGTAGTACATGTATTTGAACAACCAGTTAATGATTCTGTGCAACTACATCAGCAGCGAGAAATATAAAAATAGTAAGGGATGACTGATTTACATTAGAATAATCTGATTTTGAAGAGATCCTCAGGTCGTATTTATTTGAGCCATTCATCAATTCTAAAGCTTTCTTGGTTTACTGACACAACCCAACAACTAATATTTTTCTTCAGGGAGATTAATATCTGTACAGTTTTGTTCAGAGTTAATAAATCAAATGCCCCATTATATCACGTTCAAGTAGTAGCAGTAAGGAAGCAACCAAACCATATATTTTAGTATCAATCAGTGAAACAACATTCCAAAATAGAGCAATTATCACAGAAAGTACAAAAAAGGCTTCATGATAATTAATATAGAACTCACCTCTTCCCTTAGTTGTGTGCTCTATATTGTGAGGTTAACAGAAATCTCTTTACTCCTGTAGTCTTTGGTTTAGACTAATGTTCATGGTTTTCCTTCTTTCCTTCCTTTTCTAAATTTTTCAACATCAGCTATTCGATTGTTCTACCATTGTGTGCTATATTTTTTATCATGGAAAAATGTTACTCTCACGCTGCCCTCCCACTTCTTGGCACTGGAGGAAGGAAATGTTGGTAATATATATATATCACTGATGACATCATTGATGACATCACTTTCTAAAGTATTTTTCTTGCTAGGTAAAATATAATAACAATCCAAGCTATAACATCACTTTAAACTTTGTTTTCTCCAGTGAATTTCCAGGTTTATTTCTTTTACGTAAGGTAGTATTTTGTTACCATACATAAAACAAGCCTTCAGCCTGGCCCTGTGGCTAACTCCCCTGCCGAGGCAGCCAACCCCATGCCCTGCAAGGCCTTGGTCATGCGCGGTTTGGGGTTGGCCACAGGCCCTGCATCCAACCCCTTGCAGGCAGCCAACCCCATGCTGCCAACCCTACAGCTGTGCACAGCACAACACCTCCAAAAGTGCCGAACACCCCCACAAGCAGCCAGCCCCACGCAGCACATGGCCTGAGGCCAGGCCCTGTGGTCAACCGCCCTGCAGGCAGACAACACCACGCAGGGTGGGATGGCATACGATTGGCTTTCAGACTATGGGAACCCCATTCCCTGGGCTATTTGTTTTTTAGGGAGGGGCCCCATACCACATGGTCAAATTCTGTAACTAAGGGGAGGGGGGTGTGCAACACCCTTCTCCTCACTTTATTAGGCCAAGGGGACCTCATCCCGGGGGCCAAATGCAACTAAACATGGGAGGGGTGTGCAGCCCCCCTTCCTAAGCCTTCTTTGGCCCAGAGACCAAATCCCTTGGGGCCACATGTATTTTAAAACTCTTTGAGCCTTATTAGGTCCTGGGGATTGCATCCATCTAGGCCAAATCCAATTAAACAGGGGAGGGGGCATAAATCCCCCCTGAGCCTTCCTCGGCCCTGGGGACCCCGTCCCCCATCGCCGTATCTTATTAAAAAGGGGATGGTAGTCATGCGGCCCCCTCCTTGAGCCTTCTTGAGCCGGGGCTTGTCTATATTATAGGTGTGTGCCCCAGTGCCCACCCAGGGCACTCATCAAGCAACACGTTGGGGCCATGGGGGGAGCCCCAGGGACCCCTTGGCCCCAGGCGGCTTCCCACTATTGCAGGAGCCAGCATTGCTCCTGCCCGGAGTAAGAAACTATATATGCTTGCTCCCTCTCGGTGGGAGCAATATCTATTTTGTTTCCCTGTTCGCAGGAGTGCGGGCAGGGAAATGGAACAGAAGTCTGCTCCCAGCAGGCGGGAGCATGTTTAAATCTCCTGCCAGCTGGAGGCAGACTTGCATGTTTGCTCTCTTTTTGTGGGAGAGTTATAAATGCTCCTGCCAGGCAGGAGCAAACATATGTTTCCTTTCCAACAGGCAGGGAAACTACTGTGTCCTGAGGTGGGCTCCCCAGGACACAGTTACTGAGCCTCCCCAGGAGATGTCCCCAAGGCCTTTAAAGGATCAGGGAGGGGGGGGCCGTAGGGCCCACCTCCCTCAAAACCTATTTTGGGTACTCGGGGGATGGGTTTTGGGACCTACAATGGCTTGGGGAGGGGGCTCACGTGGTCCCGCCTGACTTTTTTAACCAATCGGCCCCAGGGGATGGGGTCCCTGGGGCCTTTAAAGGCTTGGAAGTGGGACTGTGTGCCCCCCCCTCCCTTTTAAGAAAAAGAAATTCAGCCCCTGGAGATGGAGTCGCCGGAGCCTAGAAAGGCTCAGGGACAGGGGTCACAAGACCCCCTTCCCATTTTAGCACATTTCGGGCCCGGGGGACGGTGCCCCTGGTGCCCAAAATAAGCTTGAGGAGGGGGGCCCACTCACACTCACCTCCCCAAATTATTAATTTAAGGGTGGGCCACCTTTCTTTTTGTCATGATCCAGCAGGAGTCCCCTGGGCCGTGAGTAAAATTGCTTTTTTATTTTGACCCTGGGGGCGCTCCCTCTGGTTTCCTCCCACAGGAGCTAGGTGGGGCATGGTATTTTTACTCTGCTCCCTTATATTATTTTCTTTTAAATTTCTTATATATTAAATAAAGAATCAAACGAAGATCCGGTACTCCTTCGGCCCCTCACAATGGCTGTCTGAGACGGGCTTCGGCGGTCAGTAAAAACCCAACAACAATTCTCTTATATTAAAAAAGAACCCTCTCAGATACTCATGAAATCTGCCACAGTGATTTAATACAAGCAATGGCTCTCACCTGACGCATGTCGGCCTAAGCTTTTTCCACGACTCAAAAGTGGTATACGTTCAATACCCCATGTAACATGATGATAAAACAAAACATAAGTAAAGGAAACATAACGATTGTGGTGCTTAATAATGTTGACTAAAGGTGGCCATGTCATAGTAGATACATGGAGAACAATTTACATATTTAAACAGTAGTATACATAGTTTGTCAAAATGTAAATTGAATTAAAATTGATAATAATGTATGACCTGTGGAAATTATTAAGTCTCTTGAAATATACAATAAAATCTTTTTATGACATATCATATTCTTTTGAGATGTCTATAAAGACTCAGAGGTGGCCATTTTGTTAAGGGTTACAATATAGCCTTATAGCCCGCCATAGCGGGCTATACCGGCTATTAAAGACCTGCTCCAGCGTTAAAGGCCCGAGCCGAAGGCTAGGGACTTTAACAAGGGAGCGGGACTTTAATAGCCGGTATAGCCCAGCTACGAAGGGCTATAAGGCTATTAGAACATTCTGCCACTAGAGGGCAGAATGTTCTAACAAATAAAACAAAGGCCTCTTGGAGTTCGAGGGGGTTTAAATCCCCTCGGGCTCCAAGAGGCCTTTGTGAAAACAACATTGGTATGTTGCTTTGTGGGCCTTTACCAGCCCGTAGAATCACAGAGCACTCCATTGTCTTCAATGGAGTGCTCCACATTCCAATGTTCTAATAAACATTGTACAATGTGGATACAATGTAATGCCTAAATAGTACCCAAAGAGACATTTAGAGGGGCGCAAACTATGCCTAATTAAATTTTATATCATATGTCAACTATATTACATAAACCCGAAAGAATGTAATGGATATGAAGTATATTGGTCTCCTAAATGATATGAGCATCAGTCAAGTATCGCACTGGAAAGAAGTAATTGCACAAATAAATCATGTATAAATCAGCCCGCTGTGGCTGGAAAAAGCAACACCCAGCAAAAAATACACAAATGTACACAAATGTATTTTAACAATGCTGTGTAGCTCAATCACGCCCCAGTGGACAAATGTTCTAATAGGCTAACATGAAACTATTAAATTTAAACAACACTCAATGTAACCCCTTACATTCCCATTATATGAAAATGTTCGAATATTATGCCCGACTGGGCAAGAAATCATAGGTAGGAAACATACATGAGGGGTTGCGGATAGATTGCTGGACTAATATAAAGTATAGATAAAGTATAATCTAAAAAAACCTACAAAATACAAATAAACTGTAAGTGTGATCAGCTGTGAAAGACCAGCTCCATGATAAAATGAAGAGAAGTCACTGTGTTGCACCTGAATAAATACAAATAAAAGCATTAAAATCAAGGGACTAGAACCTCGTCACTCGAGAGGCTAAAAGAGAAGGATTGCAACTATTAATAAGGAAATGTACAGGAGGCTATTTGACTCAACCTACATAGACTGCCATTTTATTGTCTGAATTCAGCCCATTGTGGTCAGAGTATCAAAATCTAGAATACATTTGGACTCCAAACTCCGCAATTAATACACTCTTTTATCTCTTTTAATATTAGGCTCAATTCTATCCACCATGAAATCCTACGACAGACCACTATTCTGGTAATACCTTTCAATAAAAAAACATTTCTTGGCCATATAGATGGTACTTCCAATGCACTTCCAATGCACATCTTAGTACATGGACAAATCAGATATTAAACACAATACTCAGAATTGCAAGTCAAAAATTTCTTAATTTGGGATTCCCTGTGTGTATTAGGAATAATGGATTTGGAAACATTTGTACTGTTTTTACATGCTTTGCATTTACTGCTACAGAAAAAACCTACTTCATTGCAAATGTCACCTCCCTGATTTTTATCTGTGACCAAATTATAACTTAAACTATCTCTCAATTATCTGTTCTTCCTGCATATGGTTTTAGAATGGTTCCCTAAATATTTGGTCAAGATATCATCAGTATTCAGCACATGCCAGTGCTTGTGAAAAATACCCCTGACCTCTGTAGATCTATTGGAGACAGTTATAATAAATCTCCAGTATTATCTTTACTTACCTTTAATGTTATGCTGGATTATAATAAATCCTGTCTTGAAATAAGGTGTACTTTTTCCACTGCTTCATTAATATTTTCTGGCTATATCCCCTCTCCCTGAATCGTGAAGTCATATTACTGCACTCTGCTTCAAAGGCATTTTATGTGCTTCAATTTCTTTTTGTGCATAAAAGTTCATCATATGGGATAATGCATACCAGATTACCTGGGTAAGCACTTGTTGCATGCAAAAGACTGTTCCCTGCTGTGACTTTCCGGAACAGCTGGGTCACTAATTTGTCTTTACAAACCATAATATGCAGATCCAAAACGTTTCTTTGCTAGTATTGCCTGTAAACTTCAGGTTCCAGTCATTTTCATTCAGGCTATTGATAAATGCCTTAGCAGAATTTTCACACCTTTTTCATATTACAAACAAAGCATTGTTTGTTTTTACTCAGAGCACTTCCTGATTGTCATAGCCAAGAACATTACTGGCCACCTGATCCTCCCGCCAGCTAATGGACAAATTTGCATAGCTGGGGGCAAAGTAGGTGCCCATCACAGTGCCCTGGGTTTGTTTTTATAAATAATTGTTAAAATTGTAAAAAGTTATTGTTGAGACAAAAGGACATGATATACAGTAAGATTTCAGTGTGCAAGAGAAAGAATAGAGACCTAGCCTTCATGAAATGTCTACATGCGCTCATCCCTAGATCATGTTTGAAGCAGGTATATAAGCTTTCGACACCCACAGTGACTAAGGTGTAATTATCTTCCCAATATATGTCCTCAGTGATGGAAAGAAAGTGCATGGTATACTTTATGTAAGCTGGTAAAGCTGATTTACTGATTAACTGAAAAACTCAAAGGTTAAAGGAATGGTATTTAAGTGAAAATGTCAGTTAAAACACAAAACCACAGAAATTCACCAGTTATAGTCATCTCAGGTAACTATAACTTGTGCCCTAAAGTAACTAAATCTTGCAGCCCCCCTATGCACAGTGTTGTCATCAATGATGTCAGTCCGGATGTTACAGCGATGTTATCAAAGATGTCATAGAACAAGTCATAAGTGATGTAATATGTGGGGTAATTAGCAGAGCATGGTGAAGGCACCAGCTATAATTACTTCAAGGCACGAGTTAGTGACTTGAGATAACTATAACTGGTGAATATCAGTGGTTTGTTTGCTTAAAACAGTATGTTTTAACTGACATTTTCATCTGACTATAACGTCCCTTTAACCCTTGCTTTTGTTAAGTGAATTTCTAAGATTTTAAGGCAAAGTAAGATTTTATTAGCAGACCTAACTATAACATCACTTTAACCTTTGGTTTCATCAGTGAATTTCTAGTTTTATTTTTTAAATGTAAAGTAATAGTTTATTACCATACAAAATGCCAGTATCATACCACGAATGAGTGGCCACAACCAACCCCTTGTGGGCAGCCAACCCCATGCCCTGGAGTGGGGTAGGCTGCAGGACCTGTCCTGCAGCCAGGATCTTTAGCCATCCACCCCCCCCACTGCAAACAAGCCATGCACAGTGGAGAGTTGGATGCAAAGCCTGCCGCCCAAACTTCCACGGTTGCACGTCTGAATGTAAGGAAATTCATTTTCAGGAAGGTAGAGCTACTGACTTTGTCAAAGGGTCAGAACACCAAAATATAAAAAGTGGGCCTATTGGATTTATTAAGGGGTCAGAATATCATATACAAAACACATTGCCAGAAAATGACCATTTAGTAATGAAATGTATATCATTATTTCACACAGTTCAATTTTTAATAAAATTGATTGTCATTAAAAAAATATAATAAAGTTTTATTTATTCAACACATCAACATGTCTACACATCAACACATCTACACATCAACACATCTTGAGTCTTTTTTAACAATTATCAGGCTACAAAGTGCGAGAAGAAAAAAACTAATCACAAGGGGGCTTTGCACTCCAGTTGAAGATCATAGAGTTCTAGCCAGGAGTGCTTTGGGCCATGGATTTAATGACCCAAGAGATTTACCTTTTTTATATGTTGCTGGGGGCTGCTGAACTCCCTGGAGGCCCCCATAGCACAACAAAAAGCTTGGTGGTGCACCTACTCCTTCTAGGAGCCCTACTAAGCTGAAAGAAATGTTTTAAAAGCTCTTTCAGGGCATTCTAGGACATTCCTTGCAAGTAGCAGTTAATAATAATTGAATGGCTCCTGCCGTTCATTTTTTATTCATTTATTTTAATTTTTTGGCTGTCCCGATGCTCAACCGGGACATCCATATGTTTTTTTATTGGGGGCCATGAAAAGAGCACCAGCGCCCCCACAGCTATTCCAGTTTCCCTGCCAGCACCCATCCTGGCTGCCTGGGGGAGCCAGCAAGTATTTCTTTTTACATTTTGCGAGGGGGCATGTGACCCCCCCTCCCCAAGCCTTTACAGGGCCGTGGGACCCCAGCCCTGGGGCAGTATTGGTACTTAAGGGGAGGGGGAGTGCAGCCTTTTTTTTTTTGCAACTTCCGCTGGGTGGGCGGCCTGGTGGGAGTGATAATTTATTTCCCTGTGCAACACGATGTCCCGGGAGTGGGCTCCTTGGGACACATCTTTGGAGCTGGCCCCATGGGAATGGAATGGCATGGTGAGCAAAAAAACAATGGATTTAGGCCCAGATCTCTGTACTGGGGTGAATGTATGACATTGTTTTGCATTCTGTCCATCATTTGTTCTTTTTGCATTTGACACCCCAAGTGGGACCGGTATGCCCAGACGTGGTCCCGTGCTCTCCATGCCACTGGACTCAAACGATCCTAGCTCATGAGGGGTGAAACCCCAAAATCGGTCCTAGGATGCTTGTTCCCAGTCCAGGGAGAACCTGGCCTGGCAGTTCGGGTTGGACTGTTCCCATAGGGTGCAGGGTCAAGACTGATTTGCATATGGCTGGGTTCAAACTGGAATGGTATGGTGAGCAAAAAAACAATGGATTTAGGCCCAGATCTCTGTACTGGGGATAATGTATGACATTGTTTTGCATTCTGTCTATCAATTGTTCTTTTTGCATTTGTCACCCCGAGTGGGAAGGGTATGCCCAGACGTGGGTCCCGTGCTCTCCATGCCACTGAACTCAAGCTATCCTGGCTGATGAGGGGGGAAACCCTGAAAGCTGTCCTAGGATGCTTGTTTCCAGTCCAGTGAGGACCTGGCCTGGTAGTTTGGGCTGGACTGTTCCCATTGGGCGCAGGGTCAACACTGATTTGCATATGGCTGGTTTCAAACTGGAATGGCATGGTGAGCAAAAAAATGATGGATTTACGCCAAGATCTTTGTACCGGGGTGAATGTATAACATTGTTTTGCATTCTGTCCATCATTTGTTCTTTTTGCATTTGTCACCCCGAGTGGGACGGGTATGCCCAGACATGGGTCCCGTGCTCTCCATGCCACTGGACTCAAGCTATCCTGGCTGATGAGGGGTGAAACCCCGAAACCGGTCCTAGGATGCTTGTTTCCAGTCCTGGGAGGACCTGGCCTGGCAGTTCGGGCTGGACTATTCCCATTGGGCGCAGGGTCCAGACTGATTTGCATATGGCTGGGTTCAAACTGGAATGGCATGGTGCGCAAAAAAATGATGGATTTAGGCCCAGATCTCTGTACTGGGGTGGATGTGTGACACTGTTTTGCATTCTGTCTATCAATTGTTCTTTTTGCATTTGTCTCCCCGAGTGGGACGGGTATGCCCAGACTTGGGTCCCGTGCTCTCCATGCCACTGGATTCAAGCTATCCTCGCTGATGAGGGGTGAAACCCCAAAACCAGTCCTAGGATGCTTGTTTCCAGTCCAGGGAGGACCTGGCCTGGAAATTAGGGCTGGACTGTTCCCATTGGGCGCAGGGTCAAGACTGATTTGCATATGGCTGGGTCCAAACTGGAATGGCATGGTGAGCAAAAAAACAATGGATTTCGGCCCAGATCTCTGTACTGGGGTGAATGTATGACATTGTTTTGCATTCTGTCCATCAATTGTTCTTTTTGCATTTGTCACTCAAGTGGGACGGGTATGCCCAGACGTGGGTCCCCTGCTCTCCATGCCACTGGACTCAAGCTATCCTGGCTGATGAGGGGTGAAACTACGAAACCGGTCCTAGGATGCTTGTTTCCAGTCCGGGGAGGACCTGGCCTGGCAGTTCGGGCTGGACTGTTCCCATTGGGCGCAGGGTCAAGACTGATTTGCATATGGCTGGGTTCAAACTGGAATGGCATGGTGAGCAAAAAAACAATGGATTTCGGCCCAGATCTCTGTACTGGGGTGAATGTATGACATTCTTTTTGCATTCTGTCCATCAATTGTTCTTTTTGCATTTGTCACCCCGAGGGGGATGGGTATGCCCAGACGTGGGTCCCGTGCTCTTCAAGCCACTGGACTCAAGCTATCCTGGCTGATGAGGGGTGAAACCCCAAAACCGGTCCTAGGATGCTTGTTTCCAGTCCAGGGAGGACCTGGCCTGGCAGTTTGGGCTGGACTGTTCCCATTGCGCGCAGGGTCAACACTGATTTGCATATGGCTGGGTTCAAACTGGAATGGCATGGTGAGCAAAAAAACGATGGATTTACGCCGAGATCTCTGTACTGGAGTGAATGTATGACATTGTTTTGCATTCTGTCCATCAATTGTTCTCTTTGCATTTGTCACCCCGAGTGGGACGGGTATGCCCAGATGTGGGTCCCGGGCTCTCCATGCCACTGGACCCAAGCTATCCTGGCTGATGAGGGGTGAGACCCCGAAACCGGTCCTAGGATGCTTGTTTCCAGTCCAGGGAGGACCTGGCCTGGCAGTTTGGGCTGGACTGTTCGCATTGGGCGCAGGGTTAAGACTGATTTGCATATGGCTGGGATCAAACTGGAATGGCATGGTGAGCAAAAAAACAATGGATTTAGACCCAGATCTCTGTACTGGAGTGAATATATGACATTGTTTTGCATTCTGTCCATCAATTGTTATTTTTGCATAGTAGAATTAGTAGTCAAATGCCCAATACCAATGTGATATCAGTGCTCATACTGTATGCAATGACAACTATAAGAACATATCCTAATGATATGAAGTCGCTATGCCATTAGGGCTAACCAACAGCAGAGTGTAACATGTTGCAAGTCATTGTCACTGAGCCCGCAGTACCAGCCTGTTACCTCTTGTGACAGGAGTTTGACTGCTAGAGTTGGATCATTCTCTTCATTTGCTCCTCAGATACAAATTAAACAATTCCTGTGCTACTTCCAGCTGAGTAAAAGAATGCACCTTTCCATTATGTGTGACTCTTAATTTGTTGGAGCACATCATTGAGTACCTCACAGATTTTTGCAATGTTTTTTCCTTACTAGGAAAAAGAGTCTGACCTCATTGACTAGTGAAGTAAAGTCAGGGTAGAATGCCACGGGGATCCCCGAAGCTGGAGTTCTGTGTTCACTCTGTTCAGACACAATACAGTATCCCTATCTCTGTAATTGAGAAGGCGTGCTATTATTTGTCTTGAATTTTGACCTGGCTGAGGGGTAAGGATCAATGTGCCCTCTAATGGAGGAGATAGTTTCCCATCTAAAGAGAGACACCAGAATTTCCTCCATAAAATTATTCATGTTGAACACCCTGTCGGTCTCAGCCAGTACCATAATGCACATCCTATTTCGGTGTGAGCGACCTTCGAAGTCATTGTGTTGGAAAATGGCCCTCTCTGAAGCGTTACCCCAGACTTTTTGGCTTGCTCCCCCTATTTTTCTGACCTTGTTTTTGTTGGCTTTAGGACTCTGAGCACTTTACCATTGCTCACTAGTGCTAAAGTGCATATCCTCTCTTCTCTAAACATTATAAAGTGGTATACCATATACCCAGGGCCCACAAATTAAATTCTACTAGTGGGCTTGCAGCACTGATTGTACCACCCACAGTAGTAGCCTTTCAAACCTGTCTCAGGCCTGCCATTGCAGAGTCTGTGTGTGCAATTTACTGCCACTTCGACTTGGCATTTAAAACTACTTGCCAAGCCTTAAACTTACCTCTTATTATATATGTCAACCCTAAGGCAGGCCCTAAGTATCCCTAAGGGCAGGGTGCTATGTAAGTAAAAGGTAGGACATGTATTTTTATGTTTGGCATGTCCTGGTAGTGACAAACAGCCTATTTCATTTTTCACTACTTTGGGGCCTACCCCTCTCATAGGCCAGCATTGGGAATTCCTTAATATACTTTAAGCTGTAATTCCTGATCAGAGAGGAGAGTTTTTTCATGTTCGTTATGTTTGAATGGTAATGATAAATCCTCCTTACTGGTAAAGTTGGATTTAACATTACTGTTTTAGTTATGCCACTTTTAGAAACTGGACATTTCTCTGTACTTACTGCTCCTTGAACCTGACAGCCTGTCTCCAATACATGTCTGGGCTAGGTGACAGCTAAACTTTGTCTAGACAGCCTCTAGACAGCCACAAACACAGGAAGGGCTGGGTGTGACAGAGGACTCATCTGCATTCTGATATCCTTCCTGGGCAGGAAGGGGGAGAGGTGGCTCACACTTACATCTGAATAGGCTGTGTCCTGGCCTCAAACAAGCACTGACTTGCCTCCCAGGGTTAGCTTGGAAGACAGGACCGGGTTGAAACAGATTCTTGTGCACATCAGAGAGTTCCTTTGAAGTCACCCCCTATATCAAAGGCACTTTTGGGTATAAGTACTGGGGCTCTGGCCCTACCAAATCAGACACTTCTGGATCTTGAACTGAACCTCTGTCAGAAGGTCTGCTGTACTGCCTAAAGGACTCAACTGGAATGCTTTACTGCTTGTTTCCCTGCTGCCTGCTGCTCCCTGACTCTGCTGGAAGGACTTTGCCTCCCCTCCAAATGATCTCCAAGGGCTTGCTAGCTTGCCTCCTGTTTTCTGAAGTCTCATTGACATAAAAGACTTCCTACAGTTCTGCAAGTGCTGGTGGACTTTGCGCTCTGTGAATCCTACCCTTGCCTGATGTGCCGCCTCCAAGCTCTGGGCCTCACAAGTAGGTTCTGCTGCTGTCTTCATCATCTACAGATCCTGGGCCCCTGAAATAATGCTTTTGGGCTCTTTGTGACTGCATACAGGCCAGTTCATACTGGGACTGTGCCTCTTGCTCAAAGGATCAGTGCCAGCTGCCGCAACTTCATCTACTCGCACAGCAAGCATCGCCTCCCCGACCCCTAGACCCTGTCTGGCATCCGCAACGCCCGGCCGACTCTTCGCACCTGCAGGATCATCGCTAGTGACGCTGTACTTGCTCCTGGCGACCATCTCTCTCGCTAATGGGGTTCTTGGCTCAGCTTGAGAAGGTAAAACTACAGCTGGACCTGTTTGGAACTGCATTCGATCTGCGCTTCATCGCGGTCCACCTGAATTTTGGATTTACCCCATCTAGCGTGACCTTTTAGCGCTACTGGCTTCTAAGCACTGTTTTGGGTTTATTCTTTAAAAATTAATGACTGCGTTTCAAACTATTGACCTATTTTTTTAAACCTGTATGGGGTGTTTTTGAGGTGTGTTCGTAGTGTGTGTGTGTGTTTGTGTGTGTGTCTTTCACAAATGCTTTACACGTTTCCTTTGTTAATAAGCCTGACTGCTCTGTGCCAAGCTACCAGAGGGTGAGCACAGGTAATCATATTGTGTATCTAGCTTACCCTGACTAGAGTGGTGGTTCCTGCCTGGCCTGGTTGCATACCTCAGCCAACCAGGAATCCCATTTCTGACACAATGTTTTTAATTTCACCATCTTGATCTCCAGCACCAGATTTGCCAGGGTGCCTGCTGATCTGCAGGCGGTGTCCTCCACACCGGACATCCTTGCCTCTGCTATTGATAATCGATGATCATGTTTATCAGTGCATGCATTCAGTTGGTCCATGTGTATGGTGAGGTTATTTATCTTTCCATCTATCGATTGTAGGCTCGCTTTCATTTCTTTGAGTAATGCAGCTACTTAAGTATTTTGGGGATCGGTCTGTGTATGCTAGTAATTGCCCAGCTGTCCCTACCTGTGTCTCTTATTCAACTGCAGTTTCCCCTCCTGCTGCTCAGATGATTTCTATATTCAAACAAATCAACAAACGCACCTGTCACATGTCGTTCATGGGTGTGGCATGCTGCAATGAAATGGAAAAATGGGGATGAGCTGGGCAGGGGGCACCAACAAAATTGCAAAATTCCACACTCTTCTCTTGGAGCATTTTTAAAATAGCACCAACAGTCAACTATATCTTGGCATAGTCACGTTCCATCTAGACACACTCTATGACAGGCCCCTCTGGTCATATCTCTTACCATTATTGTAGAGACCGCTTCAAATACCATGGCATGGAATGGTATTATAGGAGCTTTGCGCTCAGGGTTCCATACTCATCTGGCACTACAAGCATGTCCTCAATGTTCCAGGAGTGCTCTGCTCCATTGTCCCAGTGAGAAAGTGGATTAATAATTGGGGTATATGGTAGTCCAACACAAGTAATAATGTCAGTATTCTTAATAGGCACATTAAAGGTTTCAGTAATTTAAACCTAAGTTCAACCCTTGGTAGCTATGGCACAGAGCAGAAAGGCTTAGCCTAATAAATAGTGTAAAGCAACCATACGTTCCAAAACAGTCAAAAAGTCGAAAACACAACACAATAAAAATCCCACTTCAATGTATAAAAATAGAGAATAATTTAATGAAAAGAATGACATGAAAACAACAAAAATCCAAAAAGGTGAACCAAAGATATGAATTTTTAAATAAAAATTATGCAAAAAGTGTTAAGCGCCACCCGCTGTACCTGGTTTGACCACAACATGGATGCGTTGGAGTGCTGGCTGGATACAGAAACCAGAATCATTCCATGGTCAGCCATTTTACCTTCTGGCTTTGTCTCAGAAATGTAAGACAAAAACCTCAGCAGGACAAGGCAGTAGTCTGTAGGACGAAGTCCCATGTGGAGCTGTTGAGTTTTGTTGACAAGGCTCAGAGCAGCAGAAATAAAAAAATTCACACCCAAGGAAGGTCTTTTGCTGTCCAGATACTTTTGACATCTTTGCCCAGTTAAGATTTCTACATTCGTACTCAGTCACTTTATTAGGGCATGGATTCCTCCAACAAGGAAGGCTGCAGACTGTAGCTGAACAAGGCTCCACAAAGTCTTATACCTTCTCTACGAGGTCCCACTGAAATGGATTTGCAGCTGCAGAAACACTCATAGAGTGAGTAACCAGAATGTTTGGCCCAGTGGCAATGCACCTTCGTTGATTGACTTGTCGGGTTTGCCCTGATCATCTGGAGGTCTTTGGAGCCAAAATATTTTAAGTCTCAGATTCCTCAGGATGCTAGAAGGCGTGGAGAAGGCCTGGAACCCTTAACCCCTGTTAAGTGTTCCAGGACCTCAGGAACAGCACCTGGGGGTCAATATTCCAGCAAAAGCCACAACCAGGGTCCAGGCAGGTCCAGTTGGAGCTGGTCAGCTGGGCTTTTCAAGTAAAGAGCATTTAGCAGCTTATTGTGTTCCTGTCGCTTAACAGGAGGTCATCCAACTGACCTTTAGAGTCCACGTCTTTGTCCTGGATACCAGTGTGAACAGATCCATCTTTTCATGTCTCCTCACAGGTCTCAACAACAGGTGCAGGTCCATTAGTGTTTTGAAGAAGCTGCACAGGTGTGCCATGTTTAAGCCTGGCACTAGGCTGTGGGTGGGGGTGACTCCTGGCCCATCCCTAACCAATATGGAAAAAATTTCCAGGAGTAACTCAATCCACCTTTTCAGCTGTTCCTGTCTGCCCTATTGAAAACACTCCCACAGTGCCCCTCCTACCTACAACCAAGATGGCAAAACCTTTCTTCCCCTGTCCAGAGCTCATGGGCCCAGCTTAGAAGTGTGCAGTTTTTTAACACAAGGGGAAACCAGTAATCGCCAGGGACCTAGGGCAATTGGAAAATTCAAGGAACAGAGGTTTCCAGTTGAAGGAATTTGCAGCAATTATATGCAGTCAGATGAAAATATTAATCAATCAAACATTTAAAGTCACAAAAATGCTAGCGCAGAACAATGTGTTCAGTGCTCCTTCATAAGTGACACATGCATGTAATAAATGTGATCCTCTTATGTGTCAAAATAACAAGAACAATACAGCCGGTCATAACAAATCATATATTCAGATGTTGTTCTGCAGTATAATCAGTTGACAGTGATTTGATCCTCAACAAATACCAGGATCATTATCAAGACTCTGACATCTATCATGAGCCCAAACCCATATTAGCAGGCACTGTAAACTGAAATCAAAGAAGAAAGAAGAGTGAGTAAAACAAAATAATTAAAAGTGCTGTACATGTTCAGAAAAGTGGACAATATTAGCCAGAATAGCCTGTAAGTGGTAGTAATAGCAGTAGGGGGATTGCAGGGGGCAAGGTACTACGAAAAAGCAGGAATTATACGCACAAAAGTGTTACCTTAAGTTCTAGGTTATCCTGCTTTGGCTAATGGGACTTTATTGCTCCTGCTCCTATAGCCTGTTTCAGTCCACCCTGGCCTCTGCCTGCCTCATGGTGATTACACACACACAGGAACTCACAAACAGTCCCACACGACCGGCTCCTGACGTCTGCTACACACTTTGGAACTTAGGGTAGGAAATGAGCAACCTCTCTTCTGTGGTTACTCAAAACTGGCGCTGAAGGCAGCTCCTCTTCCACTGAGATTGGTTCCTGATTGACTAGAGGGACAAAGGATGGGGCAGGTCTAGGTGTTAGCTACTTCTGCCTGTGAAAGGGTAGGCCTCTTTGAAGTTAATTAAGTTCCTGTGCAAAGCCAAGATGGTTTTCCTGCCAAAGGAACAGAACAAATCCCCACACCCAAGGCCTTTGTCTCAACTCTGGGAGCAAGTTCACACCTCATCAAGGGGCTAGTTAGCTTCTGGGTGACAGTTTAAAACTCACGCAAATCGGCTTCCAGAGGCTTTCGGCACGTAACATGTAACTTTCTAAAAGTACCAATTCTAAAATATTTATTACTAATTTGACTTTACCAAGGAATTGGACTTGCAATAAATAATTTTAAAAGTTCATGAATTACCTTTCTAGCGGTTTTCTAGGTAGAGGTGATATTATTTAATTGTATTATTATCTCCCAATGCTTTCATATGGAACAGCTAACCCTACTACAGTGATAATAGCTTTTGGGGCCTTGGCACTGTAAGGACATGTTTTACATTAAACATTTACCTGTGCTACTTTTAAATACCATGCACTCTCCCTTATGATCACTAAGGCCTATTTAGGTGTGACTTTTTAATATTTAAAAGGAGGGTTTAGGGCTGTCAAAAGGGGTTATTCTGACAGGTCGAACTTGCAGTTTTAAATTTTAACATACAGGCTACAATTGTAGACCTGAATTCACGTTTGCCCTGTCACTGTAGTAGGTGGCACAATGGGTGCCTCAGCCAACTTGTGAAATTTAACTTACATGCCCTAGATTATCTTTATAGCATATACTAGAGTCTTTTAGGTACGTTAAATATGCCATTTAGGAGTATAGCCAATTCAAAAAAAAATTTGAGTTCAGAACACATGCAGTGATCCTGGTTAGCAGAGTCTCAGCACAAGACTCTAAAACCAACATCAGCATCAGTCTGAAAAAAATGGGGGTGATCATGCCAAAAGAAGCATTTTTATTACAGTTCCCTCACGACCCTCAAACTGCCAATAGTATGTTCCCCAACGTAAACCAGCCACCTAATGATGGGTTACAGATCCCGACAGGTCATGGCTTATGCTCCAGGGACACACCTGAGAAGCAGTTCGTCAGTGGGCCTGAGGCTCTGTCTCTGGTTTCTCTGAGCAGTCCGGGTGTCATTGAGGTGGTGGAGGACCCCTGGCTGTACCAGCTCTGATTCCTCTGGATTACAGCAGTCTGCATGATCGCAACAGGGGCACGGTGGGCTGAGGTCCGCATCATCTCATGGGCCACATGGGCGCTGCCATAGGCTTGTCCACACAGCACCTGGGGCATGCAGTGTGCAATCCAATTGGGCTCCAACCTGGGCAATCCCTCCTGCACTGGGATCCCTATCTGCAGCTATAACAGGGCCTCAAGCTCCCAGCCACTCTCCCAGCAGTGACATATGGCCCTGGCAGACTACAGCTCAACACTCTTGCTGGGCTGTTCCATGTCACAACAGGCCCACACATACAGCCTCTATACCGCTTCTCGGAGAGCCAGGGCAATGCCCGCCAGTGCACCCATTTCCTTGGGCACTGCTCACCAGTGCACCTTCTCACTCCACTATCTCAGCTGCCTGGATGCCCAGGCTGCCTAGGAGTCCGGTCAAAGTCCAAAAGCCACTGAATGGTGAGGTGGAAGGGCTATGCTAGCCGCATTTTATGTTCATCTCTAAAGCGGCCATAATGATTTGCGGCTCTTTGGTGCACCACAGTACTTTATTTATCCATCTTTGGGAGGGTGGAAGGCTGATTAGGCTGTGTCAGGATTTGACATTGCGACCTGCTGCAGAAAACCTTCAGTTTGTTGAGATATCTTGCATCTTGGAAAATATTCAGAACAAGCATTGGTAATGGCAATAGGTCTGGCATTGGTTGCAGCTTTTTGACTCTACTGCTGACTGTTTTGTTTTAAAATGGTATTTGTAAAACTTTATTTTTGAATGAGCTGCCAGGCCCTCAAAAATATAAAAGCACTGGCAAAAAGAAGAAATTATATTTTGGTGTCAAAGAGCACATTTTGGGATGGTAGCCACTGGCACTGAAGGGAACTACTTTGTGTGTGGGTGTGCTCTTGTTAAAGAGCGGACTGCCAAATGAAGTTGAATGGCTGAAGTGGACTGACCATTGCCACAAGCTGTGTGCTGCAGTGGGGCGGAAGAAAAATGTGAATGACACCACAACAGACTGATGGATAATGGAAAATGGCTGAAAGCCACTATATGTAAGTATATTATATGCTGAACCTGGCCCTCTCTGCAGGGTCACCCTCAAATGTTTTGCCTTTACCCTCAATTTTTTTCTGAATTTGTTTTTGTTCGCCTTAGAACTCTGTGCCCCTTACCACTGCTAAAGTGCTTGTGATCACTCCCCTAAACAAGGTAAAATTGGTTTACACCTAATTGGCATAGTTAAATTAATTTTAAGTCTCTTGCAGAATGGTATACCATATACCCAGGGCCTGTAAATGAAATTTTATTAGTGGGCGTGCAACACTTATTGTGCCACCCACTTAAGTAGTCCCTTAAAAAGTGTTCTAGGCCAGCTATTGCAGATGAATGCAGTTTTAAACTGCCAATTTTATTTGGCAATATAATCCCCTTTTATTACATATCGCAAACCTAAGGTAGGTCCTAAGTAGACCATATGGCAGGGCGCATTGTAATTAAAAGGTTCGACATGTAAGTTTTACATGTCCTGGTAGTGAAAAACTCCTGAATTTGTTTTTCACTACTGTGAGGCCTACCTCTCACATAGGATAACACTGGGTTGCCTTATTAAATATAATAGGTGCTAACTTTTGATTGGGGACAGATCAGCTTTTCTTGTTTGGTATCAATGACATTGTAATTACAAATCCTCTTTAATGGTACAGTCAGATTTTAAATTACAATTTTGAAAATGCCACTTTTAGAATGTTGCATTTTCCTGCCCTCTGTCATTTGGTGCCTGCAGCTGTCCTAGGTCACATGACTGGTTGTAGTTGGCAGTTAGAACTTTGTAAATTCTAAGTCTGGGCGGTGAACACCGTTCCGCTCGTGGAGTTTGCAGAGTTTTCCGCACTCCACGTTTCGCGGTGATCGCGGAGTTCCCAAAAACTCTGCTTCGCGTTGCAGAGTGGAGTTTTTTTCCTCACTCGTGTTCGTCAACGTCATGTTGGCGAGCGCGAGTGAGGAAAATCCACCTCCCGGTGAGATTTTTCCTCTTTTGCGATCGGCAACATCAAGTTGGCGAGCGCGAACATGGAAAATCAACCTCTCGGTGAGATTTCTCAACGCTGGTGGTAGGATTTCTCATTGTGAGTGGTCGCATATGCTCGCGACCGCTCGCGTTGAGAAACCGTCCGTTCGCGTTGAGAAAGCTGCCGCTCGAGTAAAAATCTACTCGAGTGGCAGAAAGGAAGCAGTGCCCGCTTGCGCTCTGCATGGTGCCGTTCACGATGATTGCACAGTGCGGATAAGCACCTGGCACTGAAAATCACAGCAAATGGCATTTATTTAATATACTTCGCTGCTTGCGGAGCACCGCGTAGCACGGCAGAGTTTTTTTTGCACTTCGCAGAGAACTCTGTGAACTCTGCCCAGGCTTAGTAAATTCTTCCCAGACAATCAGACAATTGAGGGATTTGGTCTGCCTCAATGGGCCATCTGCTGTCAGGCATGGGGGGAAGACCAGAGCACAGCCCTACTTGCAACTGAATAGGCCGTGGTCTGCCTTCACACAAAGGACTTGTCTCTGCAGCCAGATTGGAGCCAAGGCATGGAAATCAGGAAATTGCAAGCCCTTCAAAGAGAAACCTATCGAAATTTCGCCTACTTCAAAGAAGCCCCAGGAATTAAAATAGGGCCCTCAGATCTACTCTTCAGTTCACTTTCTAGACCTGTGGAAGGACTCTCAGAGAACTGTCTGTTGCTGTGGGTTGCTGTGCACTGCACAAGACTGCTTTGCTGCACCTGAAAGGACTGCTTTGCTGCCTGGAGACTGCATTGAACCCTCAGAGGCCTGCTTTGTTGCTTGAGCCCTGCTTCTTCACATGAACACAGGACTACCAGTGTTGCTCCAATGGCTAGTTTTCTGGCCTCCTGTTCAGAGCCACAGGGACATAATAGGCTCCCACCATCTTGAACCCACACCGGGACCCAGCCTGAGTGAGTCCTAACTCCCCAAGCAGTGCCCTCTTGCTCTGCGCATGGTGCCTTTCGCGCTGATTTTACAGCATTGGACAAACACCCTGCGCTGAAAATCAATGCAAACGGCATTATCAAAAGCACTTCGCGGAACTCTGGGAACTCTGCCCAGGCCAAATGTTGATGCTCTGTCCTCGGACACCGTCTTCAGTCTTGCTCTGCTGAACTTTTCCTTATTAGAACATACATTTCTTCTAAGTCCGAAGGTAAGTGCTGATCACACTCAGTCCATTTCTTGTATACACAGGAAATGTCATTAACAACATGGTAGGAACCACGTGTGCCGTTACAACGCAAGAATTACCACGCTTGCCTTTACCAGGCATATGCCTTTACCACTTATATTCCTTTACCACACATTTGCGGTAAAGGCATATGCATGGTAAAGGCAGTCAGCGATCTAGAATTGGAGCAAATGGGCTGGGGGTGGTAGGTGTTGGAGACCTCTTGCCTGTACTTCCTGCTTCCTTCCTTCCTGCCTGAGGATTGGTGAGTAGTTTTTTGTTTTTCTTCAGGGCTGCGGGGCTGGATTTTAGAGCTCAGAGTGGGGGGGGGGTCACGGGTATTTTTATGGCTGGGGTTGTGTCGTTTTTAGGGCTTGGTGGCGGTTTTAGGGCCAATCATGCCTTTACAACGAACTTCGTTGTGAAGACATGCGTGGTAAAGATAGGGTTGTGGTAAAGACCGCGTTGTTAAGGCGTGCAAAGAAATCACATGCATGGTTTTGTCATACAACCAGTATCCGAAACCACGCTCGATTGCAGCCAGCCATTTTTTCCAACTTTATACCTGGTCTTGCACGACTAGATGTTCTTGGTTGGCGCTTTGATCTTTTAGGCATTAGTTTTCACTAGAAATTTACAAAATTCATAGTTTTGGCGTTTTTGTGTCAAATCATTTTTTAGAATTTACTTAATTTTTCTAAACTGTTGTGGGATTTTTCTTTAGCTGTGTATTCACTTTATTACTGTGTGTGTGCTACATAAATACTTTACACATTGCCTCTAAGTTAGACCTGATTGCTTTTTGTGCCAAACTACCCAGAGTGAAGCAGAAGTTAATTTAGTAACTTTTTGTGATTCACCCTGCCAAGGATTGTGGCTGTAACATGACCAGGGCTCACATCCCAGTCAATTAAGAAACCAATTTCATATTATATATGAATAATTTTAGTGAATATCAAAAGGTCTTGGCTATTCTTAAACATGCTGTCACAAAGAAAACATTTTTCAAAAAGATTAAAGATGGCATGCATTAGGTGATGTCAACAAACACAGAATGATTAGAGAGAGCGTGACCGCAGAGACATGCAGAATATTATCGTTTTGATGAGTATGGGCTTTAAGCTTAGCTCTGAGAAACTGTTTGTACTGCACTAAATCTATTCTGAAAGCATTGTAGAAAATTATACCACAGAAGAAACCTCAGTTAATGTCAGTTTTTATTGCACCTGTACTCAGCAGTATGCAGTAGGAGAAAATATTGGACTAAAGTAATTGAAGCCTCGTAGTCCCTTAAATGGTGGCACATCAGTATGATTAACTAGTTTCAATTGTTGTTCGTGTTATTTCCTCCCGAGGGGGAAGCCAAAAGTGCTAAAATGTAAAATAAGAGTGTGAAAAATCCCGTCACTTTTTATGGCGTGATACTCGGATGGTGTGTGATATTTATAGATTTTACATGTAATATCCAGGGGAGATGTCCACCTATATTGGGTTTCTTTTTTTTTTTTTTGCAAGGTGTCAATTTTCACTTCCACTCAGGAGTAAAAGTGACCTCACGTAGCTTCTCCTCTCAACTGTCGACTGTCCAGTCAGTCGCGCAGCAAACCTATGTGAGGCGACTACTTGCATATCAAAAAGGCTTGCAAGATACCAATGTCCGTAGTCTCTAGGAGTCGCGCGCGGAGCTCTGATAGGGCAGTGCACGCTGCTGCAGCAAGAGGTTTTCTGCTCAAACTAAATCTTAAGTGATCCAAATTTTCTGGTCGGTATAATCAGAAATCGGGGTTTATGCGATATCAAGCACATGTAATTTAAAATTCTCCAAAGCCCTATTAGGAACTTCGGAAGTGGTCATTGGTTAAATCAGTTGTATCCAAAGTAGGCCCAGGAAGGCCGTATCAGGAAGGCCGTATCAGGAAGGCCGTATCTATTCCATGTTGATAAACTGAAAATCTCGCATTGGGCACACCCTTCAGGACAGCACTCTGTTAAAGCATTTTGGGTCATATTTACAAGGGAATAGGGAGCGTGGCGATAAGCACAAAATGCTAACCCCATGCTCCGCCATTCCAAAAATGCAGGTATGACCATATTTACAAAGATACGGCACATCCCTGTGTTTTCCCTAGCGCTGGCGCTAAACTCAGCTGCCTTGCGCCAATGCAGGCACCCTTGCACCATAGTGCAAGGGTGCCTGCATTAAGGGAATGATTGTTTAGGTGCAGGAAGGTGTCCCTTCCTGCACATAAACAATCACAAAAGGCGATTTGACACTTCTATGTGTGCTGCATTGTGCAGCACACATGGAAGTTGCAAATCGTCATTTTTGTAATTATTGTTTATGTGCAGGAAGGGACACCTTCCTGCACATAAACAATAATTCATGGTGTTTTGATGTTTCTATGTGTGCTGCACAATGCAGCACACATAGAAACACTAAAACAAGGAGAAAGAAAGCAATTCTCTTCGTTTCACCATGTTAAGACCAGATTTTCCCTGATCTTAATTTTGGCGCTGCCTCCTATATACGCCACCTTTGTAAAAAGGGGGCAGCATCAAAAACAATGGGTGTTGCAGCGGAACGCCCACCGGAACACTCATTGCCCACCCCTTTCACGCTAAGCCCCTATCGCCCCAATCGCCACAGGAACATCGTTAAAAGTGACTTTCCTCTGGCTATAGGGGCTTGTAAATATGCCCCTTAGGGGCATATTTACAAATAAAGTGGCGAAGCGTGGCATTATGCCAAGAAGGCTAAAACCACGCTCAGTCACTTTAGGAACGCAGGGCTGAACCATATTCACAACAATATGGTGCAGCCCTGCGTTTCCCCCTGCGCTAGCGCTAAATTTAGCTGCCTAGCGGCAACGCAATATGGAACAAGGTTGCCTGCGTTAAGGGGAGTGATTGTTCATGTGCAGGAAGGTGTCCCTTCTTGCACATAAACAATCTGAAATGGCGTTTTGTAACTTCTATATGTGTTGCTTAATGAAGCACACATAAAAGTTGCTAAACGTCATTTTTCAATGATTGTTTAAGTGCAGGAAGAGACACCTTCCTGCATATAAGCTAATCAAGGGTGTTTTGCTGTTTCTATGTGTGCTGCACAATGCAGCACACATGGAAACAGCAAAAACGAGGAGAAATTAAACATTTCTCCTTGTTGCACCAGGGTAAGTCCAGGTTTTCCCTGGTCTTAATTTTGGCGCTGCCCCAGATTTACGCCACGCTTGTAAATATGGGGCAGCGTCAAAATCAATGGGTGTTGCGGTGGAATGCCCACAGCAACACCCATTGCCCTCCCCTTTCACACTAAGTATAGCGTGAAAGGGTGTCTTATTTACAAGGCAGCGTTAAGCCACAATAAATGGCTTAACTCTGCCTTGTAATAAGGCGAAGCCCGTATCGCCACTACAACGTCTTTAACCCTTTCCGTGCTCATGACGAGCTCAGCTCGTCATGCTGCGCGGTAGCGCTGTGCGCATGACGAGCTGAGCTCGTCACGACCCCACCCGCGATCGGAATGTCCAGCATACGAGCGGAATTCCGATCGCGGTCAATGGGTTAAAAGTGACGTAGTGGTGGCGATGGGGGCTTGTAAATATGCCGCTTTGGGCCATGAAGGTTAACGACACACTCCATCACTTTAGAAACGCAGGGCTGCACCATATTTACAGGAATATGGTGCACCCTGCGTTTTCCCCCTGCTCTGGCGCTACATTTAGCTGCCTAGTGCCACCACAGGCACCATTGCACCATAGTGCAAGAGTGTCTGCGTTGCAGGGGAAGATTGTTTATGTGCAGGAAGGTGTCCCTACCTGCACATAAACAATCTTTAAATGGTATTTTGTAACTTTTATGTGTGCTGCTCAATGCAGCACACATAGAAGTTGAAAAACGTCATTTTTTCAAATGATTGTTTATGTGCATGAAAGGACACCTTCCGGCACATAAACAATCATTGGTGCTTTGCTGTTCCTATGTGTGCTGCACAACGCAGCACACCTACAAACAGCAAATAGTGCCAGGGTAAGACCAGGTTTTCTCTGGCCTTATTTACAAGGCAGCATTAAGCCACGTTAAGTGACGTTCCTGTGGCGATAGGTCTTGTAAATATGCCCCTTTGTTTTCAATAGTGTCCACTAACGAAACAGAGAAAAGCTATACCACAAAATCATTCTTGCATATGATTCACCACTCCTCATCAGGTGCATTAATTAATGCACGAATCAGTAAAAAACAAATGAAACAAGCATTGATAAAGACCATACTTTTGACTATCGTATAATGGAAATCTTTTCTCATATTTGACTAACCATACAGAATATATATATATGATGTGGCCAAAAGCAATACACGCTTCACTCATACATGAATAGGCCACGTTACAACACATGCAAATACATCGCATGCCATTACAACGCGGTCATTACAACGACCGCGTTGTTACATCGCATACCATTACAACGCAAGTCGTTACAATGACTTGCTGTAGGGGGCGCGCTGGATTTTGGAATAGAATAATTTACTATTCCAACTCCAGTCTGTGCAACAGTAGGGAAGGTGTTGGATTTTAAAGCCAACACCTTCTGCCCCCTACAGCAAGTCATTGTAACGACTTGCGTTGTAATGATTTGCGATGTAACAACGCGGTCATTGTAATGACCGCGTTGTATTGGCATGCGATGTATCGCATGTGTTGTAAACGATGTTTCCCCTCACACACAAGAGGTACAGGAACAATCATCAATAATAAAAGGAACTATGATGTGGTAGTCATTGTCTCATAGTAAATATGCCAATACTCAAACAATTATGTACCATCACTGGAGAAAAGCACTATGAGTAGCCTAAAGTCTAAGACCCTCATTAGCAGTGGCCCCAGTTACCGGTGCAATAATTATTGTACAAGATGACATTTATCACAGGAGTGTTTTGAAGTTATTGGGTGCAATAGGCGGCACCTATTATATGTTTCATCTTTTACACACAAGATGCATAGTGGTGCCTCATGAGCTCCTTTGTGGTCTTAGATTGATTACAAAGTCTTTTTGAAATTTTACACTGATACTTGTGGAGGAAAAGCTCTTCATGACCCAAGCAGAGCCATTTTCATGCAATTTATAAGCAATTCTATTTGTTTTGAATAAAAACATTTACCCAGCGTTTGACGAGTAAAGGCAAACAACTGTTTGAGGTTAATATTGTGGCAGGCATTTTATACAGCAGATCTGCAAGTGTTAGCTTCACAAGCATAATCCTGCTTGTCACTATTAGTGAACTCCTCTACTTCGCTTTTAATGGACTTCATCAGGATACAATCAACACATTCAATGAGTTTGAAGCACTTACTGTCACCCGCTGTGTTGAGGTACACTTTGGTGGTTCCATAATTGCAGCATTACTTGGAGATTGTTGCTCTGACTAATATCATAGACTTCTATTCCAAGTTGCTCGGGAACACCACAGCAGTATTTCTTCAACCAGAATTACTTATCCAGTATCAGTAATCCTAAAGTGCAGTAATCCCATGGCATTCTGAGTTGGACCCTGAAAGCCCCATGAGAAATGGGGAATTCCCATGGAAATTGGTGTTTGCACAACAGATTCCCACAGCAATTGATGAGTACTATACCAACACTGTCAATGAAGCTAGCAATTGAAGCAGAGCAATCTTCAAATCATAATCAGCCCCTGCTTATTCCACACTCCATGAACAAATGCAATGCCATCAAACATTTCTTCAATTACAAAATAAAGAAAATTTGACAGCACATCAACAAAACAAGTCTGCTTTTCCTCTGACACTCACATCTTGGGGCTGCAATTCACAATACTCATCCCTCAACTGTCTGTCTCTTACAGACATTGCTGGCATCCTCAGTTCCATTAAAGCCCTCTCTGGAGAAGCTCTCTTACCTCTACTCATCATCATCAATCCCTCCCTGACTCAAGGCATTTTTCTTGAAGCTCCCAAGACAGGCCAGATCATCTTACTCCTGTTGAGCTCCACACTAGACCCTGATGACACTGTTAACTACTGGCCTATCACTCATCTACCCTTCATTGGTAACATCATAGAGAAAACAGTCCATGCACAACTTCAAGATTTCATCAGTGTCAACCATCTTCTTTATAACAATCAATCTATCTGTAGATCATGCTGGATCATACACATATATGACGTGAATTTGTAAAGCGCACGTCCATTCAGAAGGGTATCATGGCGCTAAATAACGGATGTTTATTGTTACCCAACTCAATGGTACTCATTTTATGGACCTAAAATTGATGAAAGGTTGAGTGGACCCACCAGGATTTTAATCTGTGACCATGAGGTCAAACACAGGCCCCTACAGTAGATGTATTAGTCCACTAAGCCACCAGACCCATCAGTAAGACAGTTACCTTATAATTCAAACACAACACCCTCTTGACAACAGATAATGATGACCCCTTCACTCCTGATATTACTGGACTTCTCGGGTACCTTTAACACCATTATCCACCCACCACTATCCACACTGAAGTCTTCAATGGGATTCACTGGAAATATCCTTCACAGTTCTCCTCCTTTCACTGTACCAACACCAGTTCATTCACATGGATACAACTAGGTCCCATAAGATTCCGAACACCTGCAGAGTTCCCTAGGGTTCTATCATGTCCTCTGCATCTTCTTCCTTCACCCTGTGTGATTATACTCATTGGTGGGTTCTGCAGCTGTTTTGCTACAAAACCAAAGCATCGTCACCACAGCGCTGATCGAAACCGACGCATCACCCTTCGAAGTCGACGCATCGGCTGTTCGACGACAGCAGTTCTATAGCCTGCACGGTCCAATGACGACACTCTGCGCAGCTCGTCGATGACACATTACCTTCACGCGAAGCATGATGATGATGACACAGTGAACCGACTGCATGGAAAAGATTGACGTATTGTGCCCCCCGATTTGACACTTTGCTCCATACAAGGTACTTTCTCAGCGGGCCCTCCGTGGGTCCTGTAGCCAGCCTGCCCTCCATTGCGGTCGGCCTGAACTTTGGATTTGCACCAGTCCCTCGTGACCGCAAGTAAACGTTTGACTGTTAGTGACTTCTAAGCAGTGTTTATGCATTTAATCTTCAAAAATTCATGTCTCAACTTCCACTGAATGGAGTTTTGTCATTTTGCTCAGATAAATATTCTCTATTTTTCGAACTCTTTGTGGAATCTTATTTTGGTGTATCCATTGTGTTACTGTGTGTGTGTGTTGCACAAATACGTTATATATTGCCTCTTTAGATAAGCCAGACTGCTCTGTGCCAAGCTACCAGAGGGTGAGCACCGGGTATCTTTTAGTGTGTATCTAGCTTACCCTGGCTAGAGTGGTGATTCCTGCCTTGCCTGGGTGCATACCTCAGCCACCCAGGAATCCCATTTTTAACAAAGGGCTTGCTGACTTGCACCTTGTTTTTGAAGTCTCAGAGCATTCAAAGACTTTCTTCAACTTTGCTTCAGCTGCTGGGCTCTGGCAACTGTGAGTCCTTCCCTGCCAAGAGGTGCCAATCCAGTCCGGGGCCTTGAAAGTGGGTTCTACAGCTGTTTTCCTGCAAAAAGTGATGCAGTGACGACTTTACGCAAATCAAAACTGACGCGGTTCCCTCTGATGGCAACAGAGTATCGATCCGAGGACATCCCTGTGCGGCTTGATGATGACGCAGATCCCGACTGCGAGGTTCGACGAGGACGCAGCGCCGATACATAGACATCCCTGCACAGCTCGATGAAGACGCATTGGCTGCATCGTAAGGGGTTTAACGATGATGCAGAACCCGACTGTGAGGCACGACTTCAGCACATCAACCTGACTGCGTGAATCTCAACCGATGCATTGAGTCTTTGACACTGACGCTTGCTCCATCCAAGGTACATTTTCAGCGGGCCCTGCGTGGATCCTGTAGCTGGCCTGCCCTCTATTGCAGTAAGCCTGAAACTTTGGATTTACCCCTGTCCAGCGCAACCTCAAGTAACCCATTAGTGCTATTGACTTTTAAGCACAAATATTGCAGTTTATTCTTTAGAAATTCATATCTCAAGTTATACTTATTGTATTTTTGTCATTTTGGTCTTATTTTACTCAGATAAATATTGTCTATTTTTCTAAGTTGGTGTGGAGTCTTTTTATGGTGTTTTCACTGTGTTACCATAATTTAAGTGTTGCACAAATACTTTACACATTGCCTCTTAAGTTAAGCCTGACTGCTCTGTGCCAAGCTACCAGAGGGTGAGCACAGGTTAACTTAGGTTGTGAATCTGACTTCCCTTGACTAGGATTGTGGTCCCTACTTGGTCAGGGTACAAACTCCTGCCATTTAGAAACCCAATTTCTAACATCTCTATACTTCCATTGGCAGATATTGTACAAGTGCTGGGTTTCACACTAATTTCATATGCAGACGACACACAGATTGTCATTTCCCTTACCACCAACTCAGATAATGACCCCGTGCAATTCAAATTCTGCCTATCTACATAGGCAGAGTAGATGGTTGCCAACTGCCTGAAACTTAATTGGAGTATGACTGACACAATACCACCAACACCACCTCTTGGGACCTCAGTAATGGCCAAATGATCAGGGTCCACATTCTGCTCCTAAACATGCAATCCAAAACCTGAGCATTTGACTGGTTTGCAAGATAACCTTTGATCAGCGAATAAGCACTGTGTTAGTCTCCTCAGATGCCTGAGGAAATTTCTGTTGACCTTCCCAAAACGTACCCAAAAGACGATAGATCTGACATTAACAACATCTTAACTAGACTACGACAATGTGTTATATTTGGGATTGACAAAGACCTTGCTGGAGAGACTGCAATTAATCCAGAATGCGGATATTCAACTTCTCATAAACATCCCTAAACACACTTCTGCTGCATCCCACCTTCTGGACCTGCATTAGTTGATAACTGAGAACCTCGTTTGGTTTAAGACTCTGTTTCACCTGTAGGTCTTTGACCAAGGCTGGTCTCCGCTGTCTGAGGTACCTCATTCAACCGCCCTGCGCAACCAAAGCTTTGCCATCTTCTAATCTAAGGTCGACATCCCTAACTTGGATTAATCGAGTAAGACAAGAGGACCTTACCTTCAGGTTCCTATCCTATAAATTATGGAATACCCTCCATCTCTACCTGACAGCTCAGGACCCAGCTTTTTAAAAAGAATTATAGATAATCAATTCGCACCATAAGAAATAGTCAAATTACTGCTGCAGATCACTGTTTGTATCTTTCAGACATGAAGTGCCTCTGCTTCAGGATACCTCCCTCTTTCTCTACAGTGATGAAGAAATATCTGGCTTAATGAGGAATACGTGAGAATATGAAAACTTTGGAACCTGTATGCCAGGTGTCACAGTGAAACAATAATACAAAGCCATTGTTAATGGGAAGAGCCCTGCACCTGCCCTCACCTCCCTTGCACCAGTAGTGACTCGGACATTTTCCTTGGCCGGCAGCTCTTTATGAGTAGTCATTTGGCAGATATATCCCCTGCAGAAATTTCAATGAAAATTCAGCTTTTAGTTCACCATTTATCTTCCTCTAATCTTTGGCAATTTGCCTGTAACTTGACAGGATGAATCTTAAGTGCATACAATTGTTTTGGAGAGTTTTCTGTAGAACCTTTATTGGGAATCACGGTTATGAGCAATTCAAAACATATTGTCGTCTATGGCTGTACACAGTACCAATTTGTTCCAATATGTATCTCTACAAAATGGAACTCGAGACAGGTCAGGAGCTTTGGAGCAGTGCATAGGTAGTAGTGTGGTCAAGGCTTGCTCTGCAGGGTTTAGCTTCATCAATTCCATCTCAATCTATGTCTGTTATGAAAGAAAACATTCTTATAGTTGGAGGATTACTTGTGGACTGCCATTTTTCCAGTGGAGAGGGGAAATTTCAAGGTTACTTTTTTAGTTTTAGTGTGGCTGATCAAAGGGTGTCTTTTTTTAGCCATGGTTCTTGGACTGCAAAGTGGGTGCTTCCGTTTGAGTTGCAGTAAATTTGAGGGGTCTGGGAAAGATTTTTCTTGTTTGAGTGGAGGCTTGCAGTATCATTTAATAGCTTTCTATTATGCCTACATATGCTAAGGAGTTAATGCAACTGATGCTGCGGTTTGTTCACGCTTATCTGTTGAGCAGGCCAAGAACATATCTTGGTTAATCAGAATGCTCAAAGTCTAGTAACGTTTCTCTGCTTAATACTTAGAATCATATTGATGGCATTTAATGGATTGTAGTAAATGTAGTTATGATCAAGGTACTTGTTTTGTCAAGTACTCTTTAGTATTTGGCATATTTTACTATTCTATACAAAGAAGAGAAGAATGACTTTCGCCTCAGCAGAGATTAAAAAGGGGTGCAATTTGCAACAGATACTGTTCATTGCCTGGGAAGGGGATAGCTGGGAAGAAATGAAAGGAGGGAGTCAAAATTCAGAAGAGTATAAGGTGGAGGAATACATAAGCAGGATAGGGTCAGGTGCAGTAGGATTAATTGGTTCCATTTCAGGGTCACGTTGTGTGCATTCCACTCTTTGCTTGAGCTCCTAAGTCTTTTTTTGCACTTCTTAGAGTTGTGCTGCAAGTTATTGTGTACATAGGTCGACTATTATTAATAGGCAACGACTACATATTTTTATCATCATACTCCCCTTTTCGACTAGCATTGATGGTTGCTCTGTACTTACTTGAGCTTACTTTTCTATGGCATTTTCCAAACTTCTGATTTCCTAAAGACCTCTACGAACACACCTGCCATAGAAAAAGGTATACATCCATGTATTTTGGATTTCTGATGTTTTAGTTAGCCACTGCAACAATATCTCTCTGGCTTCATAATGTCAGTACAATACAAAAAAATACATCTAGCTATGTAGATACTTTTCTTGCCACAAAAGCATTTGGATTTTTTACCAGATTTCTCAGATGTTTGTGTTTTAGTGTACTATTTGTTCCTCTACTTTTCTGATCCTGTTAATGCATGAGTGTAGCTTGCTCTGCTCTGTAAAGATGCCAGTTCACCCTGCCCAGAAATCTTGTCTGATTTTTTTTGCAGGTCTGATTCGTGAACTTAATTGCAAACCGTGGACAGCTGCGGCCCAAGAAGAAACAAGCATTTGCAATGCAATCAGTCTCGCCTTTGGGACCTTATATGTATTTAGCTATGCAGCATATTAGCCTGGGGGCTAATACATCTACTGTTCTTTAACATGGAGGGAAAGTAAGCACCAAACTGCATGACACACCAGGTATGGGAACACATGGAGAGAAATATTGCCTTTCAGCGGGAAATGGCATAGTCCAAAGCTCTGTTTTTAATATAAAATCAGGGCCCTCGGTGGTCATATCACTGAAAATACAAGATTTGAAAAAAATATTATTGTCTACGGGTGCTCGTGGAAGACAATTTCTTTGGACTGGAATCTAGAGAATGCTAAAGTGATTCTAGTATTTTACTGACCTCTGCTGGTCGTTTTCTATCAAGAAAATTAAATAGAGGCAGTTGCCAGAAAAATAAAAAAAATAAAGTCCCTCAGCAGAAAGCAATTCTGGTATTTTACTGACCTCTGCTGGTCGTTTTCTTTCAAGACAGTTAAACAGAGGCAGTTGAACAGAAAAAAAGTCCCTAAGCGGAAGCAGACAAGTCCTAGGGCTGATCTCCAGAGCCCACAAAGTACATACACATATAAGTATATATATTAAAGTATGTACAAGAGGTCTCGAATGCTCGACCTAAAAAAAGAGCACACAGAAACCAGCACTCTCCATGATTAGTCCCTGTAGTGAATCCTCCATTGAGGTGCTCCTTCGCCCAGTACCCAGATGCCAAAAGTACCACTGCACAAGATTCTAGCAGAGAACTACAAATTCACAATAGAGAAGCACCCTCTTTTCTGTGTTCGAATACCAATAAAAAGCATCAGTCCAATCTCAGTATTCCTTTTTTTATTTAATTTAATTTCACATTAGAACAAACAGTCAACACGTTTTGTTCCACTTTTTACGGAACTGCTTCAGGACATAAAGTGCATGTTGAGTCATCACATACTTTAGAAAAGCTGGTACTCGAATATCCCTGTCCACATCACTTTTGCATGTGGTCACATATTGATGAAGCTGCCTACATTCAGCATGTGGTGTGATGTCGGTCTGACAAACAACTTTCAGCCTGATTCATTAACTTACTTGCCAGCGGGAGTTTAGAAGGTATCATTTAAAATATTCAGATGAGAAACTTCATTCACTTATTTTAAGCTTTTCTTTAATGGTAATGGCATATGTATTCAAACATACAATACATTGACATTACAGTTTTCACATACACGAACCATGCTATAGCACCAGTGGTATGTGTTAGACATACCTTACCCGCTTCTAATGTTTCTGGTAGATGTCATGAAAGAGTGAAAGAAGGGAGACATGGTTACTATTATGCAATACAAATGAAACTGTTATCTTGATTGAAATATTCTCCACTGAAATGTACAATAGCAAAGATGCAAAGTTAGACATTGACCTATTTATTGATAAAAGGATATTAAATGATGGGGACAGAGCGATTTACAGACCATTGTTTCAGGGATCCTCTGGACCTGAAGCTTTCAGGAATTAACCCCAAATTTGACTGAAAGGTTTTTATTGGTTCACCAGTCTATAAATCAATTTTTTATCAGATGCTGCTAAAGCAGTCTTTTATCCAGCCTTTGTGTGTGGGTACGATTGAGACTTCACCTTCCTCAAACTGCACATCTTGGGCATGGCTAGTGAGGTGTCTACCTATCGCTTTCAGTGGTTTGTCACACCTATAAGTTGTAATGTGTCATGAAGTATAGCTCGTGATGAAGAAAGGATTCTTTCTGGACCATCATTTGAGTTCATTGTTGGCCATATTTGTTGCCAGAATAACAAAGAATGTGCGCCATATCTGCTCCTTGCTCACTAAATCTACAGCAGTTGGAGGAATTGTTCAAGTTAGCTCTAAGAAGATTCTGCAGGGACCAGTGTCAGTCATGTAGTATTTTATAGAAGCTGAACTTCAACCTGGCTTCTCTCATCCCATGGTCTTGTGTGTCATTCCATTCCTGATCCGTGTATTCACAGACAATGTTTGGCTTGCTAGAATGGTTTAAGAGTATTTCTGTGTCAGTTGGAATGGAGTGCTTCAATCATTAAGCTGTAAAGCATGTCACCATGTCTTTGGAATTCCACTAGTGCCCAATATACTGGTCTAGCAGGGAGTCTGATAATACAAAGGGCATCCACACCAATTTATTATACAATCAATGTTTCAACTGGAGGTATCTCGGTGCTTGATTATTACTCAAGTTAACTGTGTCCTTAGGATTCGAGAACCCTTTTATTTTTCAGTTAGTCAAGAGTTGTCCAATTGAGTTTATATGCTGATTTGCCCATTCTGGCCAGGTGAGCATTTTTTGTCAATCATAAGGCACTCATTCCTCCATATTGGCACTGAACGATGAATTAAACTGTTCATTCCAAGCTTTTTGTATATTTCCAGTTATAGTTTCTCTGTTTTCTGAAGCAATAGGTTGGATATTTCTGAAGAGAATTCCATAAAAATTGGTGAAAGACCATTTAATGATTCTAGTAGGTGATGTTCAATGGGATCTCAATCAGTTCTAGTCCTGATTTATGTAAGTCTCAGACATATTGATTAATGATATTCTTTACATCTCTACATCTTGGATTAGAGCATGAAGCATTCGGAATGGTAGCATACTGAATGTGTAATTAAAGGAGTTATGTCCAGTTTAACTGTTTGTACCTTACCCCAAAGGGAGAGTTGTAATGCTCTCTATTTCACAAAGCTCCACGTTGTGTTGTCCAAGAGCATTTGGATATTTTAGGTTATCATCTTAAGCGTGCTTTGGTCAATCCAGATTCATAAATGTTTCATTTTATTGAGCATACATTTGAAGTGGGGATCTGAGATTGAAGGTCTTTGTTGTACAAACATTCACTGGTAATACCTCACTTTTTGCCCAATTGATGTTTTAGCCAGAAAACTCAGCAAATCTGGAAATAAGTGTCAGAATCTGGTATAAAGAGAATTGAGGAATGTGATAACACCAATAAAACATTGTCAGCACGTAGCTAGCCACTTGGTACTTACTAATAAGTAGAGGAATATATTTTTGTAGCCTGCTGGCTATCACCGTAGCCAATATTTTCGTGTCTGTATTTATGAGGGAAATAATCCTTTAGCTGGCACGAGTACAGATGATTCCCTTCTTGTGGCATCAGAGTAATAATAGCTATGTTGTATTCTATTCAGAGGCCATTGCTCATTGTTGCTTCTGCAGAAACTTTACACAGTAGCGGGACGATTCTTGGAACATTGATGTTGTAGAACTCATTTGACAGTCCATCATCACTGTGTACCTTGTTAGCCAACATACTTTTGTTGGCTTCTGAGATATCCTCTTCTGATACATTGCTCTCAAGTAATTGAGATGCATCAGCCATCAATCTGGAGAGCGGAAGGTCATCTAGGAATATGTGTTCAAATTGCTCTGTGTTGCTGGTTTCTGATTTATAAAGTGAAGTGAATTCTTCAGCAATAGCTTGTGGGTTTATTAACAGTTGGCCCAATCAATTTCTAGGGTTTGTCCTGGAAGCTTCACCTTGTTTGAACTGCATGGCAAATAGGTTTCCTACCTTTTTCCTCTCCTCGCACTGGACGCATTTGATTCAAGACTATGCCTGCTGTCATTTGCTGTAAATCCGTTCAGCCATTTTCAAGAAATTAATGTTTAAAAATCTGCTGTTGGGCTTGAAGGGGTAAATTATTACTGGTGAATTTCATTGTTTTTTGGTTAATAAATGTTCGATTTGATATAATACATTGGATTCTGCAACCCCTGTATAAAATGTTTCTAATTTCTTTATAATAGGCGACTTGTAATGCACCCAGATGCCTATTACAAAAAAATGACGTAGCTGCTCAACTGTAATAATGTATTAGCATTGAGTTCTGACATAACAATAACTGCTGCCAGAGCTAGCAGCTGAGGGGAAAGGCAGGTGATGTCACAGAGCATAAGTAAAGCAACCGTTTACAGAATGAAAACAAAATGCTGGTTTTCATTCTTGTGCTCTGTTTTTCTAGCTGTACAGTGACAAGCAGCAAAAAGCTATTGATGTCAACGTTTTGGTAATTAGAATCTTTCTACATGTTTACACATTCTGTGCTACTGCACCTTTTTTTTCAAAAAGGCTGACTTGTATTAAACTTGTATTAAACGGATTATAATATATTTTCGCAAAAAATATCTAACAGCTGTTTTGATGTGTTTAGATTTACAATAGATGTTTTATTTTTATTCTCCAGGTTTGCAAACATGCTCTCTCTCTCATAGACCTGCCAATATCACACGGTGACCAACAATGTGAGTTGAAAACCCCACTAGAGAACGTTTTCAGCTCATATTGGGTGGAGAACGAGCACAGCTGATGTCCATCAGGATTTGATACCTCCCCAGGACATCAGTGACAGCCTTTGAAGCTTCCGTTTTTTTAGGGGGTTAAAGTGACTCACAGACAGTGACCTGCCCAAAGCACTGCCCCCTCCCCAGGCTCTGCCTTCTACAGGTTGCCTCCGCCCACACCGTGAGTTTTTTTTGAGTTTGGAGATTTGCTTTTATATGAAAAACCTACACCCCAAGGGTTTAAGTGGATTGTGGGAAAGGTAATGGTGTGAACATTCATTATAAGGAATAAAGCACCCCCTTCTGTACATGATATATATATATATATATATATATATATATATATATATATATATATATATATATATATATAACCGCTCAATTTTCTTGTAGATCGTATCCAAGAAAGAAGCACTCACGGGGGTTTCTTCTCAATATCCGTCAATGTTTTATTAAGGAGCAAACATGACGCGTTTCGGCATCCGCCTTACTCAAATGTTTGGATAGCACGCAAAAAACAGTGCAATCTTAAAAACAATTAACCACATGATGTGTTGCGACATGAACATTGAAAAAGGACCACCCACAAAGTTAATTTGTTTAGCCAAAGTCAGCGCCATATTGGTATGTATACCTTCACCTTATAGCTAACAAGCATATTTTATAACATCGTGTGCCCTGATCTTTCTTTTTGTTTGTCACCACATACATTTATTGATTTTATCAACAATTTACTTATTGCACCGCAAAAGAGTTCTCATATATCAAAGTGACAGATCATAATCCCACTTCGCAATCGCAAAAACTTATCACGCCATATATTGGCTTCAAGGTACGATCAGCGGATTTAATAATACATGAATTATAAAGCCGTATATCGGCAAATAATCAACATTAGGAATAACAATCGATACTAGTGATTATAAAAACTCATGTGACCCAGGAACATGATTAAAAAGAAGGGAGAAAACACATACAGTGTGTAATTCTTCAATAATTCATATCCATATAGAGTTACCTTCGATCCCCTAAATGTACCAACAGCTCCTCACCGCTATTCATCCCATTTGGGATTTTTGTCTGTAAATCTATTATGTACCTCGATTCGAGTCTTCTTAATCTCATCACTCTGTCACCCCCTCTTGCATTCGGTGGCACATAATCAATTCCAAAGTAGCGTAATAAATACCTATCACTACGATGTTTTTCAGAAAAGTGCCTTGCCACAGGATATGCTACATCCTTTTTCGTTATTGCCCGCATATGCTCTAAAATGCGTACTTTTACTGGATGAATTGTGCTTCCAATGTACCTCAGTCCACACGGACACATTAAGCAATACACAGTATATGCAGTGTTACACGTTAAAAACGTATTTATAGTTTCGTGCCTCTCCAGACCTGGTACATTGTAGGTGAGTGTTCTTTTACTAAAGGAACAATACAGGTAGGGTGTCTGTGCGGGTGGGTGAAGGGGTGTGTGACTGCCTGTATGGATGAATGAGTGGGTGAGTAAGTGGCTGTATGGGTTAGTGAGTGCATGTGTGAGGGACTATATGGGTGAGTGAGTGTATGTATGGCTGTGTGGGTGATTAAGTAGATGTTTCAGTGTATATGGGTAAGTAACTGGGTATGTGAAAGGCAGTATAGGTGAGTGATGGGGTATATGGGTGAGTGTCTGCTTGTGTCAGTGACTGTATAGGTGAGTAGTACATGTTAGTATATGTATGAGTAAGTGAGTATGTGTGTGTGTGTCTGTATGGGTGAGTAAGTGGCTATGTGATTGACTGTATGGGTGAGTGACTAGGTGTACGAGTAGCTCTATGGGTGACTGACTCAGTGTGTGAGTGTCTGTATGGGTGTGTGAGTGGATATGTCAATGGCTGTATTAGTGACTGAATGGGTGTATCAGTGGCTGTATGGGGGAGCGAGTGGATGTGTGTGTAGATCAATGAATCAGTGAGTGGCTGTGTAGGTACTGGTATGGGTTTGTGAATGGTTGTGTAGGAGTGTGTTTCTGAAAGGTTCTATGGGGGTGTGAGTGGGTGCATCAGAGATTCTGTGGATGATGTCATCAGTGATGTCACTGACTATGTACTACTAGATCAATGGTATACACTTACTGCACACTGTTGTTTCAGAGTATTCTACAGTGCTCAATCTTCGACTCAACCGTTTTGAAAACACCCGAAGTAAATGAAATGCAAAGGACAAAGGTAGAGGAGCACAGTATGACAGTAGCTATGTGTGAATGTAATCTTATAAAAGATTATTGTCTTGTAAGGTGCAAAGCACAATAGAGAGAGAACAAATAGATACTTCTGGTATGGAAAGAGACAACAATCCTTTCTTTTAGTTAGTCTGTGTTATTTTTCTTTTCTTTATTTGTAAATCTTCATTTCAATACACATGTATAACAAGGAACAGCCACAAGATACAGCCTACGGGTTTCGTCCCAATCTCAAGGGACTTCTTCAGGGCTAATTATAAGTGTTGGATACTCTAATTCTTTAAGGTGAAGAAACATCACTCACTCAGAGGTCAGTTAAAACTATGCTGTTTTATTTCATGTCAAGACCTTGTTCATAGAGAGTATATATTCCATAATGTTCCAATCATGTCTACAACTCTAGCGTGTAATGAAATCTAAGCTCTGGTTACAATCATTCCAGTAACTTCGACAATCCTTCCCATAGGAGCTGTCAGTAAGTGCTTCTTTCACTAGTCCTTACAAGTCGTCATATGCACCCATTCTATAGCGCACTGACACGAAATTGGTGCTCGTTTAAGTATTAAACATGGTCTGAATAAACGGGAAAGGGGCGTCCAGTTGAAAGAACGTGAAAGAAGCACTTACTGACAGCTCCTACGGGAAGGATTGTCGAAGTTACTGGCACTTCTTTTGTTTCTTTCTGCATCTCTCGTTTCTTTCTGTATCCCTCTTGCCTTTTTCTCCACCCCACCTTCCCCTTTCTGCATCTCTGTTGCTTCTTTATGCACTTCTCTTGCGTCTTTCTGCACCTCTCTTGCTTCTTTCTGCACCCCTTGTGCCTCTTTCTGCACCCCTCTTCCCTCTTTCTGTACTCCTCTTGCATATTTGTGCACCTCTCTTGCTTCTTTCTGCACTTCTTTTGTTTCTTTCTGCACCCCTCTTGCCTCATTCTGCACCTCTGTTCCTTCTTTCTGCACTTCTTTTGTTTCTTTCAGCACCTCTCGCTTCTTTCTGCATCCCTTTTGCCTCTTTCTGCACCCCTCTTGCCTCTTTCTGCACCTCTGTTCCTTCTTTCTGCACTTCTCTGGCCTCTTTCTACACCCCGCTTGCCTCTTTCTGCACCTCTGTTGCTTCTTTCTGCACTTCTCTTGCTTCTTTCTGCCCTTCTGTTGCTTTTTTCTGCACCCATCTTGCCTCTTTCTGTACCCTTCTTTCCTGTTTCTGCACCTCTCTTGCCTCTTTCTGTACCCCTGTTCCTTCTTTCTGCTCTTCTTTTGTTTCTTTCTGCACCTCTCTTGCTTCTTTCTGCACCCCTCTTGCCACTTTCTCCACCCCTGTTCCCCCTTTTTGCATCTCTGTTGCTTCTTTCTGCACTTCTCTTGCCTCTTTCTTCACCCCTATCCCTCTTTCTGTACCTCTGTTGCTTTTTTCTGCACCTCTGCCCCTTCTTTCTGCAACCCTTGTGCCTCTTTCTGCACCCCTCTTCCCTCTTTCTGCTCCCTTCTTGCCTCTTTCTGCAACTCTGTTCCTTCTTTCTGCACTTCTTTTGTTTCTTTCAGCAACTCTCTTTCTGTATCCTCTTGCCTCTTTCTCCACCCCTCTTCCCTCTTTCTTCACCCATGTTGCCTCTTTCCGCACCTCTGTTCCTTCTTTCCGCACTTCTTTTGTTTCTTTCTGCACATCTCTTGCTTCTTTCTGCACCCCTTGTGCCTCTTTCTGCACCCCTCTTCCCTCTTTTTGCACCCCTCTTGCCTCTTTCTGCACCTCTGTTGCTTCTTTCTGCACCTCTCTTGCTTCTTTCTGCACCACTCGTGCTTCTTTCTGCACCCCTCTTCCCTCTTTCTGCACCCCTGATCCTTTTCTACTCTTCTTTTGTTTCTTTCTGCACCTCTCTTGCTTCTTTCTGCACCCCTCTCTCCACTTTCTCCACCCCTGTTTCCCCTTTTTGCATCTCTGGTGCTTCTTTCTGCACTTCTCTTGCCTCTTTTTCCACCCCTCTTCCCTCTTTCTGCTCCCCTCTTGTCTCTTTCTGCACCTCTGTTGCTTTTTTCTGCACTTCTTTTGTTTCTTTCTGCACCTCTCTTGCTTCTTTCTGCACCCCTCGTGCCTCTTTCTGCACTATCTTCCCTCTTTCTGCACTCCTCTTGCCTCTTTCTGCACCTCTGTTCCTTCTTTCTGCACTTTTTTTGTTTCTTTCTGCACCTCTCTTGCTTCTTTCTGCACCCTTCTTGCTTCTTTCTACACCCCTCATGCCTCTTTCACACCCCTCTTCCCTCTTTCTGTACCCCTCTTGCCTCTTCAGCACCTCTGTTCCTTATTTCTGCACTTCTTTTGTTTCTTTCTGCACCTCTCTTGTTTCTTTCTGTATCCCTCTTGCCTCTTTCTCCACCCTACTTCCTCCTTTCTCCATCTCTGTTGCTTCTTTCTGTACTTCTCTTGCTTCTTTCTGCACCTCTCTTGCTTCTTTCTGCACCCCTCGTGCCTCTTTCTGCACCCCTCTTCCCTTTACTGCACTCCTCTTGCCTCTTTGTGCACCTCTCTTGCTTCTTTCTGCACTTCTTTTGTTTCTTTCTGCATCCCTCTTGCCTCTTTCTGCACCTCTGTTCCTTCTTTCTGCACTTCTTTTGTTTCTTTCAGCACCTCTCTTGCTTCTTTCTGCACCCCCTTGCCTCTTTCTCCACCCCTCTTCCCTCTTTCTCCACCCCTGTTGCCTCTTTCTGCACCTCTGTTGCTTTTTTCTGCACTTCTCTTGCCTCTTTCTATACCCCTCTTGCTTCTTTCTGTACTTCTCTGGCTTCTTTCTGCCCTTCTGTTGCTTCTTTCTGCACCCATCTTGCCTCTTTCTGCACCCTTCTTCCCTCTTTCTGCACCTCTTGTCTCTTTCTGCACCCCTGTTCCTTCTTTCTGCTCTTCTTTTGCTTCTTTCTGCACCTCTCTTGCTTCTTTCTGCCCCCCTCTCGCCACTTTCTCCACCCCTGTTCCCCCTTTTTGCATCTCTGTTGCTCCTCTCTGCACTTCTCTTGCCTCTTTCTCCACCCCTCATCCCTGTTTCTGCACCTCTGATGCTTTTTTCTGCACTTCTCTTGCTTCTTTCTGCACCTCTATCCCTTCTTTCTGCAACCCTCGTGACTCTTTCTGCACCCCTCTTTCCTCTTTCTGCTCCCCTCTTGCCTCTTTCTGCACCTCTGTTCCTTCTTTCTGCACTTCTTTTGTTTCTTTCTGCAACTCTCTTGCTTCTTTCGGTATCCTCTTGCCTCTTTCTCCACTCCACTTCCCCCTTTCTGCATCTCTATTGCTTCTTTATGCACTTCTCTTGCTTCTTTCTGCACCTCTCTTGCTTCTTTCTGCACCCCTCGTGCCTCTTTCTGCACCCCTCTTCCCTTTCTCTGCACTCCTCTTGCCTCTTTCTGCACTTCTTTTGTTTCTTTCTGTACCTCTCTTGCTTCTTTCTGCACCCCTCTTGCCTCTTTCCCCACCCCTCTTCCCTCTTTTTTCATCTCTGTTGCTTCTTTCTGCACTTCTCTTGCTTCTTTCTCCACCCCTCATCCCTCTTTCTGCACCTCTGTTGCTTCTTTCTGCACTTCTCTTGCTTATTTCTGCACCTCTCTTGCTTCTTTCCTGCACCCCTCGTGCCTCTTTCTGCACCCCTCTTCCCTCTTTCTGCACCCCTCTTGCCTCTTTCTCCACCCCTCTTCCCTCTTTCTGCACCCCTGTTGCCTCTTTCTGTACCTCTGTTCCTTCTTTCTGCACTTCTTTTGTTTCTTTCTGCAAATCTCTTGCTTCTTTCTGTACTTCTCTCGCCTCTTTATGTACTCAAATGAAAAGTGTAAGCTGTCAAGTTTAAAGGTCTGTGTGCTCTTGTGACTGAGGTATATGTCTACTTGTATATGTATTCTCACATGTGTTATGCATCTGAAGATGGTAGCTTAAAAAGTGAGTAGCTTCTTCTATAGGTCGTTAAATGTTCTCAGTTCGCTCTGTCATTCAGTTGCACAGGCAGACATGTCTTATGTATATAGGTGTTATAGAGCCCCTCAAATATACTATTGAATACCCATGTGCCCGTGTATTATGAGCAGAAAGAAATACATACACCTTTTTGTACACATATTTACAAAGTATGCTGTTTGAAACACAGGTATTCAAGTATTTCTATGTTTAATTTTTATGTGACATGTCACTCGGTAAAAGCAGAGATACGCATGCATACCTTCACAAACTTGGTCAGACTTACAACATTGATATGTTTAAGATTGCTGTTTTATGTTTGGTAGGTAGGCCTAACATTCTGAGCAGTCGATTAATAGTGAACCTTCAAGAGAAAAGTGAGGTTTAAGACATCTTGGGAGAAGTATTAGTGATTAGGCTACTTTGTATGAGTCTGTTGTAAGGTACAGTCAAACTAGGCCTCTTTTTGCACCTCTGTTGGTTCTTTCTGCAATTCTCTTGCTTCTTTCTGCACCTTTCTTCCTCTTTCTGGACTTCTGTTGCCTCTTTCTGCACTTCTCTTGCTTCTTTCTGCGCCTTTCTTCCTCTTTCTGCACATGTCCACCTATGTAGGCATATTTAGAAATTAGCATTTAAAAATCAGTGATGTCATTTGAGATGTCACGAGTGATATCATCGGTGATGTCACTGACCATGTCATGAGTGATGTAATATGTGACATCATCAGCAGTGCATTGCGGGGGCGTGAGTTATAGTTAGCTCAACTAACTATAACGGCCAAATTTCTCTGGTTTTGTACGAGTGAAATGTCCAACTAACTATAACGTCCCTGAAACCTGTAGTTTTTTCAGTGAATTTCTAAGGTTTTTTAAATGGTAATTTCGAACTATAACATCCCTGAAACCTATGGTTTTTTCAGTGAATATATATATATTACCTACTGGCGGTCGCCAGTAGGTAGTTATAGTTAGGACCTATTTTCCATAGGAAAGGCATTTTTTGTTTTCCTAATAACTTTGGCGTCGTTTGACGAATCTTTGAGAAATTTTCAAAACTAGTGGGGCGCTCCGGTCAGTTCCTGTCTTGAAAGTTTCGGGGTGATTTTTGAAGTGGGGGCCGAGAAAAAAGGGGGGTCCCAAAACGTGTTTTTTCCATGTTATTTTCCATTGGAAACTTTAGACACGGCTACAGCCCGAACTGCTGAACGGAATTATACCAAATTTGGCAAAAAGGTAGCCCTTGGTTCAGAAAGAGTCCTTTTTGTTAAATGGTGTAAATCCGTTCAGTAGTTCCTGAGAAATTCAAAAAATAGAGGTCGGAAAATCAATTTCCCATAGGAAACTTTAGACACGGCTATAGCCCGAACTACTGAACGGAATTACACCAAATTTGGCAAAAAGGTAGCCCTTGGTTCAGAAAGAGTCCTTTTTGTTAAATGGTGTAAATCCGTTCAGTAGTTTTTGAGATATTAAAGGAAAAAAATCTTTATATATCTGGGCGGGACCTAACTACACAAGCACGAGCTTGGCTCTAATTGGCTGCCACCACTTCAATCCAGGAAGTGTTGGCAGCCATTTTGGTGCAATGCTTTTTAGGTCTCACCTAGCGACGCAGCGCATGCGCTGCTCGCTTGGCGAGATCTATTGTTGTCGATCTACCCAAACACCACTGCACTACCCTAAACCCTAAAACACTACCCCCAGCACGACCCCCTACACTACCCAAACACCACTGCACTACCCTAAACCCTAAAACACTACCCCCAGCATGACACCCTACACTACACAAACACCACTGCACTACCCTAAACCCTAAAACACTACCCCCAGCATGACCCCCTACACTACCCAAATACCACTGCACTACCCTAAACCCTAAAACACTACCCCCAGCACGACCCCCTACACTACACAAACACCACTGCACTACCCTAAACCCTAAAACACTACCCCCAGCATGACCCCCTACACTACCCAAATTCCACTGCACTACCCTAAACCCTAAAACACTACCCCCAGCATGACCCCCTACACTACCCAAACACCACTGCACTACCCTAAAACACGACCCCCTACACTACACAAACACCACTGCACTACCCTAAACCCTAAAACACTACCCCCAGCACGACCCCTACACTACACAAACACCACTGCACTACCCTAAACCCTAATACACTACCCCCAGCACGACCCCCTACACTACACAAACACCACTGCACTACCCTAAACCCTAAAACACTACCCCCAGCATGAACCCCCACACTACCCAAACACCACTGCACTACCCTAAGCCCTAAAACACCACCCCCATCATGACCCCTACACTACCCAAACACCACTGCACTACCCTAAAACACGACCCCCTACACTACACAAACACCACTGCACTACCCTAAACTCTAAAACACTACCCCCAGCATGAACCCCCACACTACCCAAACACCACTGCACTACCCTAAACCCTAAAACACTACCCCCAGCATGAACCCTACACTACACAAACACCACTGCACTACCCTAAACCCTAAATCTACCCCCAGCACGACCCCCTACACAAACACCACGGCACTACCCTAAAACACTACCCCCAGCACGACCCCCTACACGACCCAAACACCACTGCACTACCCTAAACCCTAAAACATTAACCCCAGCACAACCCCCTACACTACCCAAACACCACTGCACTACCCTAAACCCTAAAACACTACCCCCAGCATGACCCCCTACACTATCCAAACACCACTGCACTACCCTAAAACACGACCCCCTACACTACACAAACAATACTGCACTACCCTAAACCCTAAAACACTACCCCCAGCACGACCCCCTACACTACACAAACACCACTGCACTACCCTAAACCCTAAAACACTACCCCCAGCATGACCCCCTACACTATCCAAACACCACTGCACTACCCTAAAACACGACCCCCTACACTACACAAACAATACTGCACTACCCTAAACCCTAAAACACTACCCCCAGCACGACCCCCTACACTACACAAACACCACTGCACTACCCTAAACCCTAAAACACTACCCCCAGCATGACCCCCTACATTACCCAAACACCACTGCACTACCCTAAACCCTAAAACAGTACCCCCAGCATGACCCCCTACACTACCCAAACACCACTGCACTACCCTAAAACACGACCCCCTACACTACCCAAACACCACTGCACTACCCTAAACCCTAAAACACTACCCCCAGCATGACCCCCTACACAACACAAACACCACTGCACTACCCTCAACCCTAAAACACTACCCCCAGCACGACCCCCTACACTACCCAAACACCACTGCACTACCCTAAAACACGACCCCCTACACTACACAAACACCACTGCACTACCCTAAACCCTAAAACACTACCCCCAGCACGACCCCCTACACTACACAAACACCACTGCACTACACTAAACAATAAAAAACTACCCCCAGCACGACCCCCTACACTATACAAACACCACTGCACTACCCTAATCCCTAAATCTACCCCGTCACAACCCCCTACACTACCCAAACACCACTGCACCACCCTAAACCCTAAAACAATACCCCCAGCATGACCCCCTACACTACCCAAACATCACTGCACTACCCTAAACCCTAAAACACAACCCCCAGCACGACCCCCTGCACTACCCAAACACCACTGAACTACCCTAAACCCTAAAACACTAACCCCAGCACGACCCCCTACACTACACAAACACCACTGCACTACCCTAAACCCTAAATCTACCCCCAGCATGACCCCCTACACTACCCAAACACCACTGCACTACCCTAAACCCTAAAACACTACCACCAGCATGACCCCTACACTACCCAAACACCACTGCACTACCCTAAAACACGACCCCCTACACTACACAAACACCACTGCACTACCCTAAACCCTAAAACACTACCCCCAGCACGACCCCCTACACTACACAAATACCACTGCACTACCCTAAACCCTAAAACTTTACCCCCAGCACGACCCCCTATACTATACAAACACCACTGCACTACCCTAAGCCCTAAATCTACCCCCAGCATGACCCCCTACACTACCCAAACACCACTGCACTACACTAAACCCTAAACCACTACTCCCAGCACGACCCCCTACACTACCCAAACACCACTGCACTACCCTAAACCCTAAAACACTACCACCAGCACGACCCCCTACACTACCCAAACACCAGTGCACTACCCTAAACCCTAAAACACTACTCCCAGCATGACCCCCTACACTACCCAAACACCACTGTACTACCCTAAACCCTAAAACACTACCCCCAGCACGACCCCCTACACTACCCAAACACCACTGCACTACCCTAAACCCTAAAACACTACCCCAGCATGACCCCCTACACTACCCAAACACCACTGCACTACCCTAAACCCTAAAACACTACCCCCTACACTACACAAACACCACTGCACTACCCTAAACCCTAAAACACTAACCCCAGCATGACCCCCTACACTACACAAACACCACTGCACTACCCTAAACCCTTAAACACTACCCCCAGCACGACCCCCTACACTACCCAAACACCACTGCACTACCCTAAACCCTAAAACACTACCCCCAGCACTACCCCCTACACTACCCAAACACCACTGCACTACCCTAAACCCTAAAACACTACCCCCAGCACAACCCCTTACACTACACAAACACCACTGCACTACCCTAAACCCTAAAACACTACCCCCAACATGACTCCCTACACTACCCAAACACCACTGCACTACCCTAAACCATAAATCTACCCCCAGCATGACCCCCTACACTACACAAACACCACTGCACTACCCTAAACCCTAAAACACTACCCCCAGCACGACCCCCTACACTACACAAACACCACTGCACTACCCTAAACCCTAAAACACTACCCCCAACACGACCCCCTACACTACCCAAACAGCTCTGCACTACCCTAAACCATAAAACACGACCCCCTACACTACACAAACACCACTGCACAACCCTAAACCATAAAACACTACCCCCAGCATGACCCCCTACACTACACAAACACCACTGCACTACCCTAAACCCTAAAACACTACCCCCTACACTACACAAACACCACTGCACAACCCTAAACCCTAAAACACTACCCCCAGCACGACCCCCTACACTACACAAACACCACTGCACTACCCTAAACCCTAAATCTACCCCCAGCACGACCCCCTACACTACACACACCACTGCACTACCCTAAACCGTAAATCTACCCCCAGCACGACCCCTACGCTACCCAAACACCACTCTCACTACCCTAGAACCTAAAACACTACCCCCAGCATGACCCCCTACACTACACAAACACCACTGCACTACACTAAACCCTAAAACACTACCCCCAGCACGACCCCCTACACTACCCAAACACCACTGCGCTACCCTAAACCCTAAAACACTACCCCCAGCACGACCCCCTACACTACACAAACACCACTGCGCTACCCTAAACCCTAAACCTACCCCCAGCACGACCCCCTACACTACCCAAACACCACTGCACTACCCTAAACCCTAAATCTACCCCCAGAACGACCCCCTATACTACCCAAACACCACTGCACTACCCTAAACCCTAAAACACTACCCCCAGCACGACCCCCTACACTACCCAAACACCACTGCACTACCCTAAACCCTAAAACACTACCCCGAGCATGACAACCTACACTACACAAACACCAGTGCACTACCCTAAACCCTAAAACACTACCCCCAGCATGACCCCCTACACTACCCAAACACCACTGCACTACGCTAAAACTTAAAACACTACCCCCAGCACGACCCCCTACACTACCCAAACACCACTACACTACCCTAAACCCTAAAACACTATTCCCAGCATGACCCCCTACACTACCGAAACACCACTGCACTACACTAAACCCTAAAACACTACCTGCAGCATGACCCCCTACACTACCCAAACACCACTGCACTACCCTAAACCCTAAAACACTACACCAGCACGACCCCCTATACTACCCAAACACGACTGCACTACCCTAAACCCTAAATCTACACCCAGCACGACCCCCTACACTACACAAACACCAGTGCACTACCCTAAACTCTAAAACACTACCCCCAGCATGACCCCCTACACTACCCAAACACCACTGCACTACCCTAAACCCTAAAACACTACCCCCAGCATGACCCCCTACACTTCCCAAACACCACTGCACTAATCTAAAACACGACCCCCTACACTACACAAACACCACTGCACTACCCTAAACCCTAAAAAACTACCCCCAGCACAACCCCCTACACTACACAAACAGCACTGCACTACCCTAAACCCTAAAACACTACCCCCAGCACGACCCCCTACACTACCCAAACAGCACTGCACTACCCTAAACCCTAAAACACTACCCCCAGCATGACCCCCTACACTAACAAAACACCACTGCACTACCCTCAACCCTAAAACACTACCCCCAGTACGACCCCCTACACTACCCAAACACCACTGCACTACCCTCAACCCTAAATATACCCGTATTTCTATGGGTAATTGGGCGCAGGTCACACAACTAGAAAAAGGCTTCGCCAAAACATGTTGTTGTATGCACAATAAACTCTTGTGCTGTCCTTGTGGTGTGCCGCTTGATTCATTCAGAATTTCCCAGATATTTTGTTGTGTGATATATATATATATATTTATTTATATATATATATATATATATATATATATATATATATATATATTCACTGAAAAAACCATAGGTTTTAGGGACAGTTATAGTTAGTTGGACATTGCACTCGTACAAAACCCGTGAAATTCCCCCGTTATAGTTAGTTCAGCTAACTATAACTCGCGCCCCGCAATGCACTGCTGATGACGTCACATATTACATCACTCATGACATGGTCAGTGACATCACTGATGACATCACTGATGACATCTCAAATGACATCACTGATGACATCATCCAGTGACTGTGTGTTTCTGTAAAGTTTAAATATGTTTAATATATATAGGGAAAGGCGTATTGAAGAATGAGTGGGTGTATAAGTGTCTGAATGGATGATTTAGTACGTGCGTGACTGACTCTACAAGTGAGTGATTAAACGTGTCTTACTGAATGCATGGGTTAGTGACTAAACTGTGTGAATGTCTGTATCCGTCTGTTGGTGTGTAAGTGGATGCATGGATTTGCGAATAGCTACATGAGTGTCTATATGGGTTATTGATTGGTTCTATGAGTATCTGTATGGGTGCCTGAGTGTTTGTGTGGATGGGGTGTGTGCGACTGTGCATAGATGTGTGAGTGGGTGATTCACTGGGTGGATGGTTTCAAGAGTGCATCTGTGATAGACTGTATGGGTGGGTAAGTGTGTGTAAGAGTGTGTTAGTGAGTGAATGTATGTCCCAGTGCTACATGTGTGAGTAACTACATATGTGAAAGGCAGTATATATGTGTATTGGAGTATATAAATAGCTATAAGCGAGAGTGAGTGATTGTGATAGTGGCTGTATGGATGAGTGTGTGCTTGTATCAGTGATTGTATAAGAGCGTAACAATGTGCTAGTATTTGTATGATTAAGTGAGCTGGTGTGTGTATAACTGTATAGGTGAGTAAATGGCAGTGTGTTTAATTATTTGCATGACTGACTAGGTGTGTGAGTACCTCTATGGATGAGTGGCGGTGTTTGAGTGTCTATATAGGAGTAAGAGTGCATATGATAGTCCTGTACTGAGTGACCATAAGTATGAGTGACTGTACGGGTGAGTGAGTGGATGTGTGTGTGTAGACCTAAGAATCAGTGAGTGGGTATGTAGTTATTGGTGTTGGAGTGTCTATGGTTTTGCGAATGGCACTCTGTAATTTAGATTGGGTGTATCAAAGGTTATATTAGGGTGTGAGGAGCTGCATCAGATTATCACGTGGATGATGTCATCAGTGATGTCATTTGAGATGTCATCAGTGATGTCATCAGTGATGTCACTGACCATGTCATGAGTGATGTAATATGTGACGTCATCAGCAGTGCATTGCGGGGCGCGAGTTATAGTTAGCTGAACTAACTATAACGGGGGAATTTCACGGGTTTTGTACGAGTGCAATGTCCAACTAACTATAACTGTCCCTAAAACCTATGGTTTTTCAGTGAATTTCAAAGGTTTTTAAATGCTAATTTCTAACTATAACGTGTCTGAAACCTATGGTTTTTTCAGTGAATTTCAAAGGTTTTTAAAATGCTAATTTGTAACTATAACGTGCCTGAAACCTACACAATGCAACATTCAGCTCAATGTGAATTTCTAGTTAAATGCAATTAGTTACTTTATGGATTACTTTTTCTAACCACAGGACTGGATCCTAGATTCAGTCCTGGGACATCTCCTGTAAACAGTTGAGTAAAAGCGTTTTGGTTACAGTCGTGATTTTTAAGGAATATTATTGTACTTTAAAAGTTGACACTTAGAAACTTTTTTCTCATAGAATCACCAATGTTATCCTATGGAAGGAAATTCACTTAGAAGGTAAAACTGTTATCGTTACTTTTTCTTACTCAGTGTTGGATCCTGGATCCAGCACTGGTGCATCTCCTGTAAACAGTTGAAAGAATGCGTTTAAGTCATACAGGCGATTTTTAGGAATATTTGTAGTTTGTGAAAATCGACACTTTGAAACTTGTCTGCTAAAAACCAGACAATGGATTCCTATGGAAGAAAATATAAGTTACTGGTAAGTACGGTTAAAATTACTTTTCAGGGTCAGTGCTGGGCTAAAAGATGCAGCACTGGGTTCTCTCCTGATAACAGGTGAGTAAATCGGAATTCGTATTTCGGCTGATTTTAGAGGAATATTTTAAAGTTCCAAAACTCCACACTTAGAAGAATTTCCAAGTGAAACCAGTCAATGTTAGCCTATGAAGGAAATTCAAGTTACCGGTAAGTACGGTTAAAATTACTTTTCAGGACCAGTACTGGGCTGAAAGATGCACCACTGAGGTCTCTCCTGATAACAGCTGAGTAAATCAGAATTCGGATTTCGGCTGATTTTAGAGGAATATTTGTATGTTTCAAAAATCAACACTTAGAAACTTTTTCAGCAAAAAGCAGGCAATGATATCCTATGGAAGGAAATTCAAGTTACTGGTAAGTACGGTTAAAATTACTTTTCAGGATTAGTACTGGGCTGAAAGATGCAGCACTGAGGTCTCTCCTGATAACAGGTGAGTAAATCGGAATTCGTATTTCGGATGATTTTAGAAGAATATTTGCACAATGGTGAAGGGAGGGCGGGGCCTGAGGTGACATCTGTGCAAACGCGCCCCGTGGCGCGTTTTAAGTTGGGGGATTAAGTCCCCTTGAATCCTGAGGGTCCCTAGGGGCCAACTAGCCCACCAGGAACCTCCAATATGCACCAGGGGCTGCGTTGCAGAGACGTGTAGAGAGGCCACACCCCTTTTTACACCTCTCTGCAACGCAGCTCTGTGGCGCTTTCTGGATGTACCTGTTGGGCTAGTTGGCCCCAGGGACCCTCAGGATTGAAGGATTTAATCCCAGCTTAAAGCGCGCCACGGGGTGCGTTTGCACAGATGTCACCTGAAGCCCCGCCCCTCCCTTCACCACTGTGCAAACGCGCCCCGTGGCGCGTTTTAAGTTTCCCTGCTCTCTCTTCCAATATCCAAAGCAGTTTGCTATGGCAGGACGGGAGCCGCGAGGCTCCCGTCCTGCCATAGCAAACTACAGTGTCCCGGGGTAGGCACCCGGGACACTGCAGGAGCCGGCCCTGGGGGTGGCGGTCCCCAGGGCCATCAAGGGCTCCAGGAGGGGGCCGCGCGGCCCCCTCCCTTAAGTTGCACAGCCCCGGGGAGGTGGTGGTCCCCGGGCTCTGGGTCCGTAACGGACCCCCATATTTAAATGTTTAGTGCCCCGGGGAGGTGGCGGTCCCGGGCGTGTGGGGGCTGGAGCCCCCCACACAGGTTTTTCAATTTTTAAAAAAAATCCCCGGGAGGTGGTGGTCCTCGGGCTGCGGGAGGGCTCAGAGCCCTCCCGCACCATTTTAAAAAAAAGCCCCGGGGGTGGCGGTCCCCGGGGCTTGGGGGCCTTTGAGGCCCCACACATAAAATTAACCCCCTCACCATGCCCCCGGGACTTGGGCCACCCGGGGGCAAATACAATCGAGCGCGGGAGACCGCGCTTCGATTTTTCCGGCAGGATTCGCGCACCCTGAGCGCATCCTGCCGATTTTTAAAAAAACATTTTTTTTTTTTTTGCCCAGGGGTCCTTGTGGGACCCCTGAGCAAACCTAGGGGTCAGGGTGTTTCTACCCTGCCCCCTTTGTGCGCTTTGCGCACTTGTTTCTGTCCCTCGGTTCTACCGAGGGACAAAATGGCTGCCAACATTTCCTGAATCGGAATGTTGACAGCCAGCTGACAGCCAATTAACATGCAGCTCGTGATCGGGAGGGTACGCGGACCCTACTCGGCCATAGATATCACTATCTTTTTACTTTTGATTTTCTCAGCAACTACTGAACGGATTTACACCATTTAACAAAAAGGGTTCTTTCAGAACCAAGAACTACCTCTTTGCCAAATTTGGTGTAATTCCATTCAGCAGTTCGGGCTGTAGCCGTGTCTAAAGTTTCCTATGGAAAATTGCATGGGGAAAACGCGTTATGGGACCCCCCTTTTTTCTTGGCCCCCGCTTGACGAATCCCCCCGAGACTTTCAGGGTAGGAGCGGACCGGAGCGGGCCACAAAGTTTGAAAATTTTGCGAAGATACGTCAACCGGCAAGAGAGTTATTTCAAATAGAATGTCGCGGATTTCCTATGGATAATAGGTTGTAACTATAACTATCTACTGGCGACCGCCAGTAGATAATATATATATATATATATATATGCATAATATATAAATATATGCACAAACTTTTAAAGGAATAATAAAATATAAATGTATTTAACCAAAACGAGGTCACAAGGGATTACATTTGTGCCGTGAGGTAATATCACTTTGAATAGGCTCTGACACTATAACGAGAAATGTTTCTGTGTATAATCGATATAACATTTACCTGTGAGACAATAAATCGTTTTTTACTCAAGTGACTTTTGCTGTACTATAGTAAAAACTTGGCAGTGCATTTATTAATACAATGATAGTACATTGTAAATTATTGTACACTATTGAAAACTATTGCATTGTGATCCATGCCTAATGATTTTGCTATGCGCAGGTGTGACTTACATTTGCAGCACTTCTGAAGCACTCCTAGCTAACATCTGATTTCTATGAGTGAGTCGGGAGTACTATAACAGTAAATAACGGCAATAGCTTTGCAAACAGGACATTGGCCTAAGTAAAGAGGTATTCCTTGTTTACTTTGAGTTTCATTTTGGAATTCAGGAGTAAACTCAGGAGTACTACAAGACTACGTCACAGACAAATATTTGTAAATCAGGCGCACAGTCATCTATTATGAAATCCTTAGTGTACCTAAATGTACTTTGTTATGCCTGTTTGAGCATTCACAATTATTTCCTTCAGACCCAAGTGTGCATTACGGGGAAGTGAATGGTGCACGCAAGGATAGGTGATTTTCTGTCATTTCCTTAACCCTACAACTATGAAGTAAATGAATAATAGAGCCACAAATTATTTTCTGCATACACTTCTTCCTAAAAAAAAATGAGTCATATTCCTATCCATGCCAACCCTTAGAACACTCACCCTGACACCACCGCTGATAGGCTCCTGGCCATGCACTCTTATATATCCCTGTGGATCACCCAATTTAAACATGGTTTACATAAATTAGGCCCACCCAGAAACATCTCCAGGCGTAGTATCGTTTTACGAATTGTAAAAATTCTGCAGGAGTAATTTACAAAAATTCTGTGTGTTAATCACACTTCCATACGGTAAAAGCTTTGCAAATATGGGCCTGTGTGTTTAGAAATTATTATGATAAATCCAACCTTTTGCCCATCTCAGTGAAGTGAGATAACATCTGATGTCTATATAGATATGCCTTGAAAATAGAAACACGCCAGTGCCTACGACTTACAATATCTGGTAAAAAATATGCTGATTGCTAATTTATTTACAGTGATGTTGGGCAATGCAAAAGTTACTCTTCTACTGGGCAGAACGTGTTGAGAAATACTATTGCACTGTGTATATTCGGTGTATAAAAAATGCTTACACTTAAAACAATGCAATAGTTTCATTTTACCAGAATACGTGGCTTTTTACCTAGATTTTGCTTCTTGCATATGCGCATTTTCAGAATAAACTTTTGGGAGCCATCTACAGTACATTTACTGGCCACGTTAAGTATTCCTATGGTGGAAAAGCATGGCTGGAGGCAAAATGCAAGAATACATCATGCATGAGCAAAAAGGAGGAAGAGCACCATTCTGGCGACTCCAGGCATTGCACTCTGGAGAACTACTGAGCCACCAGGCAAAAATGTTTATACTGGTTGGATTAGCACAGTGTGGCACTCCCAATTAGAACCAGGCATCCAAACCTTTTTATTGCTGTCTCGAGTGGGAGAGGGGCCGTGACTCACTGGAGATGAAGCCTCTGATGAGTTAAGATGCCCCTCCCCTTCTTCAGCAATGGTAAGAAGAAATGCCATATTATACTCTTCACATCTGCACATATTATTAATTCCATATAGTTAAGGCCATGGTATTTTTCATGTGTAGGTGCTTAAACAAAAGATATTTAATTTTATTTGTGAAATATGGTAAAATCGGATTCAAGAGACCTTGGAACTATTGGGAGAGTAGTTCCAGGTGTAAAGTAATTGTAAGTGGAATCTTTGAGGCAGTGAAACGTGTTTTTCTGATGCCAATTTTGTAGTGAAAAAACTCAAAATAGACCTTTGTACTGAAGTAATAAATGTTTGAATGTGTTTATTAGTACATATACTCTAAATAGGCCACACTTATTTGCATCGCCGTGGCATAAATAGTTTGGATGCAGATATACATATCGAAATAGTCTATTTATTACCATGGTTGCTCGTGAGGGGTTGGTCATTGCTCACAAGAGACAAGCCTCGAGTGAGTTATAGAGCCCCTCCTCTCCCTCAATAATAGTAATAACTAGCATATTGTACATTTCCATTTATGGATTGTGGCATAGTATTTTTTCATGTGCACTTGTTTTTAACAAAAGGTATTTTACTAAAAGTAGGATGCAAGGAGTTAAAATGTGTACAGTACAGTAACTACACCTTCAAGATATGTCATGGCCAATAGAAGAGCAGTTCCTCTGTGTAAAGCGATTGATACATTTAATCTTTTAGGTAGCAAAACGTATTTTTCTCGTGTCAATTTTACTGTACTGTGGTAATAAAATAAAATGTGTCATTTGAGCTACAGTAATGAATGTGAGAATATGCATTTATTAGTACAGTTGTTCTAAATAGCAAATGTTAATGTGTCACATTTATTCACGCTGCCATGACATAAATATGCCACCATTCAAAAGGGTAGCTACAGAACACACACAATATTTGCATGATATTGACTTCTGGAGAGGTTTTTTACATGTTCAAACAACTTCCTCACTTGTTACACTTCGTGATAACACAAACTGGGCATCAGACTTATTCTAAGCTGTCCCAGATACACCGCTGTTCGCATTTAAAACGTAATTGTACAACGAAGACACCAAAGTAGAGAAGTAAATTAGAATGTGTAGCAAAGTGTGGTTTTATAATAGTTGAGCCATTGCTTTGTACTGTTCTCTGATCCAATATTAAATCATCTATTGTGTTTACTCTGGATAAGTGTGGTGTTTTTTCTTAGTAGTCCATGCATCTAGCGAGCTAAAATACTAAATGCAGACTGAAACGTTTACAAATATTATGCATACACAATACATTTATATTCATAAAATAATGTTCTTTCTAATAGAAATTCACAGAGCTTTATGGTTTACATTTCTTTTCATAATAGCTCAGAGTAGGCTTCGAAATAGTTGCAGACGTGGCACTTTTCGCAAATGCTTTTTACTAGAGAATCACATATCGATCCAAAATACGTTGTGAATATAACTCATGAAAGAACATATCGAAGCCAAAGATCGAAATAATGGGGCATAGTCAAAAAAGAATTTTGAAGTATGTACAATAATACTTCAGTGGTACTCTTCTCCTTACTCTTACAAGCCTGTGTTTGATGTTTAGGGGCCCTTTCAAAAAAGCATGTAAGATTCATAAGAGTACTCCCGTGGTAGTACTGTCCGCGCCAATAAATGCTTTTGTGAGTCGCCCCATAGTGTCTTGACTCTTTGAAGCAGTTTCGGTAACAGAGCTAACGATGGGATGACGGGATATTTCAGTAAAGTGTCAGTAGGTGGCGCCTTAACACAATTCAATACAGTTCGCTTCAATTCATTCTTAAAATGCACCTGCATGTTAATCAGAGGTCCAGGCTTAGTTCAGTAACATTTACGTTTGATTATTATTTCTGGCAACCGTCTTAAAGCCTCGGGCACTTATTTACAAAGGATTTTCCCATACTTACAAAAATAAGGAAATCCTGAATCAGTAGGTCTTCTTTAGCGTTTTCTCAAGAAAACTGGTTTATTATTACAATATTGTAGTTTGGGTTTTTAAGCAGGCGTGCATAAAGTTAGTTTTTTCAATTAAGTTATATTTTCCGTGTTGATTGCAGCTCTTTGCTCAGATGAAAGCAGCACTGTGTTCAAATCGTCATTTATTGTACAGAGGACGTAACCTAAACACCTCTGCAAGAATTAATGATCTTTAGAACTGCATCTCTAATATGAATTGATTTTGTTAGAAAGGCGGCTTTAAAAGTTTTTATGTCGAGCTTTGAGGCCGCTTTGCCATCCATAAAATCGATACATTTGAATATAGAGGGGCAGATTTACAAGCCCCTTACGCCACTTTTGCGCCGCCGTTGCGTCACTTTTGTGACGCAGCGGCGGCGCAAATCATGCGCCATGCTGCGGGGGATTTACAACGTGACGCATCTAGGGAGATGCGTCACGTTGTCAAGCCTCTGCGCCACATGAAACCTGCGTCAGGTTTCATGTGGGCGTGCCGGCGCAGGGGGCGTTCCTGCGTAAGGAAGCCACGTAAAAGTGACGCAGTGAAATCTACAAGATTTCACGGAGTCACTTTACGTCCCTGCTGCGTCAAATCCTTACGCCTGCTTCAAGCAGGCGTAAGGAGTGACGCAGCATGTTAGGTATAGGGCACCCCTGAGCAGTACTGGAGTTACGTCGCACTTGCGACACGACTCCAGTACTGCGCCACCCTTCCGCCGACAGATGCGTCACGCATCTGTTTATCCTTGCGCCATGATGCGCCGCATTGTAAATGCGGCGCATCTGTGGTGGCGCAAGGGTAAACTTGAGTCACGCATCTTCCCTGGCGCATCCCTGCTGATTTGCAGGGATGCGTCAGGGAACGTAAATCTGCCCCAGAGAATGGAACACATATTCGACCCCATGTGCTCCGTATTCAAGTGACTGCTTGAGGGGGGTGGGGGAGAGTCTTGGTTCAAGTTAAACAGGTCATGCCTGGTCCCTGGCTCTGTGTACTTTGTTGTAGGGGGCATTTACACTACGCTCCATATGCCTAAGGCCTAAGGAGGCCAGAAACCGCCTTAACGGTGTTACAGAAAATCATATACTGTGGTGGGTACAGGTATGTTTTATTTTAAATAGATGAATGTATAAAAAATATGACTCGAGGAGTAGGGTGCGCCAAAGAGGTGGATCGGGGCACTCCTTCTGTTTAATCTGTATTCATAATTTATGATACAGGTTCATTTTCACCCAGTATAAGGGTGGCTGTTTACCCTTCTTTTGGGCAGGTTCCTGCACTGTTTTAGGCCCAGCGTTGTTTGAAAATAGTCCCAACGTATTCATTTATGAAACGATTCCCTTTAACCAGGCAAGACAGAAACCATATGTTTTTCATAACAAGAAAGGAAGGCGTTTGGATCAAGAGCTAATGGTTGCTCAAAGGCGTGAAATTACGTGCATACCCGAATGTTGAGAAGCAATGTATGCCCGTGAATGAAAAGCAATGCATTTCACGCTGTGATCTACGCAGCCTCACTACCAGGTGAGCAAGAATTCCAGCAACGATTTAACCCTGTCCAAGGGATCCAAGACAAAATATTAAAAATGTACTAGAATGTTCTGGCGTATACCCAATGACCTTTGAATGGGAGAACAGTGGAGGTACCATGCAGAATTCCTAGGTAATTCAAGCAGTAATAGACTGGAAAATAGAAGAGATGTAACCAGAGGTTAAGCCACAGACTCCCTAGCAGTGAAAACAGAGAGGGGCATATTCACAAGGAGTTATCGGCGCATTTGCAGCACTTTTCTGCTGCTAAAGCGGCGATATTTTTATCGCCGTATTACCAAGCTGTCGCTAACAGCCGTTAGCGACAGCTTTCTGGCGATTGCGGCCGCATCCAGCATCGCCAACGATGTTAGCGATTACTATCGCGAATAATATGCAATGTAGGCGTTCCCGTGCAAAAACGCACGCTAACCCTACTTTGCGATATTCACAACGATTGCCCAGACCTGCGATGCGATAAAAAAACAGCCGCTAAGGCCCGTTAGCTGCTGGGACTTAAGACCAGAAAAAAGGAGGTCTTAAAAATGGTGATAAAGAGTAGTATATAAGGGAGACTAGCCCAGAGCCTCATCTGAAGACCCACTGATGCCATGGAGGTATTACTCATGCAGCTTGGAGCACCAAGAAGGCCACAACAACCACCGCCACTGCCACCTCCCCCAGGACCACCACCGAGGCAGCGCCAAATAAGACAGTGGGTCCATCACCGATGCCTCAGCCTCACAGACCTAACGCCAGAGGATGTCATTGCCCACTACAGGCTCACAAGGACATCCATCCTCCGCATCCTGACCCACATAGCCCACAGGCTGATGGCACTGTAGTGTCTGGGCCTCAGGCTCACATGGTGTAGAATGATGGACACAGACACTTAGCAGTATGGAGCAGTAACTGGCCACGAGCACGTGCACCCGGGCCCTTTTATTGGCGGGGCCACGTCACTCGTGACACCCGTGATGGATGGGTGTGGGGGTGCAGTGTGTCCACTCCCATAGGGGAGTGGCTACTAACTCAGTGTCTGCTGAGACACTAGAACGTGTCCAGCAGTACACTACATTCCTCCCCAACTTTAATGAAGAACAACAACAATTAGTTCAACCTGTGGAGAGAAGTAAACAGTCAACTAAACACCACAGGGTCCATCAGCCTTACGAGTCCGGTGGCAAGAAAGACGTCAGGCATGGGCCGGTGATTCCGCCTGCTGCAGGGCCATCTCGGCGGGCACTCGTAGTTTAACCTGAGGGGTTCAGGACACGACCGCTGGCTTTGATGACGTCCGCTGCATACCGTCAGTTCTCTGATGATGACTTGTCTTGCAGTCTTGCATGGCTCCACGTTGCTGACGTCCGCGATGGTCTGTGGTGGGTTCTAATAGTTCATTTAGTGGGTTGCGTCATGAACATGGATGAAGTCCCTGGTGACAGTTCCTGGAGGTGTTGCCTGATCGATTGTCTCTGTGGAACCGCTTGGCTGTAACCGATAACCTGTCGGTGGGGCAATGTCTCTTCTCACTCTCCCTCCTGGGGAGGCCCGTTGTCGGGGTTGCTGCGGGACTGCAGGAGGACTGCACTGGGGCTGCTTGTGTGCCGACTGGGGGCAGCTGCAGGACTACCGAGGAGCCGTTACTGAGTCTCACGCACAACCCGCGAGGGTGGATGATTCTTGGACAAGACTTGCTCTCGCTGCCGCGGTTCAGGTGTAGGCCAGGTTCAGAGGAGCCTCTGGTTTCTTTTGGCGGCTCATGTGGCAACGGTGTAGGACTCCAGTCCATTGGTACTCTAGGAGTGATGTTGTTTGACGCATGTGCTGATGGCTGGCGTGATGGCGGTTGCCAGCCATGTGGTGAGTCGGAATGATAGGTGGTGGTGACTTGCTGGGAGAGTTTGGATGTCAGGAGGGACTTAGCAGCCAGGTGTCTCCGCTTTGGTGAGGTTGATTTTCGGTGGCGGCTTGACACGTAGAGTGTACGGATCCTCTCTTGCCTGTTTTGGGGCGACAGCCGACTCCATCTTGAGGCGGTGTGAGGGCGGGCACTCAGTGTGATCTTCACCCGTGGCATCTGCGGACAGGAGCAGGGATGCCGATTGACTTAGACTGTCGACACTCGAGGATAGACGGTCGCCTGGGGAAGCGTTGGGATGAGACGCAGACTGCTCTTGCTGTGGCTTACGTTCGGTTCATCCGTGAGGCTGTGCCCTGGGACGTCGGTCCGCCTTGGTGGCTGTCTGGTGTGTCAGGGTGTGCTCTTGGCTTGCTGTGAGTCCTCGGTCTTCTCCTCCTGTTGGTCTTTTCACCACACCTGTGTTCCTCCGATTTTCTGGGTGACAGGGCTGTCACTCTCTTCTTTCTTCAAGGGCGTTGTGCTTGGACCTCGAGGCGGCGCTGTCATGGCACCGGCTTCTGCCTTCGCTCCGGCGCGCTCCTTGCTTGCTGGGTGACGTGACGTCCGGTCATGTGTCGCCCTGTTGTCGGAGCGCCTGTCGCTGTGGCGGCCTGCCACGTGGGGTGTGCAACTCCGCTCTTGCCTGTCGTGGGTCACTGCCGACTCCGTCTTGAGGCAGTGCGAGGGAGGACACTCTGTGTGGTCTTCGGCCCACTGTGGGGCTCCGTTGGTGCCGTAGAGATGTGGTTGTTCTCTGTGCTGCGTTCAGCAGTGTTGCTTTGTGGAGATGTCTCTATCTCCTGGGCGCTTTCTTCTGGCACGTGGTGTGCCTGAGGTGTAGTTTGCGGTGGTGTCTGTAAACCGGGAGGAGCAACTGATGCGATCTCTGCTCCGGCGGTGGCGTTGGGCAGCCACGTGTGGTGCGCGTTCTGCACCAGTCTTCTATTGAGCTGTTAGCGGGGACAGCGACCTTGAGACGTTGCTGTTCTGGCTGGTTGTCCACTCTTGTGGGTGGTGGCTGTCCGTGTGTAGCTCTGGGTTTCTCGCAGCTCCTTGCGGGGTTTGTGAGTCTCTCCCCATACTTTGTAGAGGTGGCAGGCAGTGCTCTTGCCTATATGACGCTGGTTTGCGCTGGTGCAGCTTGGGGCACCTTGGGGGCTCTTGAGTGTGGCAGCTACTTAGAGACTTTGCTGTCTTCGAAGGTGTCCTTGCTGCTCGCACTTGCAGGGTGCAGAGTGCCACTCTCTGAGCATTTTCCTCTGAGGGCACGTCTTGCCGTGCCTGGTGCGGTCCGTCTCATCAACTGGGTGTGAGCAGGCAGTCTTCCTTGACGTGGTGGTGCACACTCTGGGATCTGTTGACTGCTGTTTCAGTGTGCGTGACCGCTCTTTGGATGCGCCGGTGTGCAACCTCCTGCCAGGATCACTTTGCGATTTTCTCTTGCTGGCCATCCGCTCTGGCCAGGCAGTGTGTCCGTTCTTCAGCGCGTTGCGTCTGGGGAGCTACCAGGTGGCGCTGCGGTCGTCGCGTTGGCTTGCCCTGGTTGCTGTAGGCTTTGGGCTTCATGGGAGCCTTTGGTGATGTGCAGCCCGTTGGGGTGGCGCGCAATGCACCTTGTCTTCGTGTGCTTCTCTTGGGGCTCGCAGTCTTGCTGGGCTTTGCTGTCCTTTGCCCTTTGGCACTTTCCTGTGTTGGGGCAGTCCTGGGGCCTTGGAAACCCCTTGCTCGGTGTGGTTTTGGAGTTCCTCCTCTTCCTATTGTTGGCAGCAGCACCCAGGCATGGATTTTGGAGACGCTCCTGAGCAGTCGTTAGGTGGCACTGCAGTCACCTGTGCTGTGGTTTCTGTGCAGCTCGTGGGATGCACTGTGGTGGGGGCCACCAGGTGGCGCTGTGGTCGAAGAGGATATGATGTGCACAACGGGCTGAAGATGCCGTATTGGGCCCCCTGCTGGCTGGGTGTTGCTACCGACAGTTTGCAGAGGATAGGGCTGGCACCGCTTACTCCCTCTTCTTCATCCACGCCTGCCGTCTGCCAGGCGAGTGAGGGTGCACAGTGAGGGTGCGGGACAGGCGTCGTTCTGCTCGTGACGTTCAGTCTTCCAAGGGGACATACGTGCGGCTGGAGTATGTGGACTCTTTAGAGCTGGCCTGAGTGGGGTCCGGTGCGATGTGGCCAGCAGGCACTAGGTGGCACTCGCAACGTGCGTTGCTGCCGTCTCTCCTTCCGAGGCAGGCCACACGGGGCTGATGCTGCAGGCCGGAGCTCGCCTGGTGGGGTGCCTGTCAAAGGCTGCTGGGTTGCTCGCTCCTTCCTATGGGCCTTTGGCGCGTGGAGCTGATCTGTGCCGGCATCCGGTGCTGGATCCAGGCTCTTGCTAGCAACCAGAACCGACCGACGGCCGCGCGCCTACCTCCGGACCGTGCTGGTAGCTCGCGGAAGGTAGGGGGGCACAGTAGGGGCGGCAGTGGTGGAGGTGCTGGTAGGAGCTGAGGTGCTGTGAGCACGGGCAACGCGGCATGTAATTCTCCGCGTCCCGACTCACACTGGTGCAGGTGGTACAGTCGGCGGCAGCAGTCGTGGTATTGTCCTTCACTGGCTGGAGAGTGTACCAGGCTGGCGGGGGATGACCTTCTCGCTCCGGTGCGCGCTGCATGCACTGGGCGACGCTCCGCGCCGGTGCGGTTGGGCAGCTCTTGGGCGGACGCTGGCGTCGCGCATACACGGGGAGGCACGGGGACACTCGCCACCTTCCCGTTGGTGCTGCGCGGGCTCTGGTAGTCACGCTGCTGGTAGTGATGGGTGTGAGTACACTTCTCTCGCGGTAATGACCGCCTCAACAAGGTGGCGGCGATGCCGGTAGCATGGTGAGGTCCGCAGGGGGCTCTCTGGGACCGCAGTTTCCGTAGCGCCTCACCTCCCAATGATGTCTGCTGTATGGCGATTGCAGGCTATGCACGTTGCGCCCTTGGGGACGGCCCTAGCATGTCCTATGCCAGTATCGTGTGCTGACCGGCAGCTGCAGGGTCACGCCGTGCAGGCTGGTAGGTGCCGGTGCTTCACGCCGCATCACTCTCCCAAGGCACGGCAGACGCAGCCATCATGCACGGGGGTATGAACCCCCTCGTCGCCAATGTAGTGTCTGGGCCTCAGGCCCACATGGTGTAGAATGATGGACACAGACACTTAGTAGTATGGAGCAGTAACTGGCCACGAGCACATGCACCCGGGCCCTTTTATTGGCGGGGCCACGTCACTCGTGACACCCGTGATGGATGGGTGTGGGGGTGCAGTGTGTCCACTCCCATAGGGGAGTGGCTACTAACTCTGCTGAGACACTAGAACGTGTCCAGCAGGACACTACAGGCACCAACACAGCGGATAACCAGCATCCCTCCACAAACAAAGCTGCTGGCTGTGCTGCACATGTTGGCCTGTGGTACCTTCCAACCAACAACTGCCAGAGTTGGAGGAGTCTCACAGACAGCCCTATCAAAGTTCCTCCCAACTGTCTTGGATGCCATCATCAGCCTGATACCCCAGCACCTACGCTCCCCCAACACTGCGCAGGAACAGCTTGAGACCAAGCAAGGCTTTTATGCCATAGCTGGCTTCCCATAGGTATTGGGGGCAATTGCCTGCACACATGTCCTACTTGTGCCCCCTGCGGACACTGCACACATATACCGCAACAGAAAGCCCACACATTCCATCAATGTGCAGGCAATAGTGGACCACCGGAGCCTGTTCACCAATGTTGTAGCCAAGTTCCCAGGGAGTGTGCATGATTCCTACATCTTCCGCCAGTCCATCATCAACCAGCGCTTTCAGGATGACACATATGGAAATGCACTGCTTGTTGGTAAGTACTAACTGAACACACCACACACCTCAACTCCACAATCATGGAACTCACAAATGTTAGAATGCACACGTTCCAAACTCACATACAACATTTCAATCAACATGCCCACCTACCAGACACAACAACACAAGTAACTGTGGCAACTGGGGCTAGCCATGTAGATAAACCATCCCCAAAGGCCTAGCCGCTCTGCCACACATTTGCAAATGTGGGGATAGGTGGGAACCAAGTATGTGCGATGGAGGGACTCGACCTATGAGGAAAGTATGCACACAAGGCCGAGTGTGGCGGTGGTGTGCTGGACAGTCTGGAGTTTGCAGAGTACAGACATGTCCATGTGGGCATATAGTGCGTTACCGTAGTCCAGCCTACTGGCAATGACTGCGTGGGTGACTGTCCTACCTGATGGGGTGAACCATGTGTAGGTCGCATGGAGGATGCAGTGGCTGTCAAAGCAGCTACAGGCCACTGCATAGACCTGTTTGTTCATGGAGAGGGAGGAGTTGAATACGATGCCTAGGTACCTAGAGTTGTCGGGGGCTGCCAAAGGTGGTGGCCCACCAGGTGTTGTCACATGCTGATGGGGTGGTCACGAGGATGAGGATTTATGTCTCCTCTTTGTAGAGCACCCCCCAGCTGTTGATCATCCATGTTGCAACTCGCTGCAATCCTCCCTGGAAGCCCAGTCTGGTGTGTGTGGGCGCCTTGGTGAGGGAGAGTATGAGCTTGGTGTCCTTGTAGGTGGTGATGTCTAATGGTTCCCTTCATGTAGCTCCAGTTCTTCTCCAGGCGTCTGCAGATGCATCTGTCATCTTGGATGTTGTTGGTGACCGAGGTGGCATTCATTGCACGCTGTATGTTGGAGTAGCATAGTGGGGCAAGTGTGTATGCGCAGTTGGAGATACATGTGTGGAAATCCCGGGCAGTGCTGTTGGCGTTGGCTGCAGCGCTGTGGGTGTTGCTGTTGATGTTGGAGTGTACCAGCTCCTCTGTGACTCAGCACCAGTAACTTTGTGTTGCGCCGGCTGTGGGTTTGGGTGTCTTGGGGTTTCTCGACGAGGAAGTGTACGCAGTGGTGGACACTCCATGGGCGTTGAGTGGTGTTGATGAAGTGGACGCAGTTTCCACATGCGAAGATGGGGTCAAGGGTGTGCCCTGCCTTGTGGCTCAGTGTGGTGAAGAGTTGGGTCAGTCCGATGTCAGCAAGCATTTGCCCGAGGGTAATGGATTTGGAGTTGTTGTGGTATGTGAGGTGGAGGCTCCTTTCATGAATGAGTACAAAGTCCATGGAGTAGATGGCGTAGCGTGTGATGATGTTGATGGTGTCGGCGAAGCGTTCCCACCCTCTGTGGGCCCTGCAGGTGAGGGTGCCTCTGAGTGTTGCTTTGTGGCAGGTCTGGATCGGAAAGTGCAGGTGTTGGGCAGTGGGGAAGGTCTGGCGGCAGCAGCAGAAACTGAACGTGAGCCGTGTCTGGTGTGGCCTATTGGCAGTTTAACGTTCTCCTGGCGTTGACTGCGAGGAGGGCGGATCAGTGGTAGCGCTAGACATTAGGAGAGCCAGGGTCCCTGCTGGTGTTTGTGTTAGGCTTGTGGACATGCACAGGCGGGCTTGACATTGGAGCGCTGTCGGAGTGCCAGTGATGCAATCGCGCAGTGCACACAATTAAATAGGCTCTGGGGGAGGGATGAGCAGCTGTGAGGCAATGTATTTTGGATTGATGCTGTTCATTTGTCAGAAGCTACATATGGCTAACATGAATTCAAAAGTAGCACAAATCACACACCACAAAACTATTAACACTGCCAACACAGCATTCATAACCACTAATGGACACATATCTCCATTACATGTTACAGGTGATCAAGGATATGCACTCTCCCCATGGCTGATGACACCCCTCCGAGCCATTAACACCCTGGCCCAGAGGCAGTATAATTTGGCCCTCGGACGCACCAGGGACATTGTGGAGCACACATTTGGCGTGCTAAAGTCACGTTTCCGGTGCCTTGACATCACAGGTGGCAGACTGTTGTACAGCCCAGAAATAGTGTGCAAGATAATCATAGCATGTTGTGTATTGCACAATATATGTGTACGCACCAATGCCCCATGGATCCAAGTGCCAGATGCACCGGACGATGCACAGGATGATGAGGAAGATGAGGCTGGTGCAGCACACCCCACAGTTTCTGCAGCAGGAACTGCCCGAAGGAACCGAATCATAAATAATTTCTTCACCTGAGCACGTCACATCGTGACAGTCCTTAGCAATTATATATCAGTGCAAAATGACCCCAAGCACAGTTTGTGCAAATAAAACACACAATACACATACCCTGTGTGCATGTTTCTCCTCTGCATAAGTACATCACTCTGACAAGTGTAAGTTTAACATAAAGTGGTAATAATATCACAATTGTAATTTGATGGTGGGTATGTCTCCTCTGTACAGAGAGTTGCTTTTTAGGGTGTCATTTGTGTAAAACTAGACTTTTTAGGGTGTCAATTGTGGTACTAAATTCAACTTTTAGCGTGTCATATGGGCTAAAATATGACATTTAGGGTGTCATTTGTGGTTAACTATGAATTTTAGGGTGTCATTTGGGGTAAAATATGAATTTTAGGGTGTCATTTGGGGTAAAATATGAATTTTAGGGTGTCATTGTGGGCAAAATATTGAACTTTAGGGTGTCATTTGGGGTTAAAACAAGCTCTTCATGGTGTTTTTTGGGGTCTGAAATGAAATTTTATCTAAGACTGTTCATCTGTGTAAGAACTTGCACGTAGCGTGCTAAATCTGCCCGCATTAACGTTAACGCAATGTTTTTTTCATACTCGCTAAACACATTGAACAATACGAAATATTACCCCTAAGCCTATTTGCGTGCAGATTTTCACCGCTTTGTCAAAAAACATGCTGCAAATACACAGGAAGTGATGTCTGCATGCTTCCTGTTTACTGGAGGAGTGCTGTGCACTTTCACTTTCTCTTTTGAGCACATTGCTGGTGATTGTGAGAGTGTTGGAGGTGTTTGGTGTTGTGTGGTGCAGATTGGTGATTTAGAGAGTGTTGCTGTGTCCTGTGTCCTGTCAATAGTGTCTCTGTGAAGTGTGGTGTACTTGTTTTTACGTGTTCTTTTGTCTCTTGTCCTCAATATTGTCGGGTGTTTGTCTTGGGGTAGTTAACTTTCTTTGTATTTGTTGGGGCTATTATATTGGGTTTCTTTCTTTTTGGCAGTGGGTTTAGGTGTGTGCAGGGAGATGGTGGGTGTGAGCAGGGAGGGCAGGATGTCAGAGGGGGCATTGGGGGGCTTCATCTGGCTCATCAAGTTTTACCTGCCCTTGATGGTGGAGAGGGGAGGCCGTATCCTCTCTGGATATGGCATCAGTGTGCGGAAGGTCAGGTGGGAGATGCAGCGTGTCTTTGGTGTGGACCGGACTTTCCGCCAATGGAAGCACCGCTGGCAGGATTGCCTGGGCCGTGAGGGTAACCTGTTGGACCACCTGGGAGTCATAGTTGGCCTACAGTGTGGTAAGTTCAACCTCTAAATTTAAATATTAACACTGTAACGAAAACCCAAAAATGCAGTGTGGGACACACTGGTGTCCAAGTGTTAAAATGTGGCAGAGTGAGGCGGGAGACGTCATGCATTCACGCCTAACGTTGGCACACCAGCAACACAACGCTGCTTCATATTGACAAGCATAGGGTGCAGGTTTGTGTTACCCACTACGCTGGCACAACACTTAGCACTGTAGTGCCAAGGCTGGCACCCTTGCGCAATACTGCGTGCATGACAAAGATTGTTTGTGTACAGGAAGGGTGACTGTACATAAACAATCCAAGGCATTGTTTCTGGGACCTGTGTGCTGCACAAAAGGAAGTGTAAAAATGCTGTCCTCATCATTATTTGGTATGTTTGCTATGCTGCCCTTGTACATAGGCTCCGTGTGACAATGTATGAGATATGAACAATTGATCAAAGAAAATAGGACATCTCCAGAGTGTCATACACCACTAACATCTGTGAAATAGCCTTGTGGGATCTGCAGCGATGTTATTGCACACAGAGCATGTGTTACATCATGTTGCATGTACAAATGGGGCCTTGTGAATGTGTCACACAACTAGTATGTGCAAGTTTGCTAGCATCATTGTCTTGTTTGGCCCAACTCAGCATTCACAGGTCTCGTGTGAATGGCAGGTAAAGTAGACCCTGTCATGTAGCCAACATGAAATGCAACAGTACAGTTACGGAGCATTGTCAGTTATGGTGATGATTTGTATGATGAATATGACCCGTGTGATTTTACGTCTCATACCAACACACATTTCTTTTCATGTCTCACAGCTGGATGACCTCTCATCACACAGGGGGACATCGACAGCTTCAAGGACCCACACGCCACTGGTGAGTTCGGCAATCATATATTTGCATAGTGCAATTTCATGAATGTCAGGGTCAAATGATAGACGTTGTAGTATGCAGTATGGGTGTGTATCACATGTACCTTGCCTACAGTGTGATGATGTATTGTGGAAGTCAGAAGTGTGTACAAATCTGTAAGTGAAGTTAGAGCAATGCATTTGTCTTCCAGATGTAACTTTGCACATCCCCAGTCAGTGATACACATGAAAATTTGATCTATGGGTTCTGTCACAACAGCACATGCATGTGGATTACAGAGTGTACAGATAGGAGAGGAGACATGTACGTGGTGTTGCGGATGGGTATGAGCAGCCATGTAATGCATGTACATCCTTGACTGAGATGACCGTGCAAGTGGGCCCGATCATGCACAAGGAGGCATTGGTTTTCAGGCCGTGCGTGCTCAGACACCGGGTGGCACTGTGATGTCGTAGGTATGCTGCATACCAGCTTCACTGAAGTAGCAGTACGTAGCTTTGAGCCAAGCATATCAATGGCACATTCTCCAAACACCTAGCAAAGATGGCCCTATGAATCTCATTCACATGTTTGACCACTGCAATGGTGTTGTCAAGCTGTCTCCCTGGGGTCATTCCCTGGTCGACTCAGGCTCAGGCGTACAAGCCCCTCTGTCCGAATTGGTGACATTACTCCTCATGTGTGAGAAGTTGGCCTGGCATATGCTGTCCACTAATTATAGTGGGCACCTTGCACCAGTTGAAAGCTATCCTAGTGGTAGCTATGGAGAGCAGCCTTCAGGCTAAGTCTTGAAGGAATGTAAAGCAGCTTGTTTTACCAGTCTATAATCTCTTGAGTGACCAAATGAAAGAGGACCACACCAGGTATATATTCAAAATATATGTATTTATTACTAAACACACCCCTCTAGTCTCTTTATGAGGCTAGAGTTCGAAGTACATAAGTTATAAGTTGTTTAAACACAGTAATAGCACAAATACACGTTTGGGCCCTAGGGGCGTACCAAACCATATACCAATAAAGTGGTATAAGAACCACAACTGAGCTAGACACTAGGCCTAGAGCCTCTAGAAGTGCTTGGACCACAAGGAACCACCCAAGGTAGTGACACAGGGGACCCACGGGGGACGCGTGCAGTGTAATTACACAGCCGCGAATCGCCGTTAACTTCTATGGAGAAAGTCGCGGTTTGGAAATTAAAGAAAAGGGACACTTAAAGAAGGACTTGGAGCAAACCCTTTGAGAACTAGGTCGTTCTAGAGTCTCTACCCATGGGAGCACCGGAGTACTCTTGTTACCTCACCCAGGGAAGCCGGGTGCATAGGTGCCTTTCGGGGTCGGGTTTCGTCGTCGATTTGAATGGCGATCTGCTGCAAAGTGCTGCTGGCGACCAAGTGAAAAGTGTCCGGGTGGATCCAAGGGTGGATCGGAGATCTGGAGAACCTGAAAGCAGAGGGGACAGAGTCTGGGTCACTAGCCAGTGACCAGGAAGGCGATGAGCAGATGCCCACCGATGTCGAGTGCTTCAGGTAGGTTGACGGTCATCTTGACTCTTCAGCCATGAGGTCCAGGAGGCGTTGTCGGCAACCAGGAGCAGGATTCGGACTGGTACACGATGTTTGTCGAGTGCTGAGGTATCGGCGACCAGATTGGACCCAACAAGCCTTGGCAACGGCAAGTCTCGATGAAGATAAGGATTGACGATTGTGCAGACCAGCAAGGTCTGAGGACCTCACCTAGCAAGGGTAAGTGAGGGCAAGCCTGGAGCAACCAGGGAGCCCAAGTAGGAAAAGATTGGCCTTTGTGAAGGGCTACTAGCCAACGGGCTAGCGACTGCGAAGGAGCCTCAAGATGGTGCATGTGGAGCTGGCTCACAGGACACTCGTGGAGTGGAGGCCAGTGATCTTCGGTGCAGTTAGTGCTGGAGGCTAGGGCTACTCGGAGCCCAAAGCACGACTTCGTGGGAGACCCAAAAGAGGATGCACTTGCAAATGCGTGAGGTGTCCAGGGGTCACGGTTCCACGTTACCCACGACAGCTACGGGCCTCAGCTTTGCTGGAGACTCAGGGCAGCCTCGGGGAAGTCTGGAAATCTACCTCTAGTGATGCAAAGACTTCGGCGTCTGACGGGAGCTTAGGCGATGCAGACCGGACAATTGCTTCTTTGGTGCCTGCCAAGCAGGGGAGTCCCTCCTTGACCCCAAGGGAGATTCTTCTGTCCTCTAATCTTTAGTAGAGCGTCGAAGGTCCAGGATTCTGTGTCAGAGTTTCGTCCAGGGATAATCTAAAATCCTAAGGACTGGGTTCCTATACTTATACTGAGTTTAGGGGTTGGACTTACTCTGTGGTCCCACCTATGGGTGGGTCAGGGCAGAGGGGTGGCTACACCCCTTTCCCTTTGTCCAGTTCGCGCCAAAGCAGGGGCTGCAAGCCCCTGATCCGGTTTGAACTGGGGTATGCACAGGGACACCAAACGTGCCCCCAGTGCAGGACTTCAAAGCACCCGAAAGTGCTCCCACCCAGCCCCAATACACACTATCCTGTCTGGGGAGGTGTTCACACCTCCCTGGGACAGGAAACCTATTGTCCAGGCCTCCCCTGCCGGAGTTTCGGTCAGCAGTAGGAGGCCAGACTTGTGTCTGTGGCAGCAGCATCCATTTTGTGATGCCAGGGCTTTGGAAAGAAGTTACCGGCCAGGCCAGGGTTAACATGTCTCTCCCTCTAGAAGGGTGGAATGCTACCCCGCCGCCAGAATTGGCGGGGGTAGTATTCCAAGATGTTTGACACCAAACACGACATGTTTCGGTGCAGCCATCCCAAAGTTAGCATTTAACGCGAGGTTATAATGCGCTTAAGAGTATATGGTCAGGCTGCACTACAAACAGCATCAGAGAAGGGTCTCCGAACGCTGCAGAGGGGCCCTGCTCATGCAGGGGCACCCTCTCACATAGGAACCATGCACTCTGCCTTCAGGATTGATAGGGCCTGCCATAGGAGTGACTTATAGGTTTATATGTGTGTATGTATATAGTGATATAGGTAGCCTGTATCACAGTAAGGGGTGCATGCACCACCTTACCCAGGCTGCAGTAGCAGACCTGTGGTGTCAGTTTGGATGGCCTTCCAGGGGTGGCATAATACATGCTGCAGCCCCTGGTAGGCCTCTGAGGTACCTATGCCCTGGGTACATAGTATACCATATACTAGGGACTTATAAGGGCACTCCAGATTCCAATCAGAGATGTGCTAAAGGCACATGGAAACCATTTTACAGAGAAAGCAGATAGACTGGGGCCCTGAATAGCAGGATCCCAGTCCAACTAAGTCATAAACCAGCAAAACACCATAAAAAAAGTGGGGGCAACCATATAGTCAGATTCCACCTTCCTACATACCCCCCCCCCAAATGAAAGGAGATAAGGCTAACCTTGGCCAGTTGAGCCTTTATTGACTAAGTGGCAATATAAGGAAGCACCTGTACTAGCATGGTTGCCCCCTGTCTTTTGGTCCACTAAGCAATCCCTCACCCTAAGGGTATGAGAGGGTCTCCACCATGGGGAATCACTACCTGTGGTGTGCTTAGGTAAAGTACAAGGCTGGTGAGGTGTCTGAGTAGGGAGGTGAGGCCCTAGGAATGTTGGCCTCAGCTTCCTCAGATCACTGGTCACCATGTATGCCTGTCTTTCCATGACTGAGTTGCACTTTGCTCTAAGGGTCAACCTTTGGCTGCCTACAGCTGGGGGTTGGGTCCCTTTGGATGGACTACTGGAGGGACATGGCAGGTTTGGAACCTTCTGGTCCCAGGTTTGCCCTTGCCTACCAGAGTCCTTCTGGGGAGGTCCCTACATAAAGGTATGGGGGATCCCTCAGTGTGTAGAGGAATTTTCACCTGGCTAGGGCTACTAGACTGGGTGCCCCTAATCTGCTGATGGGGGTTCCTCTGGACAGGGGGCCCTGGGGGTCCACTGGCCTCCCTGACCTCTGCAGCCCTGGGCTGGCTGAGGCAGGGTAGAGAGGGGCAGGTTACCTGCTCCAGACTGGGTACCACCTTGGAAGGGTCCTCTGCCATCAGGGGGTGGCCAGGCCAGGCCTGACTACCTCTGGGGCAGTTCCTTCACTAGGGGTAGGGTCAGTTCCCTGAGGAGGCTGACCCTTACCTACTGTCTGGAGGGAAGAAGACTTTTCTTCAACCCTTGTGCTCTCTTTTGGGGGAGAGGGGGCCATTCTTTCAGGCTCCATCTCTCCAAATTCTTGGGCTGGGGCTGTGGCCATCACAGCCCCACTAACCTTTACAGGGACACCCAACATCCTGAGATGAGTTTGGTGTTCAACTTCAGCCCAGGCTGAAATTTCCAGATCATTGCCCATCAGGCAATCTACAGGTAAGGTTGGGGACACTGCCACTCTTTTTGGGCCTGTGACCCCCTCCCAGCTGAGATTGACTATGGCCATGGGGTGATCTGTTCTGACACCATCAATGTTGGTCACCTGGTATTTAAACTCAGGTAAAAGCTGGTGAGGGGGGACTAGTTTCCCTGCCACCATGGTGACACTAGCCCCTGTTTCCCTAAAAGCCACAGCTTTCTGACCATTAATTATTGGCTCCAATCTGTACCTTCCCAATGCTGTGGGACCCATGGTAAAGGTGGCAAATCCTATACCACCATCAGAGTCAGAGGAGTCTGTTGAGGGGTCCCTGTCTAAACTAGGGCCCACCTCTGTTCCTCTTGCAAAAGCACCTAACTTTTTGGGTGCACTACTCCCAACTGGAGGATTACTACTGGTAGTACCAGGAGGGGTGGCAGTAGTTGTGGGAGGAACATTTTCTTTATTGCCAATCCTGGGGCAACTGGGATCAGTTTTCCAGTGCCCAGGCTTTTTACAGACATGGCAATATGGTTTCTTTTCAGGAGAAGAAGGAGTTTGGGACCCACCCCCAGAAGAGGAATTTTGGGGCCCTGTAGTGGACTTATCCTTAGATTTATCCCCACCTTTCTCATGGGACTTAGTAGAATCTTTCTTCTGGTCACCACCCTGACTTTTAGTTTTCACTCTGGTTCTGACCCATTGGTCTGCCTTCTTTCCCAATTCTTGGGGAGAGGTCAGATCAGAGTACACCAGATACTGGTGCAAAAGCTGGTTTTGACAATTATTAAGGATCTGCTCCCTCATAATCAAATTGTACAATCCTAAAAAGTCATGCACTTTGTTGCCATGTATCCAACCTTCCAGAGCCTTAGTAGCACAATCTACAAAATCAACCCAGTCTTGAGTATGAGCTTTTTGGGTGTCTCTGAACTTCAACCTATACTGTTCAGTGGTTAGTCCAAACCCATCTATCAGAGCACTCTTCAAGACTGTGTAATTGTCAGCATCCTCTTCTCTTACAGTGAGGAGCTTGTCTCTACCTTTGTCTGCAAAGGAGAGCCACAAGATTGCTGCCCACTGCTTCTGGGGGACCCTCTGAACTTTACAGGCCCTCTCCAGTGCAGTTATCCATTTGTGGATGTCATCCCCACTCTGGTAGGGAGGGACAATCTTGCTTAGGTTTCTATGGTCATAAGACCTTTCCCTATCTTTAGGGATATTGCTGCCACCATGGATGGGACTCTAGTCCCAACTGTTTTCTCTCTCTAAGGAGATCTAGGGACTCCCTATCTAGGGCCAATTGCTGTTTTCTGAGTTCAAGCTGAGCTTCCTCATACTGAATCAGCCTCTTTCTCCTCTCATGAGAGGATTCCCTCCTATGAGAGGAGACAGAGGTTCCTATTGAGGTGCCAGAGTGGTTAGACTCCTGAGAAGGAGATCTAGACCTTCTAGGCACACTCACAATCCTTCCTGGGGGGACAAAGTGGAGGTCATCCAGAGCCTCCTCCTCATCCACAGGAGGAAGTGGGTTTTCCAGGTCAGGGTCATTGTCACCCTCCTGGTCAGTTCCAGAGGGGGGCTGGGGGTGTTGCTACCCTGGCCCCATCCTCATCTTCTGCCCCACCCTCTGCACCTACCCCTTCAGACCCTAAGGGCCTGTTGAGATCATCAGCCATTAACATCTCTCTCAGATGTTGGGTGGTGGGACTTTGGCCTGTCTTCAGTTTCCTCACATTGCATATTGCTCTCAATTCCAAGAATGGGAGTGTATCATACTTGGAGGGAAGAAGCCCATTGGCTTCTGGCAAGGACTCACTGGGTCCTGGCTTTGAAGACATCACTAGTGAGGTGTGGTGTATGCACTACCTACTCTAGTGTGGCCTACTAAACTCTCTTGAGTTGTAGAAAGGGTGTGCTATCCCTTGACACACAACTCTAAGTTCAGTAGAACTTACTGTATACTAAGCTTAATTTATATGTACCTTAGGTACCTTTAGTGGTTTTCAGTTGATCAATTCAATTGAGATTATCTGGTAAAACAATAGCAAGCTGGAATCCCACACGCTGCACACCAATGTGAGAAGTTGGCCTGGCATATGCTGTCCACTAATTATAGTGGGCACCTTGCACCAGTCCAAACAACCCCTTATTGGAGATAGGTTAAAGACAACCTTTATTGAAAGCTATCCTAGTGGTAGCTATGGAGAGCAGCCTTCAGGCTAAGTCTTGAAGGAATGTAAAGCAGCTTGTTTTACCAGTCTATAATCTCTTGAGTGACCAAATGAAAGAGGACCACACCAGGTATATATTCAAAATATATGTATTTATTACTAAACACACCCCTCTAGTCTCTTTATGAGGTTAGAGTTCGAAGTACATAAGTTATAAGTTGTTTAAACACAGTAATAGCACAAATACACGTTTGGGCCCTAGGGGCGTACCAAACCATATACCAATAAAGTGGTATAAGAACCACGACTGAGCTAGACACTAGGCCTAGAGCCTCTAGAAGTGCTTGGACCATAAGGAACCACCCAAGGTAGTGACACAGGGGACCCACGGGGACGCGTGCAGTGTAATTACACAGCCGCGAATCGCCGTTAACTTCTATGGAGAAAGTCGCGGTATGGAAATTAAAGAAAAGGGACACTTAAAGAAGGACTTGGAGCAAACCCTTTGAGAACTAGGTCGTTCTAGAGTCTCTACCCATGGGAGCACCGGAGTACTCTTGTTACCTCACCCAGGGAAGCCGGGTGCATAGGTGCCTTTCGGGGTCGGGTTTCGTCGTCGATTTGAATGGCGATCTGCTGCAAAGTGCTGCTGGCGACCAAGTGAAAAGTGTCCGGGTGGATCCAAGGGTGGATCAGAGATCTGGAGAACCTGAAAGCAGAGGGGACAGAGTCTGGGTCACTAGCCAGTGACCAGGAAGGCGATGAGCAGATGCCCACCGATGTCGAGTGCTTCAGGTAGGTTGACGGTTGTCTTGACTCTTCAGCCACGAGGTCCAGGAGGCGTTGTCGGCAACCAGGAGCAGGATTCGGGCTGCTACATAATGTCTGTCGAGTGCTGAGGTGTCGGCGACCGGATTGGACCCAACAAGCCTTGGCAACGGCAAGTCTTGATGAAGATGAAGATTGACGATTGTGCAGACCAGCAAGGTCTGAGGAACTCACCCAGCAAGGGTAAGTGAGGGCAAGCCTGGAGCAACCAGGGAGCCCAAGTAGGAAAAGATTGGCCTTCGTGAAAGGCTACTAGCCAACGGGCTAGCGACCGCAAAGGAGCCTTGTTAGAAATGGGATCTCTGGTTGGCTCAGGCTTGCGCCAAAGCCAGGCAGAGACCACCACTCTAGTCAGGGCGAGGGAGTTACACGCCGACGATAACCCCTGCTCACCCCCTTGGTAGCTTGGCACGAGCAGTCAGGCTTATCCCGGAGGCAATGTGTAAAGCGTTTGCGCAACACACTCTCACAGCAGCAACACACTAGGCACACCACAAAAGGAACTCCACACAAGGTTATATAAAAATAGCCTTTGTATTATCATAAATACCTTAGAAACATAATCACATAATATACAGTGCGCCAACTGGCACTAGGCAATATTCACAGGGGAATTATATACAGGACCAGGCCAATCGGGCCACGGTCAGAACCATCAGATCAGGTAAGTAAATGCAAATAATACATGTAGCGCACAACCAGTAATTACTGGTACAGGTAGGAACTTAGCACGAGATCCTGTAACCTACAAGAGGGGACACCTACATCACATTAGGCATAAACCACATTAGGCCCACACATCCTTAGCATAACACATTATGAGGTAGGCATCACAAGCATCAGAACATTATGCCACACCTGCAAGCGTGAGCACCATCATATAACCATATTGGGCATCACATTAGCATAAGCACAGGGTGCCCCAATCGGGGCGCAACACTCTGGAACTGGCCCCAGGCCAACTGGCCTCTTCACAGGGGCTCAAATGCCCAATGTCCAGAATGTCCGGGCTGGCTGCACAGGCAGCAAAGCAAGGTGCGCAATTGCGCAAGCCTAAACGTGGCAGCTGCCGCTAACTGCGGGCAGCTGTGAAGAACTGTAGGCCCTGGCACTTCGGGGCCCTCTGGACCCCCACTGGGGCCCTGCAAACAATATGCCCCACGTTGCAGCTGCCCACTGTCAGGCGGGGCAGCTGTGGCAAGGAAACCGGCACTGGCACTAACGTGCCTCTCAGCCCCACTCCGGGACTTCTACAACAATGCCCCCAAAAAGGAAATCAGCATGGGCACCTCAGGGCCCCACAGGAAAATGGCACTGGCACCACCGTGCCGCTGGGGAGCTCCCCTCTGGGACTCCTCCTGGTGCACTCGATCGGCACCTTAACCGTGCTCAAGAGACTTCAGCCCCACTCACCGGGGCTTTGTGCAGACTCCTCCTGTCTTCTTTCCGGCGGGGCAGGCCCCGACAACGGGCCTCGTCTCTCTTCCGCCCCGGCCCCTCCTCACCTGGTCAGGCGGTCTCTCTCTCTCCTCCGTGGCACCGGAGCGCGGGGTAGGCTCCCGTCGGCTTCCGGTTTCTTCCTCTTGGCAGTCCGGACTCTCCGCCCGGCACGGGAGCCCTGGTCACCGTCGGCCGGCCAGCAGCGTCGCGCTGCCTCTCTCTCCGTTTCCGGCGATTTTTGGGCGGTTGCCAGCGCGGGGTAGGCTCCCGCCTGGCTTCTATTCACCCGGTCCCCCTTCCTGGGACCGGGACTTTCTCCCGCCTTAGGCTGGACGCGGGGACGGCTTGGCGGCGTCTCGCGGAGGCGGGGTAGGCTCCCGTCCTCCTTCCTCAGCTCAGCTTCCTCTTTGGCCGCGCTGCAATTGGCCGGCCACTTAGCCCTGCCCACAACCAGGCAGTTTTGCCTGACTTCCGGGTCGCGCTGGCCGCGGCCCGGCGGCACCTGTTCTCGGCGGCTTCTCGGTGCGGGGTGGGCACCCGCCTGTAAATAAAACCAAAAGCGGGGTAGGCTCCCGCTGATAAACACACAACTGCGGGGTAGGCTCCCGCCTAAGCACGCCGCAATGCGGGGAATCCCTACGTCGGGATTCCCTCAGACTCAATCACCGCTCAGCGCTGCAGGGCAAACAGGCTCCTCTCCCCTGGGAGCAAAATAAAAGCGCTAGGAGCCACAGCTCCAGCAGTGTCTCAATTAGGCCAAAAATAAAGGGTCCTTGGTGCTGGGTACACCTCAGCAGCACAGCCAGGCAGGCCAGCACGCAGGGACCCCCAGGAAACAGCAGCTGGGTCCCGCGGCGGTTCCTCCTGGCAGAGTGTCCCCTGCAAGTCAGCACAACAGAGCAGAACCTCCTCATGGGGTCACAGCCCCTCTTTTTATACACCCTTTTCCTTTGTCACATAGCACAGGGCTGGGGAAAAACCAGATGCAACTGGTTTGGGGGAGCTTTGGAGCACTTTGTTTTGCTCAGCTCCTCTCTCCTTTGACAGGACAGGCTAGGGACATCAGACGCACCACAGGGGTGGAGCCAGCATTGTGGAGGGAAGGCACAGCCCTATTCAGGTCCCAGGTGCAACTCCTCCCTCCCATCTAGATGCAGATCTCCCTATTCACCACTGCGCTGACTCACCCTGCCCCTCCTGGAGCCACACACACCTCCCAGCCCCTGTCACTCACAAAGCCAGACATGCAATTCACATCAGGCAGGCAGACACAGAGCACACATAAATGCCAACTTCTAAAAGTGGCATTTCTACACCAGTCATAATAAATCTGCGCACACCATTGCGCAGCATTTATTCTCACGAGTTCGCACATACTAAACTCGCCCCTGCACTCCTCTCACACCAGGAATTACCATGGACACACATATCCCCCATGCATTCCTATGGGAGGGCAGGACAATCTCACCACATGCACTCAGAGTGCGCACGCACTTTACACTGGGACACAGTGCTAAAGTGCGCAAAGGCCAAAAACTACTAAGATCAGGTCATATTACTAGGCAAAAGTTTAGGGGTGAACCTGCCAAAAGGGCCAAGTCCAACACAACCCCCTTCCAGCCAAAACGCAGGGCAGACCAATCACCACCGTGATGGGCTTCCCTGCTTGGGGCGATAGAACACGGACGCGGGCCCGCAACTGCAGGGACACCCTCCTGTTCTACGCCACGGTGAACCCATGTGGTTCCTTCTGAAAAAGCTGTCCGGAGCAACTGGGCTACCCCACTGGTACTCCCTAGCTGTCCGCGGCCAGGACCAGGCCCTAGGCCCTCCAGATGCCACTGGTCCTTGCCCATTCACAGAGTGGGGGTAGTAACCCCTGGCACATAGTAGCCATTCTCCACTCTTCCCCTCATCAGGGCAGGTCTAGACTGCCACTGATCCTCCAACCTAGGGTCTGCACCCTCAGGCGGACCAGAAGTCACGGGTGAGGCTCTCCTCCCCTACCTCTTCTTCTAGGGCTCCGCACTCTCCTCCTTGGAGAGGCACCCTCAGAACACAACTCTCCCACCAGTTCAGGACCTCTCTCCAAGAACTGGTCTCCCAACCTAGGGTTTAACCCCTCAGGTTGCCCCGGGGTCAGAGGCGAGGACTCCCTCCCTCTGCACCCCCTTCCAGAGTCCTGCACCCTCCCAACTGGAGCGGTACCCCTGGAAGATGAACCGGTCAGGACACTGATTACAGATGTCCCTTCCTCCAGATCAGGCGGATCCTGAACCTGGCCTCCCAACCTTGGGGCTGAACCCCACGGCTGAGCATTTGCCTGGCACACCAGGACTTCCGGGGGCGCACGCAGCAGCCCCCCGAGGGTAACACCTGACTCATGTGTTACGTGACAGTCTGCGTGGCGCAGACCTCCCGACCCCTGTCCATCTGACAGTGCGTAGAGATCCCCCACGACAGAAGTGGTGTCACCATGGTCACTTCTAGGAGACTCAGCCCTTCTGGCTGGCCCCTGACCCACTGGTTCTTCCACTGGGGAACACATCCCCCTCTCACCCCTCAATCCGGACTTCTGTACCCTCCCAACTGGAGCGGCACTGCCAGACACCAGAACCACTGGAGCGAGTGGGATCTCTGGTTGGCTCAGGCTTGCGCCAAAGCCAGGCAGAGACCACCACTCTAGTCAGGGCGAGGGAGTTACACGCCGACGATAACCCCTGCTCACCCCCTTGGTAGCTTGGCACGAGCAGTCAGGCTTATCCCGGAGGCAATGTGTAAAGCGTTTGCGCAACACACTCTCACAGCAGCAACACACTAGGCACACCACAAAAGGAACTCCACACAAGGTTATATAAAAAATAGCCTTTGTATTATCATAAATACCTTAGAAACATAATCACATAATATACAGTGCGCCAACTGGCACTAGGCAATATTCACAGGGGAATTATATACAGGACCAGGCCAATCGGGCCACGGTCAGAACCATCAGATCAGGTAAGTAAATGCAAATAATACATGTAGCGCACAACCAGTAATTACTGGTACAGGTAGGAACTTAGCACGAGATCCTGTAACCTACAAGAGGGGACACCTACATCACATTAGGCATAAACCACATTAGGCCCACACATCCTTAGCATAACACATTATGAGGTAGGCATCACAAGCATCAGAACATTATGCCACACCTGCAAGCGTGAGCACCATCATATAACCATATTGGGCATCACATTAGCATAAGCACAGGGTGCCCCAATCGGGCGCAACACTCTGGAACTGGCCCCAGGCCAACTGGCCTCTTCACAGGGGCTCAAATGCCCAATGTCCAGAATGTCCAGGCTGGCTGCACAGGCAGCAAAAGCAAGGTGCGCAATTGCGCAAGCCTAAACGTGGCAGCTGCCGCTAACTGCGGGCAGCTGTGAAGAACTGTAGGCCCTGGCACTTCGGGGCCCTCTGGACCCCCACTGGGGCCCTGCAAACAATATGCCCCACGTTGCAGCTGCCCACTGTCAGGCGGGGCAGCTGTGGCAAGGAAACCGGCACTGGCACTAACGTGCCTCTCAGCCCCACTCCGGGACTTCTACAACAATGCCCCCAAAAGGAAATCAGCATGGGCACCTCAGGGCCCCACAGGAAAATGGCACTGGCACCACCGTGCCGCTGGGGAGCTCCCTCTGGGACTCCTCCTGGTGCACTCGATCGGCACCTTAACCGTGCTCAAGAGACTTCAGCCCCACTCACCGGGGCTTTGGCAGACTCCTCCTGTCTTCTTTCCGGCGGGGCAGGCCCCGACAACGGGCCTCGTCTCTCTTCCGCCCCCGGCCCCTCCTCACCTGGTCAGGCGGTCTCTCTCTCTCCTCCGTGGCACCGGAGCGCGGGGTAGGCTCCCGTCGGCTTCCGGTTTCTTCCTCTTGGCAGTCCGGACTCTCCGCCCGGCACGGGAGCCCTGGTCACCGTCGGCCGGCCAGCAGCGTCGCGCTGCCTCTCTCTCCGTTTCCGGCGATTTTGGGCGGTTGCCAGCGCGGGGTAGGCTCCCGCCTGGCTTCTATTCACCCGGTCCCCCTTCCTGGGACCGGGACTTTCTCCCGCCTTAGGCTGGACGCGGGGACGGCTTGGCGGCGTCTCGCGGAGGCGGGGTAGGCTCCCGTCCTCCTTCCTCAGCTCAGCTTCCTCTTTGGCCGCGCTGCAATTGGCCGGCCACTTAGCCCTGCCCACAACCAGGCAGTTTTGCCTGACTTCCGGGTCGCGCTGGCCGCGGCCCGGCGGCACCTGTTCTCGGCGGCTTCTCGGTGCGGGGTGGGCACCCGCCTGTAAATAAAACCAAAAGCGGGGTAGGCTCCCGCTGATAAACACACAACTGCGGGGTAGGCTCCCGCCTAAGCACGCCGCAATGCGGGGAATCCCTACGTCGGGATTCCCTCAGACTCAATCACCGCTCAGCGCTGCAGGGCAAACAGGCTCCTCTCCCCTGGGAGCAAAATAAAAGCGCTCACGAGGCGCTAGGAGCCACAGCTCCAGCAGTGTCTCAATTAGGCCAAAAATAAAGGGTCCTTGGTGCTGGGTACACCTCAGCAGCACAGCCAGGCAGGCCAGCACGCAGGGACCCCCAGGAAACAGCAGCTGGGTCCCGCGGCGGTTCCTCCTGGCAGAGTGTCCCCTGCAAGTCAGCACAACAGAGCAGAACCTCCTCATGGGGTCACAGCCCCCTCTTTTTATACACCCTTTTCCTTTGTCACATAGCACAGGGCTGGGGAAAAACCAGATGCAACTGGTTTGGGGGAGCTTTGGAGCACTTTGTTTTGCTCAGCTCCTCTCTCCTTTGACAGGACAGGCTAGGGACATCAGACGCACCACAGGGGGTGGAGCCAGCATTGTGGAGGGAAGGCACAGCCCTATTCAGGTCCCAGGTGCAACTCCTCCCTCCCATCTAGATGCAGATCTCCCTATTCACCACTGCGCTGACTCACCCTGCCCCTCCTGGAGCCACACACACCTCCCAGCCCCTGTCACTCACAAAGCCAGACATGCAATTCACATCAGGCAGGCAGACACAGAGCACACATAAATGCCAACTTCTAAAAGTGGCATTTCTACACCAGTCATAATAAATCTGCGCACACCATTGCGCAGCATTTATTCTCACGAGTTCGCACATACTAAACTCGCCCCTGCACTCCTCTCACACCAGGAATTACCATGGACACACATATCCCCCATGCATTCCTATGGGAGGGCAGGACAATCTCACCACATGCACTCAGAGTGCGCACGCACTTTACACTGGGACACAGTGCTAAAGTGCGCAAAGGCCAAAAACTACTAAGATCAGGTCATATTACTAGGCAAAAAGTTTAGGGGTGAACCTGCCAAAAGGGCCAAGTCCAACAAGCCTCGAGACGGTGCACATGGAGCTGGCTCACAGGACACTCGTGGAGTGGAGGCCAGTGATCTTTGGTGCAGTTGGTGCTGGAGGCTAGGGCTACTCGGAGCCCAAAGCACAACTTCGTGGAAGACCCAGAAAAGGATGCACTTGCAAATGCGTGCGGTGTCCAGGGGTCACGGTTCCACGTTACCCACGACAGCTACGGGCCTCAGCTTTGCTGGGGACTCAGGGCAGCCTCGGGGAAGTCTGGAAATCTACCTCTGGTGATGCAAAGACTTCGGCGTCCAACGGGAGCTTAGGCGATGCAGACCGGACAATTGCTTCTTTGGTGCCTGCCAAGCAGGGGAGTCACTCCTTGACCCCAAGGGAGATTCTTCTGTCCTCTAATCTTTAGTAGAGCGTCGAAGGTCCAGGATTCTGTGTCAGAGTTTCGTCCAGGGATAATCTAAAATCCTAAGGACTGGGTTCCTATACTTATACTGAGTTTAGGGGTTGGACTTACTCTGTGGTCCCACCTATGGGTGGGTCAGGACAGAGGGGTGGCTACACCCCTTTCCCTTTGTCCAGTTCGCGCCAAAGCAGGGGCTGCAAGCCCCTGATCCGGTTTGAACTGGGGTATGCACAGGGACACCAAACGTGCCCCCAGTGCAGGACTTCAAAGCACCCGAAAGTGCTCCCGCCCAGCCCCAATACACACTATCCTGTCTGGGGAGGTGGTCACACCTCCCTGGGACAGGAAACCTATTGTCCAGGCCTCCCCTGCCGGAGTTTTGGTCAGCAGCAAGAGGCCAGACTTGTGTCTGTGGCAGCAGCATCCATTTTGTGATGCCAGGGCTTTGGAAAGAAGTTACCGGCCAGGCCAGGGTTAACATGTCTCTCCCTCTAGAAGGGTGGAATGCTACCCCCGCCGCCAGAATTGGCAGGGGGGTAGTATTCCAAGATGTTTGACACCAAACACGACATGTTTCGGTGCAGCCATCCCAAAGTTAGCATTTAACGCGAGGTTATAATGCGCTTAAGAGTATATGGTCAGGCTGCACTACAAACAGCATCAGAGAAGGGTCTCCGAACGCTGCAGAGGGGCCCTGCTCATGCAGGGGCACCCTCTCACATAGGAACCATGCACTCTGCCTTCAGAATTGATAGGGCCTGCCATAGGAGTGACTTATAGGTTTATATGTGTGTATGTATATAGTGATATAGGTAGCCTATATCACAGTAAGGGGTGCATGCACCACCTTACCCAGGCTGCAGTAGCAGACCTGTGGTGTCAGTTTGGATGGCCTTCCAGGGGTGGCATAATACATGCTGCAGCCCCTGGTAGGCCTCTGAGGTACCTATGCCCTGGGTACATAGTATACCATATACTAGGGACTTATAAGGGCACTCCAGATTCCAATCAGAGATGTGCCTAAGACACATGGAAACCATTTTACAGAGAAAGCAGATAGACTGGGGCCCTGAATAGCAGGATCCCAGTCCAACTAAGTCATAAACCAGCAAAACACCATAAAAAAAGTGGGGGCAACAATATAGTCAGATTCCACCTTCCTACATCATGCATTTACCCCGCATGCTTTAGCTCTTCATTTATTGCTGTGCCATATATTTTACAATGCAGGGCTCTACAACGCTATCAGTGAGAAAGCATTACCCATTACAACACAATAACCATTATGACTCCAGGGTGCTGTTACAATGGGGAATGCATTGTAACAGTTTGCATTGTAGAGGCCTGCGTAGTTATATTTTCAACGGAGTGATCATAGCGGATCCAAGACATGCATGATTGACAAATTTGAGGAAACGATGTTTCCCCCTTTCGGCAGCAATGCGTCACCTATTGTGAAGTAGTGGTGGAGAGAGGGCCAGCGCCTCATGTACAAGTAAGTGTTCAACCACCTGACATGTTTCCATGTGTGCTGCATGATGCAGCGCAGATGAAAGTGTGAGTAGGGATGTTCCAGGATTGCTCCTGTGCAGGTAGGGTAACCTTCCTACACATTAACAAGCCCCTCCTTCACACAGACACCCTTGCACTCTTGTGCAAGAGTGCCTGTGTTTGCGCAGACTTGATGAACTGCACACAGTCGCTGGGGGACATGCAGGGCTGCACATGAGCATTGTACATATGATGCAGCACTGTGTTACAGGAGAGGATGAGGGTGGCGCTACACACGGAGAGCTAATGCCTCCCTCCTCCGATTCCTTGTACATGTCACCTTCAGTCAGGGTATGTCATAGCACCATCATTTGACATTGACAGTCTCATTTGGTTGTGACAGTACATGTCCCATGCCATGCACTGTCATGTCAGTCTCCCCAGCATGTAGTCACTGATCCTGGATTTAACATTTCATTGTCCAGGTCACTCTCTGACTTCACATTGTCACGCTAGAGTGTAGGCTCCCATGTTTCAGTGACCTTGTGTTTCAGATTTGAATGGAGAAAATTGACATAGTTTTAAGGACTCACATTTTGTCATTGCTCTTATTTTACAGACAACATGACGCCAGAGGAGTCCCACGGCTTCCAGGTGAGGAAGGACCGGTACCTCCACATAAAGAAGGTCGCTAAAGGGTACCGCAACATGGCATGGAGGTACCAGGACGACCGGGCAGCTGGGAGTTGGAAGTCGGTGCCAGAGGATGTAAGACGTGGGAGTAAGAGTGGCACACAGGCCATCCCAGGCCCCTCAGGCGTCGGTCGTGGGTCCCAGTGTGGACAGGCAGTTACCCATCCCCCTCAAACACCACACACCCAAGGGACAATGCCACCAGCACCTGCTGATCAGGTGGTGCCGTTCACTGTGCGGGACCGGAGAACATTGATGGACAATAATGTGATACTGTCAGAACTACGGAGGGAAATGGCAGAGCATGACAGGCACCTGATGGACATTAAGGCAGCCCTGGGTCTCCCATGAAGACTCGACATGTTGAGCCCCATCCCCCTCTTCTCCCTTCCCCCAATGTTTTATCTTGTCTTGTAGTTAGTTTTTTTTTTTTTTTAAACAGTTTTTATTGATAAACAAACAATCTGCATTATACACTGCTATAATCAGTATTCACACATAAATAGTCAATCTATAGACAGGTTTTCACAGGGTCATCCCTGCTCAGGCAACTACAACAATATTATATGTCCACTTCAGCATCATGATCCATTTGTGGGGGTTCGCAGATGTTCCCCCTATATATGTTCCAATTTCCCCACACCCTTCCCCATTTCTTTGGGCACTTTCGATGTACGAATACGGCCTTTTCTGCTACCATGGCTATATCCATATCTCTGCACCAGTCTCGTAAAGTCGGCAGAGATTCTGCTCCCCATTTGTGTGCTATGTTCCGTTTGGCTATCATCATGCCTGTCGCTGCCCACTGACGTTCGGCATGATTAAGGTCCGTCGGTTCCCAGACATTAAGGAGACAACATTTGGACTCAAGCAGGACCTGTTTCCCGGCGGCCTCCGTGATGGTTTTCATCACTGCTTTCCAATATGGTACGAGCCTCAGACATTCCCACAGAGTATGGTAGAAAGTACCTATAGCCCCACAGCGGCGTATGCAGTATGGGTCCGTAATTCTTCCCATCTTGTGTAGTACTTCCCTTGTGTAATAGGTTCTATGTAAGATTTTAAATTGTACCAGTCGCAGTCTGGAGGAGATTGCTACCTCTTTGGGTGACGCAGTCGCTTCCTGCCAGTCAGGGTCGTCCATATCCCCAACCTCGGCCTGCCAGAGTGTCCTAAGTCTGCCAAGGGGGTCTGTCCGGTTGTTGATAATTTTTTTATAAATGGATGAGGTTGCTTTTTGCTCTAGGTAGGTAGTGAGCAATCGGTCCTCCAAAGGGGAGGACTCAGGGAGTATTTCTGCAGGTTGGAGGACTGCATTGATTGCATGTTTTATCTGCATGTATCGAAATTGTTCCCCCGTAGCCATCTGATATTGCTCTTGCAAATATGCGAAGCTCACCACTTCTCCATTCTGCCAGAGGTCTCCCAGTCGGGAGATCCCTATCAGATCCCATTTCTGGAAACCCTTACTTTCTCCCAGTATGCCTAGTTTGTCTGTGTCCCAGAGTCTGACTGACCATCCCAGGTGTTTGGTGACCGTGTGCCATGTACGAACTGTGTGTGCCGTGGGGCCTATAAGATCTCGGAGTTTCCGTCTGTTGTAAAGTCCCCTATTAAGTCCACCGTTCCCCAGGGTCACTCTATCCAGGCGATAAGCAGGGTCTGTGTCTGGCACATGGAGCCATTGATTGATGACTGTGAGTTGCGATGCCCAATAGTAGGCTTTAATATCAGGTAGGGCGATCCCGCCATCATACCAGCTTCTGACTAGTTTGTTCATTGCTACCCTTGCCGGTTTACTATCCCATAGGAGGGCAGTGACCTCCGCGTTAACCGCTTTAAAGTACGTATCCGGGACTGGATAAGGCGTGTTGTGTAGGGCGTATAAAAATCTGGGCAGGGCCATCATTTTGAAAAGAGCTGCTCTACCTAGTAGGGTGAGTGGCAGTGTTTTCCAGTGCTTAATGTCTCGCTTCAGTCTGTGCAGCGGGGCTTGTAAATTAAGTGTAATGAACATATCCGGGTCCGACGTTACGTGGATACCAAGGTACTTAAAGCTATCTGTCACTATCTGGACCGTGCATCCCTTTGGGAGACAGGGAGGTCGTCCATGTAGTATGTAGAGTACGGACTTATCCCGATTAATAGCATATCCCGACACTGATCCAAACACTGCACATATGTTAAGTAGTGCATGGAGGGTTCGCGTTGGCGAGGCCATATAGATTAGGACATCATCTGTATAGAGAGAGATACGATCTTCACATCCCTCCCTCCATTTGAGACCTCGGACCCTGGGATCCCAACTTATCCAGGCCGCCAGCGGCTCCAGGACTAATGCAAACAATAGGGGTCATAGTGGGCAGCCCTGCCGTGTTCCCCTAGCCAAAGTTATTTCCTGTGATATGTGCCCATTGGCGACAACGTGTGCCACCGGGTTCGTATACAAGAGATGTATCCAAGAGCAGAACTTTGGTCCAAACCCCAAGTGCTGAAGGACTGTGAATAAAAAGGCCCATTCCACCGAGTCAAAGGCCATTTTTGCATCTAGCGATAGGATTGCTGCATCTTCCTGTACTGTATGTTTTCGGCCCAGTACTCTGTGTAGGCGCCTAAGATTCAGGGCTGTGTTTCTACCAGGCATAAAGCCTGATTGGTCCGGGTGAACCAGTTTGAGGAGATGTGGTGTCAGTCTGATTGCCAATGTTTTGGCTAAAATTTTTGCCTCTGCATTGATCAATGAGATCGGTCAATATGACGTACATTCTACCACCGGCTTCCCAGGCTTGTGGATCGCCACAATGGTTGCCATACGCTGATCTCTGGGGAGCATTCCTATGTCACGGCTAGATTCAAACATTTGCAACATATAGGGGGTTATCGTGTCTGCCGTATGTTTATATAGTTCTAGTGGGATACCGTTAGGACCAGTAGCCTTACCCAATTGTATCTGGGAGATGGCGACTTTGAGCTCGTCCACCGTAATGTCTGCCTCTAGACCTTCCGTGTCTTGCGGCGTGAGTTTCGGCATATGGATATCTTTAAGGAATGCAAGTGCCCCTTGGACCGTGATGTCGTTTGCGGATGTGTAAATTTGTTCATAGTGTTGCGCTAGCGCATTCACTATTTCTTGTGGTTCTGATGTAATATCTCCCGTTTGAATACGGAGCTGTGCTATCCATCTGCTCGCCCGTTCCTTCTTATCTAACCATGCGAGAAGTTTGCCTGTTTTGTCTCCCACTTCATAGATCTGATGTTGGACTGCCTTCAGATGATTGTTAGCATCTGCCCAGAGGTATTCTCTATATTCCTGTCTCTTAAGTTGCAGTGTATGCGCCGCATCGTCGGTAGGGTCTAGGGCATGTTGGGATTCTAATTGCTGTACTTCCTGCTCCAGGGTCTCTATTGCCTTTTTCTTTTCTTTCTTATGCCCTTCTATGAGGGAAATGGCTTGACCTCGTATCACTGGTTTGTATGCTTCCCATAGTGTGGATGGGGAGGCGACTGACCCCTCATTTTCCTGAAAATATTGTTTTGTCGCAGTGACTAGATCTTTCTTGATCTTTGAGTTGAGGAGGAATCCAGGATAAATGGGATACATACGGCTTTGGATAGCATTGTATGCCCGGATCTCCGCCTTTATCGGGGAGTGGTCAGAGATACCCCTGGGTAAATGTGAAGTCTGGCCCATCCTGCCCATGTTGTCTAGTGCCGTGAATATACTATCTATACGGGAGAGGCTATTATGAGCTCCTGAATGAAAGGTATATTGTCGCTGAAATGGGTTCTGGAACCGCCATATGTCTAATAACCCATGGGCTTCTATAAATTCGGCCAATGGTGAGGTTGTGCGATGTTGGGGGCGAGCAGGCGTACGGTCCAGTGCGTCATTTATGGTCATATTGAAGTCTCCCCCTAATATCAAAACCCCCTCTGGTAGTGTTAGAAGGAATTTGCCCAAGTCTTGAAAGGCGGAGGAATGCAGAGTGGGCGGGATATAGATAGATACAAAATTAATCAGACGACCCTCCCATTGAATCGAGATTGCTGCAAATCGACCCCGGTCATCCTTAAAAGTACGTGGATAATGAGTGGGAATCGTTTACGAATCAGGATGCCCACCCCCCGGGATCCTGTGGTGAAATCTGAGTGCACTACCAGTTGTAGCCCCCACCGGTCGAGGGATTTACACATGGGTCCTACCAGGTGTGTCTCTTGTAGCAGAATGAGTGCTGGGGCTGCGCGTTTCAAATATTGCAGCACCAGGCCTCTTTTTATCTTATCCCTTAACCCATTGACATTCCAGGATATAAACGGTAGTGTTGGCGTTGTGGTACGTTGTATCAGTGGATCAGGCGACGTCATAGAGGGTGTGTGTGGTTGCAACATAACGAATATTAAAAGTCCGAGTGAGCCTAGTCCCGTCATGACCATGTGTGAGTATTTGCAGATCAATAACTACTAAAACATTAACATCCCAGAGAATTTTGCATTGCATGTATACATTTCCGACACATGAATTCTCCATTACCCAGCCCCTGTTAGACCGGAGTGTTACCACAGACATATCATCAAATTTCACAGTCCTAAGGAGGGCAAGTGAGAGTGCTAGTATTGTAACAATGCCTAACAAAAACATAACCCTCCCTAACTTCCCAAAGAAGAACACATCCCCCCTCCCTGCATCCCTGCCTAGTAGGTTCAAAACTACCCACCTCCCCAATAGCAGAGTGCCTATGGCCCCGAAAACACGTAACATTTAAATATAGGGGTGTGCGGTGCTGGCACCCAGTAGCCTCTCCCACCCGGGCCAGCAACTAGGCCCAATCAAGATTGAGGGTCATTCTCGCATTCCAAAGTACATAACTTATTCAGCCTTATGCCAGTCTAATATTGGGTTAACCTATAGTACATATCGTGTCCAGATGACGGGAAATCCTCCCCCTGCATTATCAATGGTCACAAGAGGACGAAGGAAGTTAGATATTTACAGACCAGGGAAGTTCATGCAGTCTTTCACCTCCCTGCTCGTGTCGTGTCGCTGCCAGGGCTGCCGGAGCGGGAACTTCTGGGTCTTGATGGCGAGCGCACTTTGCTTCCACGCCAGCGTTCAGAATCTTTTGGGCGTTGGTCGGTGGTCAAGCGGTCCTCCTCCTCTCTGTTGCGATGCGTTCGTGATGGGCCTTCGTCGAGCCAGTGTTGTGCCTCTTCCGGCGTCAGGAAGAACCAGGACTTGTCACCATCGACTACTTTCAACTTAGCTGGAAAAAACATCATGTATTTAATTCCTTTGTCTCTTAGGACCCGCTTGATCCCCTCGAAGGAGCGCCGTTCTCGCTGCACCCTCAGCGTGAAGTCCGGGAAGAAACGGACTGTTGCATTGTCATAGGAAAGGTCACCGGGAACTCTGGCCGCTTGTAGGATTGCGTCCCGGTCGCGAAAGTTCAGAATACGTGCAATGATGGTCCGAGGCGGCGCACCAGGCTTCGGCATAGGGACCGGGGCTCTGTGTGCCCGCTCTATAGAGAACAGTGGGGACAGCCTTTTGGGTTTGAGGCGTTTCAGGATGAGGTCTTCGAGGAAGAGGTCCATGCTTGGACCCTCCGTTCCCTCCAGCACCCCCATCACTCGAATGTTGTTGCGGCGGGCGCGGCCTTCCTGATCGTCCAGATGCAGTGCTAGTTCCTTATGTTGATGTACTAATTTTTGGGTCTTTCCCTCCAGTTTACGTGTTGTTGACTGTAGCTCCACTATGTTTTCTTCCGCGACAGTGACCTTCTCAGACGTTTTCCGCATGTCTGCTCGCATAAGGTTCATTTCAATCGTTACCATGTCGATTTTTGTTTCTAAATTAGTCCCGACAGTCTGTATCGCCGCCATTATGGAGCTGAGAGACGGTTCTTCGGCAGTCATGGCGTCGTCCCGTGCCCCCTCCTCCACTGTGAGCTGTCTCGGCACCGCGTATTTGTCCATTTTATTGGCTTGAATGGATGCTGCGGCCCCTTTTGGTTTCGTCATGTTGTGGAGTGCCACCGAGATAAGCGCCCTGTATTAAAACGAGGATCTTCGTCTCACCTCCAGCCAGTACTTATTTCCAGCCAAGGGGTCCGCTGTCCCCACTATTGTTAATGTGGTCAGTCCACCTCCAGATGGGATCAGCAATCTATGAAACACCCCTGATCTGCAATCCAGTCGGTCCCCTTTATGCAGGTCCAGGGGGGGGTTGTGTCGCTCCAGTGTTGTCTGCGCCTTTAGGGTGTGTGTATCGATATTTGCCGGGATCAATTCACATATATTTATCGCGTGCTGGCTGGAGTCCCCGGTAGTAGTCGTGCCGGTGGTAGTGCAACCTGGAGCGCAGCAATGAGTACTCCCAGTTCAGGGTATATTCCCACTGCGCCACATGCAGTGGCGCCAGGCGTTTTCCCTCACCAGGGGAAGAGGGGGGCAATATTCCCCTGCAGGGGGTTTCACAGGCTCTTTTCCGCCGTATCTACGGAGCCACGCGCTCTCACTGCTGCTCGTTACACTGGCGCCATACTGGTGCGCGCCCCGGTGGTCAAGGGGCAGTCACTCACCGGCGGCGATGTCCCGCTGCCTGCCGCCCGCCGCAGAGATGCTCCCTCCGATGGTTTTGTGGCAGTCTCATTCAGGCGGCAGCGTCCTACTAGACGTCCAGGGTCCGCCAGAGCCCCTAGTCATAAGGCCGTGGGCGCCTCCAGACCGAGTTTGGTGCTGCACAGAGGAGGACAAGCGATTCTAGCGTGCTGCGGGGAGGGGGAAGGGGGTGCCGCGCTCTCACCGGTCATTACTCCATGCAGCGCAGTGGCCGAATTGAGGTCGCCTCTCGTAAGCAGTGCTGTGCAGGCTTCAGGCCATAAACCACGGGGCTCGCGCAGTCCAGAGCCTCGGCCTCACGGTCGCGCTGCCGATCGAGCCATTACGCGACTCTGCCCCCTTCTCACCCAGGCCGCCGCACCGCAGCCAGGCCGGGTCTCGAGTTGGTGCTACGTCTATTTTCTCTGCACCAGCATTGAAGGATTCTTCCTTCGCCGCTCCAGGATCTCAGAGGCTGTTTGGTGTCTGTGTTTCCCCTCAGGCTGCCGGATTCAGGTCGGATTTCGCGGGCTATGCCACTGGCCCTGACGGAGCTCGAGAACTACGCCGCCATCTCGGTCGGCACCAAGCCACCTTGTAGTTAGTTTTAGGTAAGTATTTTAAGTGTTAGGTAGTGTAGGTATAGTTAGTGTTAGATTTTAAGGTAGTTTTAGATATTTATTATACTATTGTATTTGGGGTTAAGTTCCCTTTTCCTTTGGGTAGGGGGTTGATGTCTTTGTTGTTTAAAATTAAAAAAAATATATATATCTTTGTGTAGGTTAACTGTGTAGTTAATTTATCTATAGTTTATGTATAGCTTAGATGTCTCACTGCCTATCTGGGTCACAGTGAAACATGTACATTTCTCTTATTTTCCTTGGTGTACCTTTTGGTGGATTCATTGGCCCTACTTATTTAGAGACCCCTGTACTTGATTGATCATGGACAACACACATCTGTGTGAGTTAAATATTTTATTTACAAGTCTGTTGACATTGGTGAAGACTGGACCAGTACTAGGCCAAAGAATCCCCACATTCCATGGATGCCCAGTGGAGGGCCAGTCAGAGTCCTTTTGGGGTAAAATGTCCAGAGGAAGAGGCGGAGTTCAGTCTGCAGGCTGATTGCAGTGTCATTGGGAACAAGACATAATATGGCAGTCCATGTCGAGGTCCAAGGTGAGTGTCACAGAGTGTATCGGGGGACAGTGGAAGATAATGTTACGGGCCATGATGCTGAGCCCAGATCCAAGGAGAAACAGGCCATTTGGCATAGATGAATGCTACCGCTTTCTTCTTTGAAATAATGCAGATTCATCCACATCTTCGTCCTCTGATGTGTCATGTGCCTCACATGGGCTTGGTGGTAGATTGGCTGCAGCACTGTGAGGCACTGACACATCAGGGGGCGGAGATGTGGATGTAGAAGCTGCAGCAGCATTCATCTGTGCCAAACCTTGGTGCAGCAATGCAGTGATGAGCAGCTGCAGGGCATGGAAGATTCCAGCTACATTGCGTTAGTGTGCAGCCGTGGCAGCCATTTGTTCCTCTTGCATCCCCTCCATGTTCTCCATTATTTGTCGCATGCAGCCCAAATCCTGGCTGACATCGCTGGAGCCACTCTGACCGGACAGTTGTTCTTGTCTCTGAGTCATGACTCCAGCAATGTCAGCCATGGAATGTCCGAGAGCATGGAGCGGACTGTGGGTGTCTGTGATGTTCTGTAGGTGGTCCCGAATGGGACTCAGACACCCACGTATGGCATCAAGTTTGGCCGCAAGGCTGTCAAACCCCACCCGCACCTGATCAGCCATCTCCTGCTGGACCTCTACCGCACGGCGTTGAAATGCCAGTAGTGGGTCCTCAAGGTCCTGTGAGACAGCTGTGGTGGTAGGTGCTTGCTGCTGTGTAGTTTGTGCAGGGGGTGGAGTTTCCACGACGCAGCTGGATTGCCCTGCTCCTGGAGATGGGGTGCTGAGTGAGTCTAGCAGCTGTTGGAGGGTGTCAGTGTTGATGGTGGCAAATTCCTCTTCTTCATCAGTGAAGAGTGGGACAGGCTGCTGTTCAGGAGGTGATGTTTCTCCCTCTGCAATGTAAAGGGGAGATGCAGTTTAACTGTGTGTTTCATGTATGAACATGCATTGGATGAGTTTACAAGCAGACTGCATGACAATGTCCATTGTGACAGTTTGGAAGGAGATGCATATTTGTTGCCGGATAGTGAATATTAGTGCAACATCAAGGATGTGACGTTGTAGCTGTACATTGTCATCTCACAGTTTACAGCTATGACACATGCGAATGGCTAATTTCTACACACAAGCGGCACCAGTTGTGTCCTCTGTAAAGTTGTGAAAGTGATGCAGTTTGTCCCACATTGTAGTCAATGTTGAGTGGCTCAGATTTATGTGTGTGTGCGCACTGCATTGTGGGAGAGTCACCCCAGCAGCTTTGGTATTGCTGCCCCTTAACCCTTTCAGGCAGTGGGCCTTGCAATCATGTGCCTTTTCAATGGTGAGATGTTGCAAGGTGGGGGAAATATGGGTCTTGGTCAGAGTTGGGACACTTGTGCATTGTTTCTCAGCTGATGTCTTGTTTGCACCAGGGGTTGTATGTACACGAGGAAGTGTCAGAGTGTGACCTGCTCCTTTAAGGATGAAGTCCACACTCAGGTACTTCAGTGACGTGGCCTGCACCATGTTAAAATGTTTGGGTGGCAGGCATGCTTTTCATCATGCACTGTCACTTGCTTTGTCAGTGTGGCTCACAGACAGCCAGCTTTGCTGGGTACTGCACATGTGCATGGGTTTGGTGCGAGAATAGTCATGTGTGAGGAGGGCCTCCTTTATGCACATTTGCAACAAAGGCCTACTTGCTGTTTCTATGAGTGCTGCACAATGCGGTACACATGTGCATCCAGCTAGCTTAGGCTATTGTGTTTTATCTTGTGTGCATGTCGTCAGTCATGTTTTTTCTTGCATGCATTGCTTACTGCCCTCCTGTTGGCTTACCCGTTGTGAGTATGGTGCAGGTTGAGTTTCCATTGTTTATGCTGGCTGAACAGACAGTGTCAATACCCATTACACTCAATGTTGACCCCACGTGTGGTGTATGAGTGGGCCTGGATTTGATGGATGTGGATTTACTAAGGCGTATTAGTGGTGCTCAGGCCCTGTCTCCGCCCCCTCCCACCAGGTGCAAATGGCAGGGTGATGTGTATTTGTGTTTTTGCCACGCAGATGGTCACATGGATGATACATGCTGTCGTGGTTCAGATTATTGAATGCCGGGCTTTGCGTGTGGATGATAAGGACCATGACTGCATATTTTTTCACTGACACTGTTGACTTACCAAACAGATAGGTTTACATGCACATAATGGTGTAATAGGCAAATCACACCAGGACTGATGTGGAATTCAGCTTTCTGTATGGCAGATGTGTACACTTGATAGTGGAGGAGTGCTATTTGACCTAAGGGGTGATGGTGCCATTTAGCTACTTGTCATTATTTGGTGCTACTTTGCTATCCTTGCTTGTTGTCATACGTACGTTGTCATACATCTATACAGGGACATTGTAGTTCTGTGAGTATGGCACACGAACAAGTCATGTTGTACATATTTGGGTGACACATTCCTGAAATGCATTGTCCATGCACTGTAGTGTTGTAGGCATATCCCCCCTGCTCATTGTATTACATCACATTTTGAATCAAGTCTGCTGATTGTGTGCATTGTGGGATATGCACCTTTTAGCCAGTAGGCTACATGATCACTTTGTTGTGACAATGCATGTGTTCATGGTATGCAGAATCACTAGATGCTTTCTCACTTGGTGTACACAGGACTGAATCTCCTGTACGAGCAAGCGGGAACATTAACTGGAGATGCGGCAGGATGTCTACATGGCCCCCTTGCCTCAACAACACGCATATACGACTGGTCTGCACCGGCCCGCATCTCTCTGACGCCAAAATGAGGATGCACTGTGTATGTGACTGATCATGTGAATGAGTGGGGATGCCGCCAGCAATGTCAGCATACATGCACCATTGTGCCCGTGTGTCTGAGTTGTGTGCAAGATTGTGTATGTGCAGTAGTGTCACCCTTGATGCACATGCACAATCTTGCACATGACTCAGGCATACGGGAACATGCATATGCGTGGTGTTGAGGCAGGGGGCCATTTTGATACCCTGCCGCATCTCCAATCAATGTGGCCCTTTGCTCTTTCATGTAGCCCTTATTTTGTGGTCTCATATGATACTTGGACTATATTTGGTAGACTTTTATGTGCACATTTCCAGGTCTGTGAGCCCACCAATATGTGTCTTGCAATGTATTGGTTGAGTAGGGTGATATGTGTCTATGCCACCAGGGCCAAGGATATCCGGGACATGATCCGCAGTCATTGTGGGTGTGCACTGCGATATATTTAATTGTGCATGGGTGCCATTAGGCCCATCTCCCCCCGTCCCCCCAGTCCCTGGTTGTTACTCACCCTGTTGGTGTTGTGTCTGGTCATGTTGAGCAGTATCCTGTCCCGGAACTCCAACCACCGTCTCCTCGCTGATGACTGCGGACACCTGTTCGTCCAATGCATCCAGCTCCTCCTGTGGCGCAGGACTCCCACCTCCAGTCTGCATTGCTGCTTTCAGATTGGCTGCAAGTTTCTGCTTGGCCTTGCGCTTAGCATCATGCCAGCGCTTCTTGCAGTCGTCCACTGTCCTCCTCACCTCTACGACAGCATTCACCTTGGCTGCGATGGACTGCCATATAGCATTTTCTGTGCCCAATGACACTGTGGAGCTGACAAAAAGTTGTTGTTAGTTTTCTGTCACCTCCGCAATCAGGACCTGGTTTTCCTGCTGACTGAACCGGGCCTTCCTCTTCCTCTTCTCCTTGCCCTTCCCCTGGGTCTCTGGCTGGTCCTCCTTTGTGTTTGGGGGGTTGTTGTTGGCTTCTGTACTGGGTCCAGCTTGCTCCATGGTTCTTCTCAATTGTTTCTTTTTTTTTTGTGTTTGGGCTGCTTAGCAGGCGTTTTATAGTGGTTTTTCCTGCCGAACGTGAAAAATACAGGCCTGGCGCAAATTAGCGTGCAGTTTCTGAACGCTAATTGGCTCATCGCCAATTTTTTCACGTTAGCGTGAGGATTTTTATCGCCCTGCCGCTAATCTTATCGCTGGACATTTCACCCGGTAGGGGAAACTATCGCCAGTTAGCTGCGTGTTGTGAATACCCCACTAACACGGCGATAGTTTCCTGCGGTACATGGCGATAAAAAAACGCACGCTAACTGAGGTTAGCGATAGTTTTCGCCATTTCTTGAGAATATCCCCCAGAGTGTATTAACCAACTGTGGGGCATATGTACAAGGAGTTAACGCCGCGTTAGTGACACTTTTCCGCCGCTAACGCGGCGATATTTTTATCGCCGTATTCACAAGCTGTCGCTAACCTCTGTTAGCGGCAGTTTTCCGGCAAAAACGTCCATTATAAAGATCGCCACTTCTGTTAGCGATAATGACATGCAAGGGAGGCGTTCCTGTGCAAAAACGGCCGCTAACCCCACTTCGTGATATTTACAAGGGGATTCCTTAAGTTTGGAGGACCAAAAAAACTGCCTCTAACTGCAGTTAGAGGCAGATTTTTAAGAACAGAAAATAGCTGGTCTTAAAAATAGAGATAACCCTTGGGGCCCATTTCAGCAGGTTTTGTTGCTGGACCGCGCTGCAAGCAATGTAGCTGTGCTGCCCTGCGACAAAACTACAGGGCAGGACTGCGCACCATCAATTAGATAGTGCGCATTCCTGGGCCTCACTCATGAAAAGTGTTGCAGTGCTGCGACAAGACAGGGTTGCAACACTTTTCACTACCCCCTTCTTGCGACACCACGGATGCGCTGTATTTACTGGACAGCGCTCCATGACGGAAGTAATGACAGATACGTCTGGAATCCTGACATATTGGTCTGCGCTAAAGTCATCCATTGCTGCAGTCGTGTCACAACCATGACGCAACTCTAGCAATGCATGGGGCTAGCCTATCCCTGTGGCACTGTGTCACCCTTACCCCTGCCATCATGCAGGCGTAAGGTACTGACGCAGTGCCGTTCTTGAGGGGTGCCCGGGTGTCGGCGCAGTTGGAGATCCATCAGTGGCAGTTGCACGCTGCGGTGTCATCTTCTGTAAGCGTTGGCAGAGTGGTGGTGCTGAGGGAGTTGAAGAGACGTACTTCAGTGGCCTGGATCCAGCTGCGAGGGGGGCGATGATGGCAGTTGTGTACGGTGGGCATGGTGAAGCCATGATGTATACAATGATGGTTGGTCCAGGAGAGTCCGGTGGTGTGGCTGTAGTTGAAGGTCCCGATGGCGGAGGAGATGTGCTCGACCGTGTGTCCTGCTATGTGGCTTGCTGCAGTGACTAGCTGCTTGAGTCTAATGTTGGGGAGCTACCCCAGGCGGGGGTAGTGTTCTGGTCACTGGGATTGTCCAGGTGGAACTTGAGTTCGTCGAGTAGGATGTCGTCGGTGGATGGGAGAGCCTGGTGTGCAATGAGGTCTACAATGGTATTGGAGAACGGGTGTCCATGGCCCGGGGGTCTGCAGATGAGGGTGCCGCAGAGGATGGGGTTGTGGTTGGTCCGGATCTGGAAGTTGAGGTGTTCCATGGTCACCGTTGGCTCATTAGAGTGCGTGGTAAGTCGGAGTGTGCTTCTGTAGGTGATGGCATTGCCTCCTCCTGGACGGTCGGGGCGGTCCTTGCGGGTGATTTAGTAGCCGTCAGTGATGGCGATGGCAATTTCCGGTCCGGAGCAGATGTTGGTCCTGGCAGGCGATGTGGCGTCCAGGGTTGATGGCGAGGCGGGTGCTGGCGCCGTAGGGGTGGAGTGTCCGAGAGGAAGGGTCCTTGGTGCTGAGCGCGGTCCAGGGGCAGACGGACGCAGACGGGCTTGCCTATGGCTTGCCTTTGGCACGGTAGACGTCCATTACAACGCAGGATGTAATGCCTTTACAACGCAAATCGAACAACGCAGGTGCCTTTACCTCGCATTCCATTACAACGCATTGTGAGGTCAGTAATGGGGTATTTTTATTTTTTAGGGTGGGTATGGGTTTCGGGTGTCGGTGATGAAATGTGCGGTGTATTATGGGGTAAAATTTGAGATTTGGGTGTGTTTTGGGGTCAATCATGAAAATTGGGGTGTGCCATTGGGTCAAATATGAATATCGTGGTGTTCATTTGGGTCACATATGATTTTTAGGGTGTCTTTTGGGGGCTCAAAGATGAAGTTTAGGAGTCAGGGTTTGCTTTGGGGTGCAAGGGTCAGTTTTAGTGTTGCACTCACTGAAGTGGGAATAGTAATGTTTACATCTCCGCAATCCAACACCTTCCCTACTGTTGCAATATGCCTAGTATTAGTATGCATTGTAATGGAATGCGATATAATGGTATGTGTTGTAACTCCATATATACCTTTGGCACACCAGTGGTAAGCCCGCTGCGCCTGGCCACACAGCGGCCGACATTGAGAAGTGCTGCAGGGGGGACTGGACAGCCGGGAGGTGGGAAACTCCAGAAAGAACACTGGATGGGGCATGGACGCGGGTGTGTGTGTGTGAGCGGGTGTTGTAAATATTTAAATGAGAGAAATCTTACCTCGAGGCCGGGTCCCGAGTCTTCGTTGCTCCTGCTCTCCTGAGTCTGCTTCCAGGAACAGGAAGTAGGCAGCCAGGCTCCCTCCCCTAAGCCAATCACAAAACTGCAATGCGGCGGTGAGATTGGCCAATGGCGCAGGGACGAGGCGTTCAGCCAGGGGCTGGAGGTGTGGGCATGTTCTCCATGCAGACTGTAATGCAGCCTGCATTGCGAACAGGACAGTGTGCATGACTGCTCTGTGCGGCAGAGCGGGCCGACCAAACAGTCACTGCGCACTTGAGTGGGCATGCCAATCCGCCCGTGCCCTGCTCCGTGCTTGGAGCAGTCCTACCCACCCTCCCACCCGCAAAGGAAACATAGCACGATTACATCAGTAAGTTATCATCATGTAATGGTTGTTCCTCTTCCGCACTGCTTGAAAGCAGTGGGGTGACGCTCTTCCGCCATAGCGGATGAGCCGCCACTGGGGGCGCATCATCTACGTGTGCTAGGCCTGGGCGACTCGACCCCCGGGCCTCCTGCGCTACGCGTCCCACCTTCTCCTTACCTGGATATTGACACTGTGGCGCAATCCGCTGCACTCTCCCAAAATCTGTGATTCAGCAAGCAGGATCCTCAGCCAGGTGTGATTTCACAAGTCTGGGTACAGCAGTCGCTGCCAAGTCCGCTGGTGAACCTCCCGATGCAGCTGCTGCAGCAGGGCCCCCTTAGGCGTGAAGTTGCAGTGCTCCCGCCACACAAGTTCGGCGCAGCTAAGGGGCCTCACCCTCCACAGCGTCCGGCCAGCACAACATCATCCGGCCTGTGATGCAGAGAGGCGGCACCCACCGTTGGTAATCCCCTCCGTGCACCCCGGTGTAGTGGTGGATCGCAGTATGCGATGCAGACCTCCCTACGTTGGTGCGCAGGAGTGCCTCTACCATTAACAGCTCCAAGGGGCGCAAGGCGGTCTTCTCACACAGGTCAGCAACGTGCCTCCATGCGACCTGCCAGACTTCACCACAAGGTACGGGCGATCATCGCGCCTCAATGTCTAATGCCACAGCTCATCGACTCCACAGCTCCTCCGCATCCCACTCCAGGCTCCAGACGCAGGTCCAGCGAGGCATCCAGGCTCCAGACGCAGGTCCAGCGAGGCATCCAGGCTCCAGACGCAGGTCCAGCGAGGCATTCAGGCTCCAGACGCAGGTTCAGCGAGGCATCCAGGCTCCAGACGCAAGTCCAGTGAGGCATCCAGGCTCCAGATGCAGGTCCAGCGAGGCATCCAGGCTCTCATCCTGGTCATCCAGGGTGTTGGGTGGCTTGCAGGGGTTGTTGATGTGTGCTGCACTTGGCCCTGGCTGCTACATTCTGCATTTTTTTGGTTTTTATGCCTATTTTCTATTGGAAGTTGCAGATAGGCTATTTTTTGCATTATAGGCCAAAACAACTCACGTTGTGCTGACTAACGTGAGTTTTTTTGCCACTAATGGGCCTATCGGTAGTTTTAGCCCGCTAACGCCGGAATTTCTATCGCCATCGCGCTATTGTTAGCGGCAGTTTTCACCGCCCATCCCTGATACTATCGCCATGTAGCGACGGCTTGTGAATACGCAGCTAACATGGCGATAGTTTTCAGCGGTAAGTGGCGATAAAAAAACTGCTGCTAACTAGCGTTAGCGATAGTTATTGCCAGTCCTTGTACATATGCCCCTGTGTGTGATGACTCAAGGTTGTGCTATTTAAGAGCCTGTTGATGTGGCTCGGTCTTTTCAGAGCTAATACTTTCTGGAAAGACTTTCTCATAGGCCATCGAGGATGAATGAATGAACCTATTTTTTTTCCAAAGATGTTGCCACAATCAGTGAACTTATTCTTGATAGGATGAAAAAAATGTGGTTTCTCAAGAAGGAATTTTAGAGCTCGCAATAGAAAATAACAGTTTTATACCAGTGTTTTAAACGTCATCGTGGCAGGGCACCGTTAAACTATGATCCAGCCATATACGCTTAGGGCCCTGCACTGCGGGACGATTCCAGACCAATTTAGCCTGGAGGTGAAAGTGAGAGCGTGGCACAGGATATATTTGCACACAAAAATGGCGTATGAAGGGAATTCTTGATACAACCATACGTAAATCAGACCTAGTCACGCCCCTAAAAGGAGCAATCCAGCTACAAGGCCGCAAATGAATGGAAACATAAGCAAAGGACTAGTTCTCTGAGGAATTTTAACATTTAAGGGGCATATTAACAAGCGGCAGCGATAATTATCGCTGGCCGCGCCTAGCGCGAGTTTCCCTATCGCCGGCTATCGCTGGAATTCATCGCCAAGCTAGCGCTGTATTTACAACGCTTAGCGCATTGGCGATGAAAATCCCAGCGATAGCAGGGAAATGTCCCAACATCGCTGGAAAACCAGCGATGTTCCCTGCAACACAGCGATGACCTTGCTGATACGACCCTGTGGTCATAACCCCACATTCCACCTCCCATGCAAAGTATGCCTAACACTGGATTTTAGCAGACGTTAAAATCCAGCGTTAATGGCCGGTTAGCGTGATTTTGTTTATCGCTACGCCGGCCGGGGCATTGTTGTAAATATCGCGAAGCTGCCTTCGCGATATTTACCCATGTAGTCTATTGAGGCACGCCTACTTTGCATCTCATTAACGGTGCGATGCAAAACGGGTGCTGAATCACGGAAACACGCGCTAGCGTGTCCTTGCTAATATTGCGATAAAATTATCGCCGCTTTTCGGCCGAAAACGGACGCTAAAGCGGCGATAATTTTATGTCCCCCTCTTGTTAATATGCCCCTAAGTTTGGCTTACAAGTGCAAATAGACTTTCCTTGGAGTTCAAAACCAAACTCTATAATTAAAAAAAAAAAACGCCGGGTTTGCTCTCACAAATGGGTTTACTAATAGATCTGTGTTCGAATAAATCTAAACCTATGGGCTGGGAGTGGGCAGGGAGTTTGAGTCCCAGGGCTGTAATGCCCTGTGTGTTTGTGTTCAGCCACAAACGTATACATTTGAGGGTATTCACAAAATCTTATTTCGCCATTTCACTTTGAAAAATGTTGAAATTGTACTTTTGATAAGCACAGGACTTAAATCCTTTCCACAATGGGAATGGTAAAGTAACATCCCCCAAATTCATTTTTGGTAGGGTAAGTTGTTACTTCACAGGGAAATATATTTTCTGCACGCAGAATTGCTCCATTGCACCAAGGTGATGACATCTCCCTTGATTAATTTTACAAGACGTACAAGTACACATACGGAAATCCTGTCACACCGTCGGAAACATACTCCTTGAAATCTACTCTGTCATAGGTTGTTAGTCAAACTTATGCAACCATTTGTTAAATCTTGAATGCAGTAGGGGCCTTATTATCAAGATTTTGCCATAGGGCAGTGCCACAGGCCTTCCTGCTGCGCTGCCCTACGTCAAAAGGGCAGGAAACCTCCATATCTATCAGATACAGTGCATTCCTGTCATTTCCCCCCATGCTGGCACACAATGGGCTGCCATGCGCCAACGTAGGCACCTTTTCATCATGGGGCAAGGGTGCCTGCATTGCAGGGATTATTGTTTTTGTGCATAAAGGGAAATCTTCCTACACAAACACAATCACAAGAGGCTTCTTCCTCTTTCTGTGTGTGCATTCGTTGTACAGCCCTTTCATCTTTTTATTGCCTCAAAATGGCGTGTTTGTGTTCATGGCGGATAATGCAGAGTTCAGGCTTGGTCATGGCAACTGTAGAAAACCACCCTAGGCTGGAAGCTCACAACTGTGACTCCTCAATAATGCAAAGCTAGCCGAAAGGTTCCCTACAGACATTTGTGACTTCCTGATAACTACATGCAGATTCTGAGGACTCTCAACGAGGTCCTTCTACACTGTGAAATGGAAGAGCCTTAAGCTTGGTGTAATTGACATTGCGGCAACCCTTATGGGGGAGGAAGCTTTGCTGTCATACCTGCGTCTTCTGGTAAAAATGGAGCTTGAATATGGTTTCAAATTTATCTGCTGGCTGTCCTAAAATGCTCCTTCTCAAATACTTTTTTAAAAAGATCGAATTCTTAAACATTTCTTGGAGGAACCGTGCCATAGTTTTCTTTTTTCTTTACTTTAAGCCATTTTGTACAGCAACCCGTGCTGCTGTGCAACATGTCTGAAAAACATTGACAAAGCCAATAAATTTCGTATAGGCGAAACCTTTTGGCTTTGCCAATGCTTGCTAATTATCAGACCTTTACTTAAAGTGAGAGCTGAAGGCAGAAAAAAGAGAAAGAGAACAATAGTAAAACGGCGAGAGAGAGTGAAAGTGGAGATAAAAAATAGAAAATAACATTCATGACTGAGATAATGAGACAGGAAGTGATGGGAGTTGAAGGAAAGAGATTGGAGGTGGAATCAAGACTTGGTAACTTTGGTATTCGGCAACCCACACATTCAGCACATGGGTTTGGCACTAGAGAGCAAAGCGCTGGCACGCCTTTCTGAACATAGAATGGGTTTGTCATCCTGTTTATCTTAAGCAGAAAGAAAAATGCAATTTTTCTGAAAATATTTTAAATGTAACATATTTGTTAAATAAATGCTTCCCATTTCAAGTGCCCAGGCTTTTGCCCCTCATGTTGAGTGAGAATCCTTTAAAATCCGCTTCATGCAAACCTCACAAACTGTTTAACCTGATGATCTCCAAGTGGACAAAATGTACAAATAGTCAGTGGTTTCATTTTTGACATGTTTCCCTATAAATTAGAACATACTAAATATTTGTTGTTTTTCAATAGTAATTGTGGAAATATCGTTAATTGTCTCTGCAAATAGCACTAGCAAAAGCTGCAATTTTATACATTGTAACCATCTGAAGTTAGACGAGTCGTTTTTTTGCACATGAAGTTTTTATTAACATCATCAAAAAGTAAACCCAACGTGGGCTCATAGCACTGATAAATCGAACAGCATAGGGTACATCAACAGCAAGAAAGAAAGATCCCACACAAGTTGCATCTTGTCTGTGCTTGAGTCGCACATTCATATCGTCCAGTCCACTATTGTCCGTGTATTAAGTACATACTCAGACATTATCACACGTTTAGGGAGACTTTGGGAAAGGAAGTTCGCAAGGGGAACAAAGCATACATCCCAAAAGAAGAGAAAATGAAACAAAGGGGAACCGCCACAAATGGGAAAAAACATTCAGTATGCATAATTTATTCTCCTGTAGGAGAATAGGAGTGGGCGAAATATTTGGGCGAATTTCAGAACGTGAAATTTGCCTGTTTTCCCCTGCCTGCAGGGGGAATCAGGGTTGCTCTATTGCTCAGTATATGGTAAGAAAAGCTTAAAATAGTAGCTTTTTTAAGAGCACAGTGAGGGTCTGGGCAATGTATTCACCCTAGTGATTATTGCATTGATACTTTTCCTGGACCCCCAACAGTGCTCTTGAAAGCAACTTCCCAAGTAGGGCATCCTGTGTGCAGCACCTGCTTGAAGGGTCCTCCTGGCTCTCTAGCAGGTAGGAGCCACGCACAGGCTCACCTGCTGGGGAACTTAATGTCATTTAACTTAATGTAATTACAATTAGTGCAGGTACATTGTACGGCCCTGACACTGCTGGACGTCAGAAGAATTCCTTGTTCCATGCATTCCTCACTGTACAAAGTGATATGAGGAGTTCTTGTTTTGAGAGCATTCTGCCTGTATTCATACTTTTTTGTTTTAATTCAGGGAAGGTGAATATGAAACCATTAGAAACAGGAAAATTTGCCAATGAGCGGTGTGGCGCAGTGGCTGGAGCAGCTCACTCTGGAGGGCGGGACTCATGGTTTGATCACCGGTGGCAGCTCAGCACCATGTAACTCTGGGCAATAGCTCACTTAATCTCCCCGACTGCCCCCAGCGCCTTGAGACCCTTTTTTTTTTTTTATTTATTTATACATTTTCAAAAACAAAAATAAAAAAAAAAACGAAGTACAGATATTCAAATCAGAGCTTTGGCAAAGGTTACACATAATGTAGAAGTCAGTTGGCAGAACTTAACAGTACACAATCCGGCATGACAGATATACATTGACATGACAACAGGTTAAAGTGCATCGTACGATAGGATAGGCTGAACATTATTACACAAAAAATCGGGTATTATACAGTGGTGACTGTGAGCAGATAAGCAGTGAGTGGACCCCAAACATCACGAGGCTTCGACGCCATGGGCAACTCCTCAGCGTAACATGTGAGCTGATCCCGACAGTATGCCAAGTCCTGCAGCCATAGTTTAGTGGAAGGTGCAGATCTTCCTCCCCAACCCAGAGAGATTCTACGTTTAGCGAGTAGCAAGGATATAGCTACAAATTTTCTATGTGGTGCTTTGATATTAGCTACAGCGCCCACCAAGCATAGCTGTGGAGTACATGCTATGGGCAGCTCCACCATCTGATGCAGAATGTGTGTGACTAATCTCCAGTATTCCTGCACCTTTGGACACTCCCAGGCTAAGTGGTAGAAATTGGCGTCCGGGGCATCACAGCGCTTGCAATGATCAGTGTCTCTCAACCCATACCTGTATAGCTGTGCCGGAGTATAATACAACTGGTGTAAATATTTAAAATGCACCAGTCGCAGGTTCCCATTTGCTGTTAAGTGTCCTGTCAGACGGCAACAGTCCATCCACTCGTTTTCAGAAAGCGGTTCAGGGAGAATGTCATTCCATTTAGCCAACGCAGTCTTATCAATTGCGGCCGTATCCCTCTGTGAGGCCTGATATAGTCTCGTAACTAACCTGGCTCTGGATGTGGTAGTGTATATAAGTTGCAACCCTTCAAGTGTCTGCGGTTCTGCAGGGAACTGTGGATAAAGTGTACGCATAGCGGAACGCAGTCTAGTGTAAACAAACAGCTGCATGGTAGTGGCATTGCCCCTGGTGGCTATATTTTCAGACGCGATAAATTGACCCCCAGGAAACGCATCCTCCATTGTCAAAAGAGCCATGTCATGAAGGGTCCTTATCGTACCAGCTTCTTGCGTAACAGAAAGTTCTGAGTGATGCAATAATGGCATGCCTGGAGCATACAGTGGCAGTTTTTGTGCCCGCTTCCCTAACTCTTGCCAGGCCCTAGATGTGGTTCGTACAGTGTCAAATTCCCCTTTGTCAAATACCGTGTGCTTGTTGACTATCATAGCTTTAAGTGGTATAGGGTGTACCGCACCTGCCTCCACCGCCACATGGGGTATATAAGCTGGGTCCTGTTGCCAATAATAGGCGTAATGAGCCTGCGCACAAAGATAGTAGAGATGAAGGTCTGGTGCTGTGAACCCTCCCTGCTCGTAAGGAAGTGTGAGTGTTTCCCATTTGAGACGAGATTTTTTTCCTCCCCAGGCTAATGTTATCAAGAGGGAACGGAGCTTATCGAAAAAATGTCGTGTTAAATTTACCGGGATATTTAAAAATAAATATAAAAAGCGCGGAAGGATCACCATCTTCATGAGTGCTATACGATCTGCAAAGGATAAGGGTAATTTAATCCAGCGATTTACTTGCCCCTCTAGACGCGTGATAGCCGTGCCATAATTGGATTGTATGACCACTTGTGGGTCCCTGTGGAGCCATATTCCTAAGTATTTCACAGTGTCAGTGCACCATGTTAAGGGATAATCTAGATCAATGTGGTGTGTGCTATCTGTGAGGGGCAGTATGATCGATTTGGACCAATTGATTCCCAGCCCAGAGAACCATTCAAACCGTATGTATTCCCTAAGGAGTTGTGCAAGGTGCGTAGCGGGTTCACGAACGTACAGCACCATGTCGTCAGCATACATGGAAACAGCCAAGGGGCGCTGGTGAAAACGCAGCGCTGCCTGTGCATAGCGCTGCCTTAAAATACAAGCCAATGGTTCAAGTATGAGTGCAAATAGTAAAGGTGATAGCGGACACCCCTGCCGTGTGCCGCGTTGAATAGTAAAAATCTCTGAAAGCTGACCGTTAACCCTCACACGAGCTAGTGGGTTAGTATAGAGTAGTTTGATCCAGTTAGTAAAAATAAAGGGCACTCCCATGCGATGTAGAATTGCAAACATATAAGACCAGGAGATTGAATCAAATGCTTTTGCAGCATCTAGTAGCACTGCAACTGCCGGCAAGGTAGGCTCAAGCACATGCATCGCAGCAAAGAGTGTTCTCAAATTATGCGCTGTTGAGCGAGTTGGGACGAACCCAGATTGATCAGGGAGGACCATGACAGGGAGAAGTAACTTCAATCTTGTTGCTACTACCTTCGCTAAAATTTTAGTGTCCGTATTGATTAATGATAGCGGTCTATATGAATCACACCGATCCGGCGGTTTATCAGGTTTTAGCAGCGTAATCACAAGTGCTTCACGTAGGGTCGGCGGCAAACATTGAGTCTCGTATGCCTCCTCAAATAACTGGAGAAGGCAAGGGGCAAGCAGATCTATATATCGTTTATAAAACTCTGCTGGCAACCCATCGGTACCCGCTGATTTTCCGTTAGGTAGTGCAGTAATAGCGTCCCGTATTTCATCCAGGGTAAGAGGATGCATTAGGAACTCCTGCTGTCCCCGCGAGAGCCACACCAACGCGATATCATCCAAATATTGCGCAAGTTCTGCCTCATCCGCTGCCTGGCGATGGGCATACATCCCCTCATAATAATTTGCAAAGGTTTTAAGTATATTAGGTGCATCATAATGCGTGATATCATCTACGGTGACGGCGTTGATTAGATAAGTTTTATGGCGGGGTTCAAGAATACGGGTAGCCAGTGCTCTGCCCGGCCTGCCAGCTTCTCCATAATATCGAGCAATGCCCCGGCGTGACATATGTCTGAATTCTTGATCCGCCACGTCATTATACTCTGTGATTTTTGTTTTAATAAGTGCCAGCTTGGCTGGATCTGATGCCTGTTCGTATCCACGTTCAAGCACACGCAGTTCTTGCTCAAGTGAGGCCATAGTGCGACGCAATGACTTCAGCACTCCGGCTTGTAGACCTATACAGGCTCCCCTAATGGTCACTTTAAAAGCTTCCCAGAGCGTTGCAACTGTTTGGACAGACCCAGTGTTGTGTAAGAAGTAGTCAGCAATAGCTTCACGCACACCCTCACAAAAAACCTGGTCTAAAAGAGATGTCGGCTGCAGTCGCCATTGGAATTGGGAGGGGATGTGAGAGGGCAACGACATGCTGAGGAGCACCGGGGAGTGGTCCGATAATGTCCGTGGCAAATGCTTAATCTGTACAGTCCATGCACCGATGTCTTGCGTGACCAGCCAGTAGTCTATGCGTGACCACGCCTGGCGCGCATATGAGTGGCATGTACCTTCCCGGATGCCCGGATGCCTCACTCTCCAAATGTCCGTAAGCCCCAGGGATACCATACCATCATGCACTGACTTAGTGGCTTTCTTGGGAGGGGGTCAACCGTCGACACTCTGTCTAATTCAGGATCGAGAACAGCATTAAAATCGCCCCCACAGATAATGGGTGACGAAGACAATTTATATAGCTTGCCCCACAATGTGTCATAAAAAGCAGGGTCATCTACATTGGGACCATATAAGTTCACTATCACCATCTTCGCACCGTGTAATGTACCCTGCACTATGATATATCTCCCGTCCTCGTCCTCCTCTACATGTATTGGCACAAAAGGGACGCCCTTCTTTATAAGAATCATCACTCCCCGCGCATAGGAGGAGTAAAACGCAGTCAGTCGCACCCCCGCCCATCTGGTAGCTATGGTTGAGGCCGCATGTTTATTAAGGTGTGTCTCCTGCAATAGAGCAACCTGGATGTGATGTCGATCTAGGTATGACAACACCTGTCGCACTTTTTAGGGTGGTTAAGCCCCCTAACATTCCAGCTTATCCACGATATTGTGGGTGTTTTGGGGTCAGTCATGTCTGTCGATAGTGTGGATCGTATCTGTGCCATTGTCTAAATAAAAGAGTTTAGTGTAACGTCTGTTCCGCCAATGTGAGGTGTCCAAAGTTCTAGCAATGTAACAGTGTTCCCCAACAATCCCCCCCACCCACTTCAGCATAAGGACCATGCTGTGATTACCCTGGTTCAAAACAAAACAGCATATATACATTTGCATCTGTAAATCCTTGTAAATACAATGAGAAAAAACAGAAAACGACATTACTAAGGCGCCAAAGGGCACCTGAACAGAGGAAAGAACTTTGTGGGGAATACCCATACTGTGGGTCACTAGTAGCCATCGGCCCCCCGAGTTAACAGGGTGGGTCAAGACCAGAAGAGATAGGCTAACCAGCCATCGGCTTGTGAACAGTCGAAGGGCCCTCGTACATAACACCTTCAGAGAACCAACATTGTAAAGTTAGCAACTTGTACTATCAAAAATTTAAACATTCTACCCCCAGCATAGAGCAAGCGGAGCATAGCAGTTGATACACAGAAGATCATATGCAGGCTAATATACACGTGATACACTAACAATAACTGACCCTACTATTCAAGATAACATATTAAGCCATTAGGGAGAATGTCGCTAGGTACCGCAAACATTTTGGATCTCACGTGCTCAGCCCTCAGTGTCCGAATCTGCGCCTTTGTCGCGCAGTGATTCCTGCCGCTCAATCTGCCGTATATATTGAAGTGCTTCTTTGGGCGTTGTGACAATACGCGCTTTTCCCGCATGTTGGATCCTCAGCCGAGCAGGGTATAGCATCGCATATTGGATATGCAGAGATTGCAGTTTTTTTTTGACAGTTTGAAATTCTCGACGCGCCTGCTGCACAGCTACTGTAAAATCGGGAAAGAGTTCCACCTTCATCCCCTGATAGTCCAGGCCGCCTTTCTCTCTGGCCAAACGGAGCGCTGTATCCCGATCCCGATAATTCAATAGTCGGGCTATGATGGGTCGGGGTGGAGCCCCAGGCACAGGACGGGCAGCCAAGGAGCGATGGGCCCTTTCCACTATGAGCACCTTAGAGAACTGGTCAGCGCCCAGGAGAGATACAAGCAGCGTCTCGACAAAGGATTCCATGGGCCCGGTGTTGGTGGATTCTGAAATGCCTGTAATGCGAAGGTTGTTTCTACGGGACCGAGCCTCAATGTCCTCATTCTTCGCTCTGATCACCTCCAGCAGCTTCTCCATGCTGGCGCAGGAGGAGCTGACAGCCTCCACGCGATCTTCCGTGGTCGAGATACGCTGCTCAGCCTCCGCCATCTGCGTACCATGCTGATCTATTTTAGCCGCCATGCTGTCCATACGCAGGTTAAGGTGATCAATCTTTGCATCTATGGACTGTAAGCTCTGCTGCATACTCAACATCAGGCGTTCCAGCTTGGTAGGCGGCCCCGCATCAAGATCCGGTTCCGTATCTGAGGCGTCAGGGGTTTGGGTTCTCGTGTGCTTTTTGGTCTCGAACTGCAACTTGCTCTGCTGCTTGTCCGTCCTCCCCATCTTGGTTGCAGTCCAGCGCTGATATTGTCAGTCAGGGGATTGCGCGATAGCGTTGACCCCACTACCTACAGCATGCACAGAGATAGTCTACGACGACTAGTGTAGGCCTTTGTTAGCGTTATTCTCTATACCAGACGGGGGACTTGCGGATCCTGTCAGGCCATGCAGCATAACCCACAGACGGAAGGTATGTAGCAGCTAGGGCACCATAGTCGAACAGAAAGGCAAGGAAGCGAAACCACTGCCCAGCCGGACAGGACGTTTTATATAGGCGATTTGCAGCAAATCCAGTTACAGCGCCTTCACACTATCGGACCGGCCGCACACAGCGCAAGGGATTCCGAGGGTGCACACCAGACTCCGGGGGTCACAGTCATCAACACCGCAGAGCTGTACACTGGTGATCGCTGTGTCGCAGGTCGTATATCACATCAAAATAGAAGATCAAGCAGGTCTCTGAGGCGTAGCGGCCCAGCACACTCCCAGGGCCGTCAAGATGAGGCAGACGAGATCAGGCGGGGGAACCACCAGCAGACCGCCAGTTGTACCGCACAGTCCCAAGGCCCCAAAGCAGGCTGCCCAGTTAGATAGTTTAGGAGAGTTAGGAGGATCACAACGCTGAACTCGGGGGCAGTCTGGCAGTTAATGACATATTCCAGCAATTAGTATTTCCCCATAGAAGTCCGCCGCCAACTCAGCAGGGGCACCCCCACAGATCCGATATGATCAGCGCGGTCCGGCTCTCCAGCGCTCCACCTCCCGCCGAGCAAATGGCGCCGACAGTAGCAACGGCGCTCCGCCACCACAGCACAGACAGCGATGCAGGGTGGACCGTACATGCGGATCCTGGCCGCGCACAAGACAGTGTCGTGAGAGCCTACAGTAGGGACCAGCGCTTCACGCAGAATTTATGCTCGTCGGTCCATGCCATATACTGGACCCACGATATTACGTGCCGCGGCAGCGGCCAGAGCGGGCCAGGGGGTCGCAACGCAGGCACCTCACCTCACGTCAGCAGCTCCCGCAATGGCGGTCTCCCGTCTCGCGAATCCAGCAAGCGGGACAGTAGCGCAGGCGCTCTCCAGCACGCCACCAACGAACCGCCGCCCGGCAAGTCCGCCCTACAGAGGCAGACGTCTCAGATGTGGGGCACAGCAGCAGAGAGAATCTGAGCAGGGGGCTCAGTGGCCAGTGCGCTTCAGGGCAGCCATCTTGCGCCGATTGCCGAAAAGTTGGACAAATATGTCGTAGGGCACTGACCAGCCTGATCAGCAACCCCAAAGTGTTCCTCTGTGCCTCGGGAGTCAGGATAGATGTCTCACCGCCGTGGTTGGCGCCAATGAAGCAGGATTGTAGACGGATTGTAGGCTTGACCAGCAGAGCAGCACTAAAGTGCGGCCATTTTGCTCCGGGCTCTCTAGCGCCCCCCCGCCTTGAGACCCTTAGGGGTGATTAGTTTGCACTTTACAAATACCAGATTGATTTATTTGATTTGATTTAATTTAAAGTGTTGCGTATGCTCAGAGTGGTGAAAAAATGAATGGAATTTGCCCACCTCAGGGCAGCAGGAGAGGCACAGACAAAACAGCTTCATGACCAAGTACCTATTGTCAATTCTTGAAGGAGCCATATTGCACACTTTCTAGAAAGGATTTAGCTGCTCCCACTCAAGAGAAGAAATAGTTCTTGATACTGTACGCAACCTGCAGTTTAGCAAGATTCAATGGGTTCTCCAAGATTCCCTAAGTGAAGAAGTTCCTTTTGCTTCATCTGTAACTTCTTCTACATCGTTTGAGTTACTCCCCATAGGTCTTGAAAAAGCAATAGTCTCCTTTCTTCCTAAATCATATCACATATCTGGAAACCAGCCATTTTTAGGTCGAGCCTCGAGTAGCGCACAAGCGCTGCTAGGCGAAGACATTATGTTAGGGGGTTTCAAAAGCTGACCACACGCTCGTGCGTCGTGGCCTTTCACCTGCGGTTACGCGCGCGGCAGACATGTGTTTCCAATTATCGTGCCCAGACGCGGGCACGATAATTGGAAACACATGCCTGCCGTGCGTGTAATCGCAGGCAAAAGGCCACGACGCACGAGCGTCTGGTCAGCTCTGCAGGCTGCCGCGCTCGCTCGTTTTTGTTGAACTCACAGCTGAAGATTTATGGGAGTTCGCAGATCCCAGGTCATAGACTTGTGCCAGTGCTAGCATGTGTATGTCTCGGCCTCTGCCCAACAGGTGCACAGTGAGCTCTGTGTTCAGCGGCGCGTGGGGAGGGCGGCCCTCCCTGGGCCGTGTGTTTATGTTATTTAAAAATGTGCAGCTTCGGTAAACAGTTGCACGCATTCACGGAGACGCCAGATGATGCACACAACGATTTCACCAGCTGTGTCGTGTTGTGCCTCGTCCTGAGTATGCCTCGACAACACACTGTCTCTGTTACGGTGCATCGTTGTGTTTTTCTTGTGTACACACGTCGGTCTCGTTTTGAAAAAGTAGGCCCTTTATTTCATAAGAGTTCGTTTTCTTGGGTTTGTGCAGTAGTTAAAATATGCCCCGGTTTATTTATATACGAATCACGTGATACGGGGACCGCTCTAATTGTTCACTGACACCAGTAACACGCGCAAAGCAACCAAAAATACAAATATTGTTTTGTGGAGCCCTGGCGCAGTGGGCGGTGGCGAGTACAGTTCATTTAACAAGACGGAGCATTCTTAAATGTGCCCCGAACTGTATCGGGGGTTTCCAGGGGACGTAGGCGCAGCCCGGACATCTGTCTGCGCAATCCAATAAAGTGTCGCCCATTTCAATGGGACTTCATCGGCCCTACTGAAACTAAAGGCGCATATGGCCCATAATTGGCTGGATGGGCCGGGTAGTTCAATGATTTTTCTTTGCCCCCCTCGCATCAATAATGGGGGCAGACAGAGCCCCAATTGTTCCCCATTGCGGGACATTGTGCGCCTGGATAAGTGGATGTCGGCCGTGTCTGCGCGGACGGGCCATATGGCTCCGCACGGATTGGGGGAAGGGTCCGAAGGGAGGGAGGAGACGGGGGCTGAGGGGGTTCGTGAAGGGAGGGAGGGCGCGTTAGGTACACCAGCAGGCTAGGGTTAGAGGTATTCACCCCGCAGAACCCACCTCGAGACGAGAAAGCTCTTCAGTGCATTAGTGTGGCACTCGGAGGGCACGAGGGGCAGGAGTGCACGCACAGGGAGAGCTCTCGTGAGACGTGCACATATCTCAGGGGCCACGCACAGCACTTTATCGTACACACTCTGTGGCGACAAGGCCGCGAGAGCAGATCCGGCTCTGTGTGCACTTCTATTATCAGCGCTTTATACACAAATTACGGCGACATCGCTCCAAGAGCAGACCCGGCTCTATATGCACTTCTAACCGCTTTATACACACATTACGGCGACATAGCTCCTCACACCCTCCATTGCGACAATCTTTGGGGCCCTGCTCCCTCACTTCTACCCATTGTATTTCTCTCACTCCTTTCTGCCTCCTCTCCTCCACCTCTTAGAAGTATCGCCTCGCTTGTAGCCCCCTGCACCCCCTCAAGTACAGCCCCCCCAGCCCCCCTTGTCTGAGCCAGGTCTCCATCCCCTCCCCCTCTCCACGTCTCTGCCTGCCAAGCCTGGCCAGGAACCAGGGTTCGGAGGGGCGCACAACACAATGGGAATCCCCTCGGCACCTGCCCCATTGAAGGCAGAGAAAAGCCCATACACCCCGCAGGACCCAGCTGCTCCCCCGGCTCCATTGTCAGCCTCGCAGCCCAATAAATGGGCGTTCTGTGCTCCGAGAGGCCCTTTAAACGAGTGGCCAGGTGCGCCTCAAGTGCTGGGGATCAGTGCGCCATCCCGGTGAGCGCTCACTGAAGACACGCTTCTGTAGCGCAGCGCTGGGCATGCCGCTGACGTTCAGCCTTTCATTCAGCTTTCCGCCATTCGTCCGCTCTTCAGCATTTTACTGTTTCCAATAATATTCGATTGAAAGGGGTTAGTCTGATAACGGATCAAGTGTGTTTCAGTTTACCTCACCTACCTACCGACCGAATCGATTGATTTGTTAATATATTTCACCCTCACTTTGTCTTTCATTTGGTCTGACTCAGTCGGTCTCTCTCGAGCCCCCCTCGCCTCCCCCCCCAGCACCTCTTAACTCCTCTTCTTCCTTTTTCTCACTCTTTTGCTCTTCTTCCTGCCCTTTTCCTGAATTTGCGACCTTCCCTGCTTCCTCTCCCATGCCGCACTCCCTTCTCGGTTCCTGCCAGTTACTTAGCCCAACCCATTGCCCCAGAGACCCCCGCTCCTAATTCATGTCCGCCGCAGCTTGGATGCACAGCCCATATGCGCCCCTCCCGTGCCCAGCGCCAGACCCCTTGCTTTCACTCCCATCACTGCTACGTCTCTGCTTCCTCTCCTCACCCTGAACCTTGAATGCACCTTCCAGTGCTGCTGCTACGCCTCGGTAGTCGACTGAGAAGGTGCCTTCCCTGTTCCACCTGACACTTTTCCTGCACCTTCCCACACCTTCACACCACCCTCACATGCACCGCACACAACACTCACCTCTCCCTCGGCCACGCACACCTACACACCTCTCCCCACCCCTCCCTGTTCTGCCTTCTCCTCAACAACACCTCCCTCAATAAACACGCTACTGAAATATGGGACCTGCTGCACGACCACACATTGAAACTGCTCTTCCTCACAGAAACCTGGCTGATTCTATCGACATTACCACACCTATTCCCCAGTCACAAGGTTATAAGACAGGACAGAATTAACAGACCCAGCGGAGGACATGTTATCGTTTTCAAAGAGCTCATCAAGTGTTCCACTGCCTCAGCTAGCACCAACAGCACTGATGCTGGATGTGTTTATTGTGCCAAAATGGCTTCTTTTGTCATCTTCAATGCAAGATGCTGCACACTCTGAAATCCGTAAAAGTGCACTCTCTTAATGCTTTATTTTAATAAATATATTTAGGGTGATCACCAACCTCTAGTTCAGTGTGGACACTTTCTCCAGTCCTTGTCTTCTCTCTCTGTACGTCACACCTCTCTTTCAATAAACCTCAGTGCCCCACAGCACTTACCTCTCATGACCTCAACTTGCCACCTCTCTCCAATCCTACCTCTAGATCTCTAGCTCTCGGTCAGCTCTCTGCCCCTCTCTTCTCCTCAAGTGCCTCTCTCTCTCTCTCTCTCTCTCTCTCTTTACTTTCTCTTCTTTCTGCATCTTGCTGCTCTGTTTGCATCTCATCCCCCTTCATTTCTCTTCCATTTATTTCCCCTCCCTCTTAATTTCATCTCTTTATCTTACCCTTTCTATCATATTTGCCATCTATACCTTACCTTTCTCTACCTCTCGCATGCCTCTTTCTACCTCACCATTCTCTCTTTCATTTCTCTCTCTGCCTCACAACTCACTGCCTCATCTCTCTCTTCCCCACCTCTCATACACTATCTAAACTCTCAATTTACATCACCTATTGGCCTTCTATGTCTCTCTTTTATTGATGTCCTCTTTCCCTCGCCTTTCCCATTATTTTATTTCTTTCTCTCTACAATGCTCTCCCTACCTCTTCCACTCCATCTATCACTCCCTTTGCTTTCATCTCTCTTTCTATCTCCTTCACTGTTTCCGTTCACTCTCTCTGCTTCCAATGTCTCGCTCGTTTAATACATCTGTCTTACCTCTGTCTCTCTCTCTCCCTATTTCACCATTCTCTACTTCTCCCTCGCACTTACTCTGTATTAGCCTCATCTCTCTACCTCATCTGCACCTCTTTTTCTCTACTTCTCATATCTTTCTATTTTTCATCCCACCGGCTCTACCTGCCTCGCTACTTTGTTTACCTGACCTGTCATTCTGTGCTTCACCTTTCTATTTGTGCTATCTCATTATAACTCACCTCTCTTCCCATCTTATTTCTCTCTAGACCTTGCCCCTCGGGTTGGCACCTTTCTTACCAGCCTACATTTAAAACTGCATGCCAGGCCTCTAAAAACAAGCATTGGCATAGTCAATAGGTCTCGCCTTTGGGACCTTATACGTTTTTAGACATGCAACAGTTGATGTTATTGCACCAAGGATATTGTGCTACATAACTAAATACTTATAAGGTCCCAAAAGCGAGACCTATTGGCTATGCCAATGCTTGTTAAGATTAGCTCTCTCCAATCAGTTTTTTTTAAGCCTTTATTTTTCACAGAGCCAACATATTAGCAAACGGCAGTACAGCATACGGCAGGATATACCAGATGACACATAGTGCACACAATTTATCCTGAGGATACATACATACAAATCTTCATCCACAAGCAGGTGGGTCAGTGAGAGGCTCACCTGTTCAGATTGGTGGGGGGGAGGCTAGTGTGAGTCGTCCCTCTGGTCCGTTTCCCTGCCAGTTAGATATTGTCTCAAGGGGTTCCGTATATCCCTAGGCCGAGACTTCCTTGGCAGGAGTTCTCCATAAGTGTCCATCTGGGTGTGATAGGTTACTAGGTCCTTGATTCAGGCTGCTATAGTTGGAACACTACTCCTCCCCCAACACATGGCCACCCTGCGCTTTCCCAGTAACAATCCAGGCCTACGAATTTCAGTACACCTTTCAGGACTGGTTTGACAAAGCTCAGAAGTGCCAGTAGGGGGTCCGGTCTCAGTGTCAGCTGTGTCATGGCATTCAGTACTCTAAATAGCTTGTCCCAAAACCCATCAATCCGAGGACACGCCCATGCAAGGTGGAAGAAATCAGCTCCAGAGGCATCGCAGTGCACACAGTGTGCATCATCATTCCCTGCAAACAGCACTATGTCAGCCGGTGTATAGTAAATGAGGTGCAGAAATTTATAATGCACCAATCTGTGTTTGCCATTCATGGATATCTACTTAGTATGTGTGCAACATTATCCCCAGTGCTCCTCTGTAAGCTCCATCCCTTAGTCCCAAGACCACTGGACCGGTTTCTAGTGTCATTTCCCTCAACACTGTATTGTACATTATTGTAATGCGCTTCCTGGGTGCAGGGCCTGACGCCACTAACAACAGAAGCTCCCAGTTCTTTGGTTCCCTAAGGAAAGAGGGGAATTCATTCTTCACCATCTCATGTAAACAGAAGGAACAGAAATGTATTCAAACGTGATGGTCTCCCCCCAACCTGCATATTCTTCTAGAGAGAGAAAGGTGGCAAGTCTCCCAGTATGAAAAGTCCCCTATCTCTCGGCTGCCTACCTGCTAGTAGCTCAAAGGTGAGGCAGCCCTTGAAAATCTTGGCCAGTAGTATGTGTGTGGGGAATATATTGTATCTACTGCACAAAGTTTCACCAGTCTATGCCAAGCCCACACCATGCAATTGACTGTGTGGATTTCGTCTTTGAGCCTAGTGGGGGCCTGTATTATCAGTGGGACTTGAAAGGGCCCTGTCCAGTCCTCTGTGGGGCACCTTTCTAGTATTATGGAACCAATGGAAAGCGAATTGTGCCTACGCCACAAGGAAATACACTTTGAAATTTGCCTCTGCAAAGCCGCTACATCTGTAGGGGCATTGGAGAGCTGCCCAGTTGAGCTGCAGTTACTTACCAGCCGAGGCAAGCCTATCATTAACAATTGAAGAGTGTTGAAGAACGCCATGGTGAGGGGGATGGGTATATTCTTGAAGAAGAATAGCAACTGCGCTAGCACTATCATTTTCATGAGACCAATTCTGCAAGCCATTGTGAGCGGCAGCTTGATTCATTTGTCAATATTGGTGGCTATTCTATCTATAGTTCTGCCTCAGTTCTCCCTAATTATAACCAAAATCTCATGGTGGAGCCACATTCCCAGATACCTCACCAGTGTTTCCTGCCATTGTGAAGGATACACCAGCTGCGCTGGCATGATGCTGGGCGTCAGCAGCATCACGATCGATTTCAACAAGTTAATAGTCAATCTTGACCATTCCCCAAATTTTATTATATCCAATACTATTAGTTGGAGGTTAACATCTTGGTTTATCACTATTAACAGGATATCAGCAGCATAGAGCAAGACCAGCAGCAGCCACGCACTGAATTGAATACCTCTGTGGCTATGTGTTTCATGTAGCATGCAGGACAGAGGCTCCACTGCCAAGGCAAATATTAATGGCGAGAGGGGGCAGTCCTGTCTGGTTCCCCACTGAATCTCCAAGAGATTCAAAGTTAGTCCATCACCCGCACTCTAGCCACTATGCATTCATATAAGAGCCCCAGCCAATGTAGCATTCCTCTACCCAGCTCAAATCGCTCCAGAGTCCCCATTCTATACGGCCACTCAATTAATTCAGATGCCTTGGTGGCATCCAAAAAAGACAGCCACCACACTATTTGCCGGCCCCAACTGAGGTGTCACCGTGAACAGCATCTGCAAATTGTCAGCCATTGAGCGGCCAGGTATGAAATTCACCTGGTCTGGTAGACCAGCCCCTACATCAATGGGAGCAGTCGTGACACCAATATCTTTGCAAGTAAGTATCTTATTATCAATATTTATAAGTGACAGCTGGCGGTAGGAATCGCATTTCTGAGGTTGTTTGCCTGGCTTCAACAGCTTGATCAATATTGCCTCCCTGTGTGTAGGTGGCAAGCGGCCCCTCTGAATTGCCTCCTCATACATGTCTAGCAGATGGGGAATGAGCAGTTCACTGTATTATTTATAAAACTTGCTGGTCAGCCCATAACTACCCGGGGCTTTGCCATTCTGCAGGTCTGATATAGTCAGTTTAATGTCCTCTTCCATGATAGGAGAGCACGGTTTCTCCCTCGCTGCAGCTGATGCCCATACTATTGTGACCCCCTCAAAGTAACAGTGAATGTCTGCCACCTGGGCCGTGTATTGTGTACTATACAGTTTAGTGTAGCAGTAAGTGAAAGCTGGGAGGATATCAGATTATTGATGGATGCTATCTCCCTTTCGAGTATTCAGTGTAACAATGTGATCTGCCGGCCATCAGGACCTTATTAATCGTGCCAATGTGCGCCCCAGCCTTTCTCACGCTCCCTCCAGAAACTCTGGCCAACGCATACTTGCCCATGCAGCACACCTCACAGTCATCCTCCTCTCTGTAATCTAATAGTATGTGCTGTATATGCATCTGCACCTCTGGGGTGGGGCAGGCAGTTTGGGACTGTTCCAACACCTGAAGTTCACGCTCAAGAGCTACTAGTCTGCTCCAGATAAATTTAAGGATCCCATGCTCCTTGGCAATGCACTCTTCCTTCACTACTGCTTTGAACGCTTCCCAGACCACCCTCAGCTCCTACAATGAAGTCTTGTTAATCTCAAAATAGGCAATTATGACCTGTCTAATCTTCTATCTAAAAGCGCTATCCATTAGCATGTGGGGTTGAAACCTCAAGCCCCTGTGTTGCTTAGGAGAGTTGGGGAAGTGTAATGATATCATCGGTGAGAGGTCAGAATAGGTATGGTAGAGGTGTTCTATCGCGCCCATCCAGCCCATCAAATCTCTAGTTCCTAGCCAGTAATCTAGCCTAGACAATGTGCTATGCGCTGTTGAATGGAAGGTGTATGCGCATTTGTCAGTGTGGGTGGCCTTCCATAAGTCGGTTAAGGCATGGGTCCTAATAATTTCCTTGATATCCCCTCTCATCCTCCTCTTCTGCCCGACCCAGACGTTAGCACTGTCAAGAGTGCTATCCATTGTGACATTGTGATCGACGCCCCATATTAATGTTTAGTGAGACGCATTCTGTACATGTGCAAACACATTTGTGAAACAAATGTGGGTCGTCATGCTCGGTGTTCAATATTGTAATCAGGGTTTGATGCAGTATCTCTCTCATGCATAGATAGCACCCCTCAGGGGTGTCTGCGGTTACAATGTTGTGGTAGGCCAGTCCTCTCCTCATAAGTATCATCACCCCTCTGAAGTACTTGGAGTAACCCGCAAAATACCTATACGACCCTCAACGTCTAGCCTCCCAATCACTTCCATCTGCTACTAGATGCGTCTCTTACAGCAACAGTATATCTATGTGTTGGCACTTGGCTTTCCCACTGTGATTGAGACCTCTCACTTTCCACATCATCATTCAAAGACCAGCAGGCTTCTTACCACCCATTAGTACCTGGTGCTATTTTGAGCACCGTGGTGCACTGTCCTATCCTGTTCCCAGTTGTTCGCCTCTGTACAACATTCTAACAGATCTGCTTTTGCTTTGCAACCCTACCCCAACCCTCGCCCACTCCAGGCCAAACCTGTCCAGTTGACACCCAAACAGAACACTAACTCACAACATCCACAACTGCTTCCCACCCACTCGTCCTCATAAACAGACCTCCAAGCGGTTAAGCATTGGAGGCGGCCCAAGACAATGGTATAAATGCTCCAAAACATAACCTGTTGGGGCATACACCCTTGCGATATGTCCAGTGTTCTCCATGAAGCCAACATCCTCACGATGGCACACTCTTTACCCAACCGTGTCATTGTAACCTTATTTGTAACCAGCCGCCACTCCAGCTGCTCCAGCCACAAGCAAGCAATCCAGTTCTCTGGTTCAAGATGAGCAATGCGCTCTTAGTTCACACAGCAGTGCCCCAAGGTGGGGCAGTTCTGATGTGTAGCAATAGTCCTAGTCCCCCGACTGAGGCCACATACCCCTCCTGCCAATGGCAGTCCTCAACCAGTCCAGCACACCCGCTCATTCCACATCACTGAGATTCTACGCGGGGACCACACCACGCCAGCCCCTGCCAGGGGACTTAGACTGTTTGTTAAGAAAGGCGGACGCTGCCTGATGATCTGAAAATATATGTACTTTCCCAGCCAGGGTAAGCTTGAGTCTTGCAGGTTACAGCATAGCGTATCACACCTCCATTTCACGTAGATGCTTCTTCATGGTGACAATCTCCTGCGGGCACCACTTGTGTATGATCCGGATAGAATGATAGCTGGGAACCCTTGTGTGAGATATCCCCCTTGCTCTTGGCCATTGCTAGAATTGCATCTCGGTCTTTGTAATTTAGTAGCTTGGCCAGGATAGGTCTCAAGGCTGAACCAGAGACTGGCCGAGGACTCAGCATGCTCTCTCTACCACAAACATGTGGGATAGTTTATTTCTCCCAAACACATCCACTAGCAGGTTTTCCACAAAGGATTCCATTTTCCTCAGTGCAGTGTACTCAGGGACTCTCATAATGCACCCATTGCTCATGCGCGAGCATGCCTCAATGTGCTAATTTTTCCTCCTCACCTGTTCATGTTCAGCCGCAAGTGTCTTTTATGTTTTAGCTACGCTAGTGAGTGTATCGTCCACATCTGAGATGCATTGCTCTGCAAGGGTGAGTTGGTTCTCATACCTCTCCAGCCATTCCTTCATGGCATCCAGCCGGTGGGTCGGGGTATCTATCTTCCTGCCGATTTTGGTTAAATTACTGTTCATTCTATCCAGGAGGCTTTTCGTCTCTAGGTTGGAGCAATCATCTGTCTGCCCCTCCGTGGCCCCCTGCTGAGCTGCTCCCGATCAACTTTAGGGGGCCTTGGATTCAAACGCCAGCTTGTGTGGCATATGTCCCCTTTTCCCATCTCGTAGCTCTGGCAGTCACCCCATCCAGGGCCCCCGGTGGGGAGAAAAACACACACTCCGGTGTAGCTGGGGAGGGGAGGGGCAGGTCACCATCGCCTTCCCCACTCTGCTCCCAGGCAGCAAGCTCTTCCATCACGGGGGCCAACATGAGGTCCATCTACCGCAGATGCTTTCAGGCCCAAATCAGCTGCTTCAGGCGGTCATCCACATCACTCCACCAGGCACGCCACCACGATCCTTTTTATGTAAGCGCCACATCAGGTGTTGCCAAGATGCCAACGCAAACTGGAAAACACCAGGCTATCTCTGCCAGTTCGTCCACAGCCCTCCCTAGCCCGCGCTCCGTGCCCCAAGCTCACGGGCACAGGCTGAGTCCCCAGTAACATAGCAGAGCCAAACGAGAATGGTCACCGCATCAGTGGTGTGATGTAGAGGCATTTCTTTATCAGCGTACATATGTTTTGTAGCACGGCTGTCGGAGCTCTAGCGGCATGCAGCAATCTTGTTCAGCTCCCAGGCCATGCCCCAGCTCTCTCCAATTAGGAAACATCCTCAACCTCCTTTCTTCTACCATCCATCTGTTCTAATTGAGCTTTACCTCTGTTCAGTCTCCATATCATGCCACATTGTTTCCTTTTGGTCTTTTCAAATTACACTTCCATTCACATTCCTATTGTCCTCCTTTTGAGCTCCCTTCCATCTCTGCGTTTGGGGAAAAAAGAGATTTCTCCTGCTTATGTTGTTATTATGCCATTGCACACTTCAGCAGTATACACCACTGCTATCACTACAATGCTGATCCATCATGGGTATATGATTGTCTAGACCATTCTGCTGATGAAGTGGTCCCTCCTCCTTTCCCCTCCGTCATTGTTAGACCTGGCACCATTGGCGTGGGTCTCCCTTCCATTTTTTGCTGTTGCCTCTTATGTTTTTGCTGGTTTTAGATGCTTTTGGGCACTGTGCCACTGCTGTTCAGTGCCACAGTGCAAGTGCTCCCTATGGTAAATTGATGTATGGATTAGTGACTCCATGATTGGCTTGTTTGGCTTACTGTCAGACCCTAGTACAGAGCACTGTGTGTGCCCAGGGCTTGTAAATCAAAAGCTGCTGGTGTGCTTGCAGCACTGGTTGTGCCACCCACCAGAGCAGCTTGTAAAGTGTGTCTCAGGCCTGCCATTGTAGAGCCTGTGGGCAGTCTGGTGCTGCCATGTTGACTGGGCAAGTGTACCCACTTGCCAGTCCCTAAACCTTCCCTTTTATACATATTAGTCACCCCTAAGGTAGGCCCAAGGGCAGGGTGCATTGTAGGTAAAAGGTAGGACATGCCCTGGTGTGTGTGGCATGTCCTAATAGTGAATTACAGCCATTTTAGTTTTTCACTATTGCAAGGCTACCTGTTCCCCATAGGCCAGAATGGGCAGTTAGATTATAACATCTTATAATCCTAACTGACTCAGGGAACTAGGTAGAAATTCGAGTTTAGTATGCCTGAACTCAGAATGATAAAATACATCTTTTAGTGAAGTTGGTTTTAACATTCTGTGTTTGAAAATACCACTTTTAGAAAGTAGGTATTTTCTTGCCTAACTATCCAAGCCTGCCTCTGCTAGGTTGTGTATTCCTTGTCTGGAGTTTGAGTGACAGGGCCTGGGGGCTTCCAGGAGACAGGGTGAGTCAGCACAGAGCTGAATAGAGAGATCTGCATGCAGATAGGAGGGAGGAGTTGCACCTGGGACCTGAATAGGGCTGTGCCTTTCCTCCACAATGCTGGCTCCACCTCCTGTGGTGTGTCTGATGTCCCTGGCCTACTCTGTGAAAGGAAAGAAGGAGTCTTGTCAACAAAGTGCTCCAGGACTGACCAGAACTGGTTTTGAACTAGGCAAAGGCCTCTCTTCCTTCAGAGAACAAAGAGAAAAGTAGTATAAATATTGGGACCCAGACCCAAGAACTTTAGATCACTTCTGGGAATCAAGACGAACCTTTGCTGAGGAGAAGAACCAGGAAGCTGAAGGAGGAGACTACCTCTGTGCTGTGTGTTTGGGGGTTGGCCTGCAGTGGTTGCTTCATTGCCAAAGAGAGGAGAAAAGGACTGAGTGTGCTTTCTATCAACTTGAAGAAGAATCTCCAAGGGCTTGAACTAGAGCTTGCCTCCTGCCTGAAGTCTCAGGGATACAAGACTTCACCAACCAGCTCCCCCTGAATTCCCTTGCTGGTAATTGAAGTGCCTGCTGTTGTGCTGGGCCTTCTGAGAGACTGCGTGTCGCTGGGAGCTGGAAGCGCGACGCAACGACGAGAAGCGTGTCGCCGCCGCAGCCGCTGTCATCGCATCGCCGAGGAAGCGAGACGCCGCTGCCGCTGTCATCATCGCATCGCCGAATCGCGGCGCATCGCCGGAGAAGCGGGACGCTGCCACAGAGGACATCGTCGCATCACCGGAGAAGCGCGTCGCACGGCCTGTCGCGGCTCCAAAGATCATCGAGTCGCCGCACAGCCATCGGGCGTGCACGCATCACACCAACGTTGTTGCATCGCAACCAAGACGCCATTTTGTCGCATCGCACCGGAGAAGAGTGTCGCATCGAGGTGCCATCTTGTCGCATCGCACCGGAAAGCAGTAAGAAACCGACGCATCACCTCCCCACACAGTAAGGAAGCGAGCATCAACTCCCCTGCACAGCAGTAAGGAACCGACGCATCCACTCCCCTGAGTGTAAGGAACCGACGCATCACCTTCCCTGCGACCCTTTTGTTTTCTTTGCGTTACGCACTCAAGGTACATTGAGAGTAAAGTGTCGCATCTACAACTTGAGAGAACTGAACTATTTCATAACCTTTTAAAGTCTATTTTTGAGTACAGTATTGTGGATTTTTGTCGTTTGGTCTTGTGTTAAGTCTATATAAAAATACTTATTTTTATAAATACAACCTGTGTGGTGTCCATCTGTAGTGTTGTCACTGTATTACTGTATGTGTTCACAAATGCTTTACACACTGCCTCTGAGATAAGCCTGCCTGCTCGTGCCAAGCTACCAAGGGGGTGAGCAGGGGTTATTTTAGGAGTGTAGCCCCTTACCCTGACTAGACGCAAGGGTCCCTATTTGTCACAGGTACCAACCTATGCCAACTAGAGACCCCCAAATCTAACATTGGTGGTCAGCGGTGAGGATTTGGACTTGCATTTGTGATTCATATACAGTGATTGGTGTACACTACTAGTGAGTGCAGACCATAACGCAACCACATACTTTTTGAGAATTTTTCCTTGGAACTTCTTTTCTATTTTTGATTCTTGAGAACTGCCAGTCTTTTTGCTACCATGAGCAAGTCAGCATCCATAGTATCTGTAGACATTGTTTTGGAAGAAGAGAGAATTGATACTTACACTGTGCCTTATCTCAAAGCTTTGTGCAAGAAATTTAAAATCTCTGTGAAAGGCCTTACCAGGAAAGAGGAATACCAGAAGGCGCTGAGGGCCTGGGTAGAATCTAGGAATGCCAGTGAGCATCCTGAGGAGCCAGTAATGGAGGCAGAGGATTTAAATGAGCAACTTGAGGGGCCAGTGGGCCCAACTGGAGGGAAAGTACCTTCAGGGGCGGGCAGCAGTGTTTCTTCCAAAGGGTTGTCCCCAGGAGAGCTGGAGGACAGAGCAAGGGAGAGGATGCATAAATTGGAGCTAGCTAGGCCCAAAATGGATGGTCAGAAAGACATAGGGGCATATTATCAAGAACGGCGTTAAAAATTATCGCCGGTTTAGCGGCAGAAAACTGCCGCTAAAGCGGCGATAATGGGCTTGATAATATGCCCTTGAGAATTCCAATAGAAGTCCATGTTCTGGTGTGAACATGGGCTTCTATTGGAATTCTCCAGGGCATATTATCAAGCCCATTATCGCCGCTTTAGCGGCAGTTTTCTGCCGCTAAACCTGCGATAATTTTAACGCCGTTCTTGATAATATGCCCCATAGAGAGCAAGAAAATAGAGCTTGGGATGGAATTAGAAATGAAGAAGTTAGCCTTAGAGGAAAAGAGGATGCATTTTGAGCATGAGAGAGGATTGAGGGAATTGGAACTCAAGGCCAAGAAGTTAGAGGTGGCAGCACACCACCAGTGCATGTAGAAGCAAGAACCTACATTCCCAAAGATGTAGTTAAAGATTTCCACAAGAATGAGGATATTGGTCAGTGGCTTAGGGCTTATGAAGCTGCAATGTTGGCCCACCGGATCCCTGAGAAGGATTGGGGAGTGGGGTTGTGGGGCCGCTTTGTTAGTGATGGGAGGGACACTTTGTTGGATTTGCCTACAGAGGAGCAGATGTCCTATACCCACATGAAGGGAGCCCTAATGTCCAGATTTGGTTTGACCCCAGAGCTATATAGACAAAGGTTTAGAAATTGCAGAAAACTGGAGTCTACCACTTGGGTGGAATATGTGTCTTTCTTTTGCAGAGCATTGGATGGTTGGGTGAAGGGTAGCAAAGTGGATAATTTTGAGGCGCTCTATGATTTGCTTGCATGGGAGCACTTGTCAAATAACTGTTTTCCAGAGCTACGCCAGCATCTTATTGATAGCAAGCTGACTAACCCTAGGAAGCTTGCTGAGGAGGTGGACCCAGGGCCCAGCTGCCTGATAACATTAAAAAATACAGGCAGTGGGTGACCATCAATGGCAAGAGGGTGGAAGCTCTTAGAGACACCAGAGCCAGTGTGACAGCTGTCAGTTGTCGGTTGGTGTCTGAAGAGCAGGTAGTCCCCAATGCATTTTACCCAGTTGTTGCCGCTGACAACACAGAGAGCCACTGCAAGGTGGCACAGGTTCCCTTTGAGTGGGGGGGGTCTCAGGAACTCTTCAAGTAGCTGTGAGGCCAGCCATGCCTGTTGAATGTCTGTTAGGTAACGATTTGGAGAGCTCCCCTTGGGCTAAGGTGGAGCGGAGAGCTCATTTAGAGATGTTGGGTTTGCCTAAGTGGGCCTGCGTGACCACTCGGTCTATGGCAGCCAGTAAGGGTGTTCAAGAGGACCTGGAGCCTGAGAAAATGGCCCAGGTGCCTGCCTTAAAGAGAAGAGGTAGGGGGCACGGGAAACCGGCCCCTGAGATTCCCATGGCCCAGGAGGAGGCGGGCCCTGAGGGGGATGCCCTGGAGCCTACCGGGGAAGAGATTGCTGAACTGGGAGACCTGCCTGAGCTGACCCATTGGCAGCAGGAAGGAGGTCCCTCCAGGGAAGAGTTCTGTGAGGAGCAGAACAAGTGCCCTTCTCTTGTGGGTTTGCGGCAGCAGGCTGCAAACCAGGCAGCAGGTGATCAGTCTGGATCACATTGGATCTACTGGGAGAATGGTCTCCTGTATAGTGAGCCTAAGGTTGCTGAGCCTGGGTCAGCCCGTGTGCTGGTGGTACCCCAGCGCTTCAGAGCCTTCCTACTGGGGCTGGCTCATGATGTGCCTTTAGCAGGACATTTGGGGCAGGACAAGACCTTTGAAAGGATTGTCACCCATTTTTATTGGCCCCAAATGCGCAAGAGTTCAGACACTCATTGCAGGACCTGTCAGACTTGCCAGGTAAGTGGAAAGAGTGGGAGGAAGCACAAGGCCCCTCTCCAGCCGTTCCCTTTGGTCAGCACTCCCTTTGAAAGGGTGGGCATTGACATTGTGGGGCCTCTGGATCCCAAGACAGCCATGGGCAACAGGTTCATCCTGGTCTTGGTGGACCATGCCACCCGGTACCCGGAAGCCATCCCTCTCAGGACAGTGACGGTCCCCGTGGTGGGACGTGCACTGATGGGGATTTTCTCCCGCGTGGGGTTTCCCAGAGAGGTGGTGTCAGACCGAGGTACCAACTTCATTTCCAAGTATATGAAGTCCCTGTGGCAGGAGTGTGGTGTAACCTACAAGTTCACCACTCTTTACCACCCCCAAGGTAATGGGCTGGTTGAGAAATTCAACCGGACCCTCAAAGGCATGATTATGGGTCTTGAGGAACCCATGAGGCGTAAGTGGGACGTCCTCTTACCATGCCTTCTCTTTGCTTACCGTGAGGTGCCACAGAAATCTCTAGGGTTCAGTCCCTTTGAGCTTCTCTATGGACACCCAGTGAGAGGACCTTTGAGTTTGGTCAAAGAAGGCTGGGAGCAATCTCCCAGGAAACGTCCCCAGGATGTATATAGCTTCATGCTGGCCTTTAGGAACCAAACTAGGCGATTCAGAAAACTCGCTGAGGCGAATCTGGAAGCCAGCCAGGAGGAGATGAAGCGGTGGTACGACCAGAATGCCACTCTGGTTGAGCTTCAGCCTGGTCAGAAAGTGTGGGTCATGGCCCCAGTGGAGCCCTGTGCGGTTACCTACTTGGTGGACTTGCGGTCTCCCAGGAACCCCTTGCGGGTCCTGCATGTCAACCGCCTGAAGCCCCACTTAGAGAGGTCCGAAGTGGGCATGCTCCTAGCAACAGATGCTGGAATGGAGGAGGAGACTGAGCCTCTTCCTGACCTCCTGTCTGCAACAGAGCAAGATGGGTCAGTGGATGGAGTGAACCTCTCTTCCACCCTGACCCCTGAGCAGCAGAATGACTGTCACCAGTTGCTGGGACAGTTTTCTGACCTGTTCTCCCTGATTCCCAGTGTCACTGATTGGTGCGTCCATGATGTAGACACTGGGGACAGTACTCCTGTCAAGCACAAAACTTACAGGGTGACTGACAGGGTGAGAGCTTGCATCAAGGAGGAGGTCTCCAAGATGCTTGCGTTGGGGGTGATTGAGTCCTCTAACAGTCCTTGGGCCAGCCCAGTGGTCTTGGTTCCAAAGGCTGCCGCACCGGGTGTCTCACCAGAACTGCGGTTCTGTGTGGACTACCGAGGGCTCAATTCAGTCACCAGGACTGACGCGCACCCCATCCCCAGAGCTGATGAGCTCATTGATCGGTTAGGGGCTGCCCGGTACCTCAGCACGTTTGATTTAACGTCTGGGTACTGGCAGATCGCCTTGACTGATGGGGCAAGAGAGAGGTCAGCATTCTCCACACCAGATGGGCACTACCAATTCCGGGTTATGCCCTTTGGGATGAAGAATGCCCCTGCCACCTTTCAGAGGTTGGTCAACCAGGTGTTGGCTGGACTGGAAGAGTTCAGTGCCGCCTACCTGGATGACATTGCAGTGTTCAGCGCCAGTTGGGAAGAACATCTGCGCCACCTCTGGGAAGTGTTGATGGTGCTGCGGAGAGCAGGCCTCACGATCAAGGCGAGTAAGTGCCAGATCGGGCAGGGTTCCGTGGTGTACTTGGGACACCAGGTTGGGAGCGGCCAGGTGGCGCCCCTACAGCCCAAGATTGAGACCATCCTGACTTGGGAACCCCCAAGACCCAGACAGAGGTGAGAGCCTTTTTAGGACTCACTGGGTATTACAGGAGGTTTGTCAAGGGGTATGGCAGCATTGTTGCACCCTTGACAGAGCTGACTTTCAGGAAGCAGCCCAAGAGAGTGATTTGGACTGACACCTGTCAGAGAGCTTTTGATGCCCTGAAGACTGCCATGTGCACAGCGCCCGTGCTCCTGGCACCCCACTTCTCAAAAGAGTTTATTGTGCAAACAGACGCTTCAGAGCATGGTGTGGGGGCTGTGGGGGCTGTTCTATCACAGATTAATGAGGAGGGCCTAGACCAACCTGTAGCCTTAATCAGTAGGAGGTTACTTCCACGGGAACAGAGGTGGAGTGCAATTGAGCGTGAGGCATTTGCTGTGGTCTGGGCACTGAAGAAGTTGAGACCATACTTGTTTGGGACTCACTTCCGGGTTCAGACAGACCACATGCCCCTCAGATGGCTGATGCAGATGAGGGGTGAGAATCCAAAGTTGTTGAGGTGGTCCATATCCCTACAGGGGATGGACTTTACGGTGGAACACCGCCCTGGTGCAGAACACGCCAATGCTGATGGTCTGTCCAGATTTTTTCCGCCTTAGTGATGAGAACTCCCCGGAGGTAGGGTAGTTCTCCCACATTTCAGCTGGAGGGGACACGTATTAGACCTGGCAGCATTGGCATGGCTCTCCCTTCCATTTTTTGCTGTTGCCTCTTATGTTTTTGCTGGTTTTAGATGCTTTTGGGCACTGTGCCACTGCTGTTCAGTGCCACAGTGCAAGTGCTCCCTATGGTAAATTGATGTATGGATTAGTGACTCCATGATTGGCTTGTTTGGCTTACTGTCAGACCCTAGTACAGAGCACTGCGTGTGCCCAGGGCTTGTAAATCAAATGCTGCTGGTGGGCTTGCAGCACTGGTTGTGCCACCCACCGGAGCAGCTTGTAAAGTGTGTCTCAGGCCTGCCATTGCAGAGCCTGTGGGCAGTCTGGTACTGTCATGTGGCCTGGGCTAGTGTACCCACTTGCCAGTCCCTAAACCTTCCCTTTTATACATATTAGTCACCCCTAAGGTAGGCCCAAGGGCAGGGTGCATTGTAGGTAAAAGGTAGGACATGCCCTGGTGTGTGTGGCATGTCCTAATAGTGAATTACAGCCATTTTCGTTTTTCACTATTGCAAGGCTACCTGTTCCCCATAGGCCAGAATGGGCAGTTAGATTATAACATCTTATAATCCTAACTGACTCAGGGAACTAGGTAGAAATTCGAGTTTAGTATGCCTGAACTCAGAATGATAAAATACATCTTTTAGTGAAGTTGGTTTTAACATTCTGTGTTTGAAAATACCACTTTTAGAAAGTAGGTATTTTCTTGCCTAACTATCCAAGCCAGCCTCTGCTAGGTTGTGTATTCCTTGTCTGGAGTTTGAGTGACAGGGCCTGGGGGCTTCCAGGAGACAGGGTGAGTCAGCACAGAGCTGAATAGAGAGATCTGCATGCAGATAGGAGGGAGGAGTTGCACCTGGGACCTGAATAGGGATGTGCCTTTCCTCCACAATGCTGGCTCCACCTCCTGTGGTGTGTCTGATGTCCCTGGCCTACACTGTGAAAGGAAAGAAGGAGTCTTGTCAACAAAGTGCTCCAGGACTGACCAGAACTGGTTTTGGACTAGGCAAAGGCCTCTCTGCCTTCAGAGAACAAAGAGAAAAGTAGTATAAATATTGGGACCCAGACCCAAGAACTTTAGATCACTTCTGGGAATCAAGACGAACCTTTGCTGAGGAGAAGAACCAGGAAGCTGAAGGAGGAGACTACCCCTGTGCTGTGTGTTTGGGGGTTGGCCTGCAGTGGTTGCTTCATTGCCAAAGAGAGGAGAAAAGGACTGAGTGTGCTTTCTATCAACTTGAAGAAGAATCTCCAAGGGCTTGAACTAGAGCTTGCCTCCTGCCTGAAGTCTCAGGGATACAAGACTTCACCAACCAGCTCCCCCTGAATTCCCTTGCTGGTAATTGAAGTGCCTGCTGTTGTGCTGGGCCTTCTGAGAGACTGCGTGTCGCTGGGAGCTGGAAGCGCGACACAACGACGAGAAGCGTGTCGCCGCCACAGCCGCTGTCATCGCATCGCCGAGGAAGCGAGACGCCGCTGCCGCTGTCATCATCGCATCGCCGAAGCGAGGCGCATCGCCGGAGAAGCGGGACGCTGCCACAGAGGACATCGTCGCATCACCAGAGAAGCGCGTCGCAGGGCCTGTCGCGGCTCCAAAGATCATCGAGTCGCCGCACGGCCGTCGGGCGTGCACGCATCACACCAACGTTGTCGCATCGCAACCAATACGCCATTTTGTCGCATCGCACCGTAGAAGAGTATCGCATCGAGGTGCCATCTTGTCGCATCGCACCGGAAAGCAGTAAGAAACCGACGCATCACCTCCCCACACAGTAAGGAAGCGAGCATCAACTCCCTGCGTAGCAGTAAGGAACCGATGCATCCACTCCCCTGAGTGTAAGGAACCGACGCATCACCTTCCCTGCGACCCTTTTGTTTTCTTTGCGTTACGCACTCAAGGTACATTGAGAGTAAAGTGTTGCATCTACAACTTGAGAGAACTGAACTATTTTATAGCCTTTTAAAGTCTATTTTTGAGTACAGTATTGTGGATTTTTGTCGTTTGGTCTTGTGTTAAGTCTATATAAAAATACTTATTTTTATAAATACAACCTGTGTGGTGTCCATCTGTAGTGTTGTCACTGTATTACTGTATGTGTTCACAAATGCTTTACACACTGCCTCTGAGATAAGCCTGCCTGCTCGTGCCAAGCTACCAAGGGGGTGAGCAGGGGTTATTTTAGCAGTGTAGCCCCTTACCCTGACTAGATGCAAGGGTCCCTATTTGTCACAGGTACCAACCTATGCCAACTAGAGACCCCCAAATCTAACAGTCATCATCAGACTCACCCTGGTTGCTTTAGTTGATGTTAGCCTTGGTAAACCAACATTTGCCAGTTTCTGATGGGACGTTCCTGTCATGCTTAATGTCTCTCACTAACCTGTTTTCCTGCGGAGGCAAGATGAGTCCTGATGCTAGTTCCCAACTCCTCCCCTACACTGGAGGCAGTACAAGAAGTAACTCAGTCATGCCTGCAGTCCCAGGAGGAAAAGGGGATGGGATGACAAGAGAGAGAGGGAGAGAGAGACAGTGTGAGGTTCTCCAGACACTGGAATTTATTTCTGGGCTTCAGAATCTTCTTGCTTTCTTGGTCCTTCTGCAAGGAGAAGGGAAAGGACAACCTTAATACTGAAGACACTGTACTACAGTCCCCCTCTATAGTTTCTATGGTAACACTGTTTCTACTTAACCAGCTTCTATACCTGTTGGTGTCCCCTTTCCCGCCTTTAATGCCCCCTCTCTCTTTTGTATTCAGTGTTGTGCTCATGTGCCTTAAAAAAAGATTAATGTACAGGATCTTGCTTGATCAAATAGTGTAAATAGCAGGAACAGAATTTTAACTACATACCGGGCCCTATGTTTATCAAAGAAGTTTACCTATGTGTCAATACGTTTTGGCACCAACTCCCTTTATGGAGTACAAGGTCCTTAACATTGCTGCACTCTACCAATTAAATGTACCCTGCATAGAGTAATGCACACATAATTATCAGACACACTTATGAGCCTACACTGAACTCTTCATAGGTTATGCATAGGTGTAGACCTCCCACCCACCAATAGCAGAAGATTGTTAGCGGGGGTGTTAATAATAATATTTAAAAAAGAACTTACCTTAAGCTGCCGGCCGGCCGGCCCCGCATTGCATCGTGCCTCCTGTGCTCTTCCTGGTCCCAATAGCCTCTGGGACAGACTCCCTGTGCAATCCCCGCGCTGCTCTCATGCTATGAGAGCAGCAAGGGGATTGGCCTGAGAGGGCTGAAAAGATGCTCCGCTCAGGAAAGGGAGTCTGTGGGGTTTCTCCCACCCGGCTGTTGAATGCAGCCGGGTCGGAGAAACCTAAATGCGCGTGTGTTTGGCTGGCCTGAGATGGCCAACCAAACACACATGAGCACTTAGAAGTGCACATAGCACTCCTCCTCCCCCCTCCCAAGCCTTGGCCCAGCCCTTCCCTGCAAGCATTGGCTCAGAGCCGGCAAATGATAAATAAAATGATGATAGAACATCGTTTTATCTTTCACCAGCTGGCTCTGGGCCAGGCAGTTGGGTGACGTTCCTCCGCCATTGCGGATGGAGGAGCCGTCACTGATGGCAAGGGAAACAAGAATGGAGACAGCCACTGCACGAGATGTGGCTATCAGGAAGTATAGCAAGTGGCATGTCTTGGGTGGGCGCGGCTCATATAGGAGCCTCGCCCAACCTGGCCTCGTCTCCTTACGAGCTCCCATTTGTGTTTTGCGGCTCGGAATTTGGCCGCTCAGCCATTCAACATGATGGGCCTGCACTGCCCTACGTAGTCATGTGACGTGGAAGCAGTGACATGACATGACAGTTACTTATGTCTCATGGTCCTTTGGCACCGGGCGACTGGCCACCCAAGAAGCACCAGGTGAACCACTCTCACTTGGCATGTGCTAACTGGAATGACTTCCTCTGCCCCAAGCCCTCCATTCTGAATGCACCACTGTTGCTGAGAGGGGCTTCATCAGCACCGTCCCATCGGTTTCAGCTGTAACAGGACATTCTCAAAAGATATTGATTGGCGCCCTTTCAGCTCCTTTCACCAGAAATTCCAACTTACTGTCCTCCAAGCTTTGAATGCTGCCCCTGCAACCAGGAGGCCAGTTCAACACAGCCATTCAGCTATGTGTCTGGTTCTGTCTCATAATATCACTTTTAAAATAAGTGAATAATCAGTCACATACTTTTATGGTTTATGTATGCTTGCATGCATTTTATTTAACGGTATGGTGAGCATGGAGTAGAAAGTAACATTCATTTTCAAAATCTGAAACATTTTTTACAATTCAAGAAGTGAGCATTTGTCATTTTTCCCAAAATTACTTTACCCTTATTTTTCATTACTTCAAATACATTTTGACAATGCGTAGAGAAGTATATGTAACATAAAATATCTGCATTTGTAAGATCATCCCATTAATAGATGTCTGTGAGAATGAGATAACGTTTGTTTCTCCCAATTGTTTTCGATTTGTGAGAATCAAATTAGCATAGTTTATCTGTGATGCAAGTGTCAACTACTACCGAAAGCCAAGATATTAATTGGGCTTCAGAGAAAAATAATACCTGTTTGGCACAGAGAAAAATGAGAAGATAACAATTCTGAAAAATATAAATGGTGGATAAGCTCATTAAAATTGGAATCACCGTATTTTCAAAATTTTCAGGGCGATTTGGCGTAGGTAAATGATGGTGACCTAGCCATAATTTCAGGATATTTGCAATGAGCAATGTATGTTTGAAAAAATACTCACATATTTGCACATCCCTAACAAAAAACATAGCAATCATTCAAAATCGAATTGGAGAAACATTAATGAGATATGGCATTGTGGCCAACATCCTATGTTCAAATTCAACAAAAGACAGTCTGCGTCACATAAGGTGCTTAAAGGCAATTGGGCTGCTAGTGCCTACCTAATAAATAGATAAAATATATAAAATGAAAAATAAATAAGGTGCAGGCTTTTGAAAAGCCACTGGCACTATATGTTTTTTACTGAACCTTTCTTATTTATAATCCTCAGATTTCGTATGGCTTTTACCATCCAGAGGAGACATACCAGCCAAGAAACCTAGACAAATCTGCCTTTTTGCAAAGTCCACATTTTAGTGAAGCTAGAGAACAATTAGATTTATCGCTAATGGGATAGACACACAATGTATCAGAGCTGTTGCACAGCACATAAAATAAATATTTGTATCGTCCTTACATCCATAATTCATCTTAAAGCAACTCATGACATTAAATGGCACACTAAAATAGATTCGCTTTTCTGAGTTCGTTGCAGTCTAAGGAATTTTCTCCAAGCTGCTCTCATCTCATGGTTATTGGTTCTGTTGTTTGACTTCAATGAAGATTGCTATAATGTAAAAGTAGAATTACAAGTAAATAACTGTTCCTGCTAGCCCAGCCCACCTTCAAGTGTGAGCTTTGATTAATAGTGCACGTTACTCCGGAAGGAGTAACTTTAAAAAAAATGAATTGTTGTTCCTTTGCATTGTAACCCTTGAACACTAAGAGTAACGAGTATCCACCCTGAAGTCTACCCTCTACTCCCCTTTTTGGGGAATAAGCCTGCTATCCAGTTCAGTGTTTCAATTATGGAGGTACATGTGTAGTTTTTGTATAGATAAAACCTATCTCCATAGCAACGAATTACTCAACAATAGAGTGGAGACAGAAGGGTGCTGAGAAGATGATTCCAAAGTGAAAAGGTGAAAGTTATTTGTGCTTCTCGATTTTGAGTCCTTTCATTGTATTCAAAACAGCCAGCCAGCTTCTGCAGCAGAAAAAGCTATTGATATCCTTCATCTTAGTTGAGAAAATGAACCAAGGATTACTGACACTGCACTAATGGGTTCTGGGTCAGCTTGGCTGTTTCTTTTTTGTTTGTTTCCCTTGTGAAAACTTAGGGTAGAGGGAAAGGCTGAACGACAATGGTAGCACAAGTGTACTTCAGACTTCAAATGCTTCGTAAACATACTGCAGGGTCCCCAGTAGTGTTACTCTGGCAAATATTTCTCAGTAGATAAAGTTGGAGCAATGGAAAAATTGTTGGGCCGGTGCTGGGAACGTTCTCTGACTCCTGTCTCTGACACCTGGGATACATGTTTGGCATACTCATGACCTCTTTAAAAAGAAACAGCATGCCTGTTCGGAAGAAGACACAGAAAATATCTAATAAGATGGCAGCATTAAAGCATGGTATGTTAGATGTTTGAACTAGTGGTAAGACTAATCCTGTGGCCCCTACAGCCACCATGGATGCTCATCACCACAGTTGGTAGTTCTATGCTGAGATTATTAATAATCTACAAAACCTCAGTGTTGTGAATTGAGAAATTGCTAGTCAATGCCAAGAGCAGATAGGCAAATTTATGGATAGGCTGGCTGATGCCCAGTTACCTTTGTCTTGGCCAATGTGTTTCGGCCTTTGAACCATGGCTCAATCGAACCTAGACTTTGGCATCTTTTCTCCTCTCCTAAAGAAAGACATAGGTTTCAGGGGGTATGTTTAGCTGATGAACATGCACTGATTTGGCATAGTTCAAAAACATAAATTTGGGCTATATGGTATACCCAAATTATGGGTGGGGGGTTGTGCTGGTGTTTGACTGGTACATACATATCTTTAGTATCTCAATATGATTTCAGTAACTCAATGATTGTAGCTATAAAGCAGAACTCTGGGACCTGGAAGTGATGGCATTTCACAATGGTCAGAATTCATATCAACCTTTGCTTCATTGGTGACCATTATGGATAGGATGGCAGGGTCTTCTAATCATAAGTTGTTGTTAAGGGTACTTGTCTCAATAGGTATTTTAAGGAAAGGTGATCTTACTCTAAAGAGACAGAGGTAGGAGTGGTTTTAGGATCGAAGCTGACACTACAGATTTCACACCCATTTTCTTGCATTCAAGTCGTGAAAGTATGTTTAGAAAACCTCAAGATGACCATTACCAGTACGAACCATCAAAGGTCCAACATTGTAAAGGTACTTTGTAAAATCCCCTTTGTATGGGTATCCTATTGTCATCAGCCATAGACTTTGTGGCATGAAGGTTTTGGATATGGTTATATGGAGTCTTGGGGTGTTTTTGCCACACTGGGAAATGTATGTTGTGTGGTGCAGTATGCCAGTGATGTGTTTTCCCTACATAAGGACCATCATGATCATCTATATAAGTGCACACAAATGCCAAAGGGAGGCGTGAGAAATGTTTTAATGAAATTACATTTCTGTAGAACACAAAGGTCCTAAATACTTCCTATAGCATTTGCCACTTTATAAAAATAAGTTAAATTATCCGCAGATGGGGCACTTACCTGTCAACTCTGAGTTATTAAGTCCGCTGAATTTTTGTGTGTGTTTCCAGTGGTGCTGTCTGCAAAGTCTGTGGTAACCTGAGAAGTGAGCATGACAGTGCCTGTACTGTAGACACTATGACTAAGTTGTAACCCCTTGACCACCGACCGTAGACCGCGGAGGCAAGGGGGACCTGCTAGGGGCCCCCAAAGTCGCTTTCTGACACCCTTTCCATGTCGGAAAGGTGGGCACGGAAAGGCTGTGAGAAACCAACATTATAATCCCGGCGACGGAGAAGCCGTATAGGGGATTACTGTACGGTTCCAACCGAGCAGGAAGACTCCGAGAGTCGGTCAAAACTGAGTCAAAATGACCGTCCGGTTTACGTTCCAAACGCCGACATCGTAATCTGTCAGTCGGACCACAGACTGACCGAGTCGGTCGGAAGGACTCCAAATGCGGTCGGAAAGCCTTCGACTAGCGGTCGGAGACTTTCCGACTGACATCGTAAACGGCTCCCTACTGTTTTGAGAAAGGGAATCTAATTTGTGATTCAACCAATGTACTAATAGGTTGTATAACATACTGTTCAAATGCATACTAATGAATATTAATTAGACAGGCCTCAATTGTGACTCCATGGGATTGGCTGCAAATGCAAGGATGGAGGCTTGCAGGGGACTGCAGGCCTCCATCCTTACATTTATTTTCCCAAATAGGAAATAATTTTTATTTCTAAAAGCAGCCCGTGTCCACAGACACAATTCCTAAGGGAAAATCTGGCCCATGTGGACAACGCCACTTTGTCAATTAGTTACCACCCAAACCTGGGGGTCAAAACTATCAATGGTTTGCAAGCATAATTTTAACTACAAACCAATATTACATTCTATTGTGAATCCCAACTAGGAGGGTGATGCCTCTTTCATGCCCCTTACAAGTTGTAATTCCTAATGGATCGCAAAATTCCTTTAAGAGTCATGAAGAAATTTAGAATTTGTCAAAGGGCTATGATACATTTCTTCAACATCTTTTGCAGTCTCAAAACCTGTGTTTTTGCAAATCGTAAGAGTCCTAATATTCGCTTGGTGTGTTTACCCAGTTATTGAAAAGTAATTATTCAATTGCTGCAGTGTTTAAAATGTTAATTTTTTTTTATCCTTCAAGGCAGCAATCATTACCACCATATTGTAGTGTGGTTTGTGGACTCATGGTCTGCATTGCTAAGTTAGCTGAGGCCTGGCTGCCATGATGCCTCTTTGCGCATGTTACTTTGTGCCTTTGTTTTTCCAGCCTCTGCTATTTTAGAACTGTTTGCCTTTCACCTTTCCTCCTGTTCCCTTTGGGTTGCGTCTGCACATCATGTACAAGGTCGAAAAACAATGTCCCTTGTTCTTGCTGATCTGGTCAGCCCCTCGCACTTAGACATAACACTGAATGCAGCTGCACTGGAGAAATTTGTGTGCTTTTAATATTGTGATTTCAATGTTAGAGACACTTGGAGAAAAACCTTTCCAGAGAGAAGAGCTGTGCTTGTCTTATGATGTAAAGCTAGCATCTAGATATTGAGGTATGAGGGTCTGCCCGACAAAGGCCAGAGGTCTTCTATTTTTGATAATAAACTAGCTACTAGCACGGGGAGGGTGGTATGGTCATTTAGCCATATATCCACTGCTTTATGAAATGCTTTTCCCGTTTGTATTCTATGGAATTGTAACTATGCTTATTGTTTTATTCTTATGCATTATGCTGATAGTACTGGCACGTGTACTGCATCTTAGAGCACAGTAGTTGAAATAAACATTTTAAACTATACAGTGACTCTTATTACGCACGTTGTGGACAGGTATGAGTGAGTTATGAAAGGGTGTTCTTGCTCCCGCGAGTCCTGAGAGAGAGAGACCGTGTTCTGGGTTGTCTAATCATTGGTAGCATCGTTGCTAATGAGACGCTAATGCTAGTCGGGTTGGGATTGTGGGTACCAAGGTGTATGGTTGGCTCACCACTATACTCCGAGGTCCTATTATCCTGTGCATAGCTCTGTGTATGTGCAGAATCCCTACAACATGGCGCCACCAACGAAGTGGGCTGCTTATCTGCGAGACGCTTGAGTAGTTCTTGTGCTTGTCCACAACTCCCTTCACAGACGCTTCCGGAGGCGTGTGTGAGGGCGATACCTCCTATATTGACATTTTTATAGGTTCTTTCAAGCTTGAAGTTGTTAAAAGGTGTTTAAATAAAACCCTACATTGTGCTGCCTCCTACTAGGTTGTAGGATATTTATAGCCTTAAATGGCTGTCCAAATTGCGGCACATAGCCGCGCAGCGCTCCGGGCTCACTTGACAGTGTATGGAGTGCCTGACGCGGGTGTCAATCTGATCTTTGTGGTACAAGCAGATCCAGCTTACCACTTTGAGGTGTTTTACTCTTGGATCACCTTTCCGGCGGTGGATGGGACTGATAATTTGTTCCATGAATATACAGCCACCGCTGTTCCTAATCACTATTGACCGTATAGGAATCTAGAAGTACCGCTCACGGCATGGCAACACCGTGTTTGGTTTGATGGCGCCCTCCCCCAACCGATTACCTCGGTTCGTTTAGGCCCCTTATCGATTGAAGGGGCCACTTGGCCTGTTTTGGCCGGGTATACCCCACATCCGCGTTATATGACGCTGCCGGTCGCTGACCTGCGTAATTTGCATTTGTCTTTGATACGTGTGCATAGAGCGTTAGTACAGTATGTTACAGGCAACATCCAGGCAGCCCCGCCTAGAGTTGCAGCGCATCCAGCTGGACCGGGCGGTGTAACCATAAGTCCCATCATGGTTAATTCGGTGATGGGCAAGCGCCCACAAAATAAGGATGATATGCCTTATTGGCTTGCAGAAAAATTTGACCAGCTAGAGGCAGTTTTTCCAAATACTTCTGTGGAAAAACACAGGATATTGACAATTAGTTTGCCAAAAGACTTGATCCCCGAGTTGGCAGAATGCAACAACTGGGGTAAGGTATTCGCAGCAGTATATGCGAAGTGTTTCGGCACTCCTTCCATGACGGTTCTCCCCTCTGTAATTAAACGAGTGCAGGATGAGCATGGCCCTGAAGCGGCTGTGGAATTAGGGATGAGACTGGTGGGAGTGTTCGATGTAGTGGCTGATTTGATCCTTGCAAATGTCAAGGGCGATGCCGTTAACTTTCAAGTAGCTAATGCTTTGGCTTTGGTCCCAGAACCGGACAGGCCGCGCGAATTACCTAAAATTATTGCACAGGCTTACAAAACCATAGGCCGCAATAGCCTGGGAGTCAAGCCTTTTGCTAAAACGCAAACACAATCACAACCACAACCAAAAACTCAATCTGAGAAAGATGAGAAACCGTTCTTTACTAAAAAGAGCTGGAGGTTGAAAAAACAGGGTAAGCAACAGAAGAAGCCGGGGTCGCACGGCGCTTCCCCAGTTTCCGTCTCTTCTGAATGCACATATGATTTGCGCGATAGAGCGAGAATTAAATCTCCAGAGAGATTTCAAGTCCCTGATCCGCGTTCTCCTCGTTCTTCACAGGCACCGTCGACCTCCCAGACAGGTGGAGGAGATCGCCAGGATAGAGGCAGGGGGTGAGAGGCTCCACAGGGACGAGACCAACCTCGACAACAAGTCCGAGGGAAACCAGAAGAATTTCAACGTTCTTGTCCACAGTGTCAGAAGAAAAAAGTTGCAGCTGTAACAGCGAGGTATGCCCCAGACGGTGAGAACGAGACTCCTGAATTGGACGTGGGCAGTGACGCTCCTAGACAGCGCCGCGGAAGTTACCATAGTGCGGGAGGCACTACATCCTCATGTGGAGGCGACAGCAACTGAAACATTCATTACTGTCGAGACAGCAGACACCATAGTGGCACCCCCTGACAGACTATATAGTATTGTCATTCAAATAGAGGGTGACATACAGCGTGTTATTAAAGGGATTTTTTGGGAGAATCTAACCTCTTCGTACGACATTTTGTTGGCAGAGGCGGATTGGCCGCCCCCATTCGTACTGGCTGCGCGTAGAGGGGAGGAGGTAATCCTTCCGAGCTTTTCTCGTCATGTCCCCAAGGACAAAGCGGAGGCTCTCGCAGCTGAGTGGGCTGTGTCCCTGGCTCTGGCGTTACACCGCAACCACGTGGGCTGGGATGAAGACTCTCCCCCCCATGATATTCCTTTGCAGTCGCTGCCACAGCCACAACCCCAATATCCCATCAATCGGGAAGCTAAAGGTCCCGTTTCCAAAATTCTGACACAGTTGGAATATCAAGGAGTAATTGAAACATGTGTTTCACCCATGAATAATCCCCTTTTCGCAGTTTCTAAACCCAATGGATCGTACCGCCTAGTATTGGATTACCGGCATTTGAACTCTCATTGTCGGACATTTGCAGTGCAAAATACCCATAGTTCTGCGCTTGTAGACAGTCTTGTTCATAAAAAATACAAAACGACACTTGACTTATCCAATGGATTTTACACGCACAACTTAGCCCCGGAGTGTAGCCAATGGAGCGCTTTCCCTTCCGGTGGTAAACAATTCAAATTCCGGCGTTTACCCATGGGCTACAAGAACAGTCCGGGTGTATTCGCCGCCCGTGTTGTCTCTTTGTTGGACAACATAGACCCAGATGCGTGTTCTTACGTCGACGATATCTACCTGACGGACGACGAATTATGGCCGCATCTTTACCGAGTGGACCGCATTATTCTTGAGTTTGCGGTCTTAGGTTACAAATTTAATTTTGCCAAATCTCACATTGCTGAATTTACCGTTTTGTTTTTGGGCTATGAGCTCAATAATGAAGGTAAGGGCTTAGCTCCCCATTTTCTGGAGAAATGTGCACTTTTGTGCCCTCCAACCACTCTGAAGAAGCTTCAGTCTTTACTGGGTTTTCTAAACTTCGGGTGTACTTATATTCCCGAATATGCCAAGCGTATCAAGCCTCTTTATGCCTTGATACAACCTAACTTTTCGAAGTCATGCTGGCTTCCCGAGCATTCCTCTATACTGCGTTCTTTGCAGTCAGATCTACTTGAATCTAAATTCTTGTTGACGCGTGACAACCACACAAACCTGGTGATTAGAATCGTTCCAGGGGCAGTGGGTTTCACGTACTTAACCTTTAACGAAGGTGACACAGTACCGATTGCATACAAGTCACATCTTTACACTTCTGCAAAAATGCGTTTTTCCTCTGTGGAGAAAGTTTTGACTGCAGTGCAAATGGCGATTCTAAAGGAACGCGCACTGGCACAGGGAAAACGCATTTTGGTGGTAACACCCTATCCTGCCCTTGAGGCAGTGACGAAAGCAAGTGTACCGAACTCTAAGGCTTTGCACCCCCGTTGGATACAATGGGCAACATCTTTGACGTCCCCGGATGTCACTTTTATCTTTGATTCTTCACTTCAGACACAGGAGTTTTTACAGTATTAATTCGTTCATCCTCCTCCTCTGTCTTTGCTACCGATTGAGGAGTACGAATGTATTATCTATACCGATGGTTCGGCACAACCGGCCACGGGTTCCAAGCATGCTTATTCCGCGGCATGTGCTATTGTTGCAGGTGTTATGGTGAACGGAGAGTTCAAACAGACTGTAGTGCACACTCAGGCACTTGGAGACAGTACTGCACAATTGGCCGAGCTGCGTGCTTTGGTGCTCGCACTTGAGTTCGCTAATCCTGATGTGACCACTCTTATTGTATGTGATTCTTACTACTGTGTTCAGTCTTTCAATGATAATCTATTCTTTTGGTCACAAAATGACTATAGAGATGTAAAAGGCAGCACAATTAAGCATAAAATGCTTTGGGTTCGAGTTGCAGATCTGAAACAACGTCTGCCTCTCATACAGGTGATTCACATCCTTGGCCACCAGCGTGTGGGCGCACACGCTGTTGGTAACGGTTTGGCAGATGAAGCTGCCAAATCAGCAGTAGCCATGTGTTCAGTAGCAGCAGTTACAAGATCCATGACTAAAATCGATAAAGATATTTTGACAGCTATTGCTGCGACAAAAGAAGGTGCGAATTACCTATGGGGTTTCCCTTCCAAATACTCTTATCAATTAGGTCCCGAACAGGCTCCTTATGTAAGAATTCCAGACGTTGGTGATCGGCTGATTCCCAACGCGGACCGCAGACTTTCCTTGAAAACGGCCGCACACGAAGGCATGGCTTCGGCTCATGCTGGCGTGTCTGCGTCGGTTTCCATCTTGCAGCAGCGTTACTGGTGGCGTGGTTTATATAAACAGACCCGTACTTATGTGCTTTCTTGTGACGTTTGTCAGCAAATTAAGCCTTCCACGGTTACACGGCCACCACAGACACCGCTCTGCATTTCTAACAGACCTTTTGGGTGTGTTTACCTGGATCACTGCGGTCCATTTTCTTCTGACACTACATATAAGTACATCTTGGTTGCAGTAGATTCGTGCACACGTTTCATCTGGGTCTGGCCACAACGGAGTGCTGACGCTCGAAATGTCATCAGGGATTTGCGTGTCTTTGTGGGAATTTTCGCCTGCGGCACCTTCCATTCTGACCAAGGTCCAGCGTTCGCCTCTAAGGCTTACAAGGACGCAATGGGGTCACTCGGGGTGCAGGTGAAATTTTCTTCTCCATATCGGCCTGAGGGCAATTCGATTGTTGAACGAATGAACCGTGACTTAAAGCAATCCTTGACAGCTAGAGTCTTAGGTACTGGCAGGAACTGGCTGGCCCACTTGTATACCGTACAACGTGCACTTAATAATCTCCCAAGAAGACCTCTGGGTGGGCGGACCCCATACGAAATACTCTTTGGCATAAGAATGTTTGTGCCTGACCTTGATGGTCTAGACATGGCGGCGAAATCCGCAATCTTTGACGTAGATAACCATTCTACTATGTTACAGGACTTACAAGAAGCCTGAGACAAACTTGCTATCGAACATTTACCTTCAGCCACAGACGCTGCTCTGCAGATTCCGGTTGCCGGCTTGCTTCCGAAAGTTGGAGACCTGGTCCGAGAGAAGGTGGAAAACAAAAAATAATTTGGCCCCTCTTATCGTGCACCGGTTCCAGTCCTTGGCTTGAAGGGTACTCGTACAGTCATCTTACCACCGCTTCCTGGTCGCAAGGAAAACAGATTCGTCTCAGTGGAAAATGTCAAGCTACAACATCTGGCCGATCCTGAATAGTGTAACACCAGCGGTCTCTTGTCCAGTCATTTCCAGGACAAATGTTTGTGGTCTTCCAGCTCGAACGGTCACTGATGTTGCCATTGAGATGGTAGATTTGCCTGATCGCCTGCTCGACGACCCGGATCCTCCTGCAACGAGGAGACTGAGTATACCTACCCCGCCACTGAGTCCGTGGCTCATCTACCAACAACGCCACTGAACCCAACACGTTATTCTTTTGACTCAGATTCCACCTCAGCACTTATCCCGTCCAGATTCAGTATTTTTGTATCCTGGTTCAGAGACAATTTTTTGATCCCGCCATGCACATACATCTGGTTGGTACTATTCCTGATTTTTCTGTTCATGTCCATTGGCTTTGTCACAGTATTTTTTCTACTCATTAATGGTCACTATTTACCAGAACGCACTGCTGTGAACTGTGTCGCTGGAACTTTGGCTCCGCATTCTTCATCTCATATCATGAAGCGTGACCACACATTTGTGAACATTTCAGCTTTTCCAGTCGCTGATGGCATCGTATGGGATGCGGTAAATTTCCAAATTCATGGACCGACTGAGATTATTAATGTACCAAATGTCCTCCGTGTTTCAATGGGTGATGTCGTTAAAAGTAATATTCATTCTGACGATTGGGATGTACATGCAATTGAATCGTTATTTACTGATTTGAAATATTATGCTGCTTTTAACGCTGAAGATTTGTACATGAATTCTGCAAGTTATGCCGATTTATATTGTTACCAGCATTGGGGCAACCACTTTCTCCATAAACCCAGTACCCTTCGGTGTCTTTTTAATTATACCCAATGGGAACATTGTCCGACCCCTTTGCCAGGTAGCTCCCAGACTCTTAGAAATAACTTTACTTATTTTACAGACTTTGATAGGTCGAACCCTGTGTCCTATTATTTTAAATTAAACACAACGGCTACTCAGAAAATCATGTTGACCCACACCAAATTGCTGTATTCGGGTTCCTTTTTGAACGCCTTAGCTGTGGGTGGGTATGAACATTGGCGTGACACCATTGATTTAAAATCTATTTGGGGCTCCAAAGCATGGCAGGTGCAAGGCACAGAAGCCTTGCACCGTGCTTGTCTCATCCCGGCCCAAATTTTATTTTTAAATCAGACCATCTATCAAACGACATGTTGGGGTTTGGCTACGTCCAAACAATTAAATGCCCCATCCATTCCTGTATTGTCTTCCGCTCCCAACAAAAGCTTGCACTTCAATATGTCCCTTACAGATTTGCAAGTTTTGTTTCAGAACAATTTGTTTAATGTCTCTACGTTTGTTCAGTCAGCCTGGTTGGCTTGGCCCATAGCATCTAATGCCTGCCAACTGCGTTTTCATGACACGGCTCCTGGCTACAAACAGGATAGGCCGGATCCAAGGTTTTCTGACTCTTGTACTGTTACAACATATTCTGTTGGTAAATTGTGTAAACAGTGGTTGCAGCACTCTTCTTTAGACTCTGTTAAACAACATTTATCCCTCCTATCAGGCAACATTGATATGTCCGACTTTGTTCTGGGGCCTCGTGGTCCTCGACCAAAGAGATTCATTTATGAGACTTACAATGAACTCTGGAAGCTTTCGCAAATTGAAGCTGCTTCCCGTCTTCGGGAAATCGATCAAGCAAATTTAGAAAAAGTGCTTGCTGTTGTTGACAATAGTATTAATACCCTGTCTTCCCGCATTTACACATTAGAGAATATTATTTCCTCTGTTGATATTGTACAAGATGATGTTTCTGTGTTATATCATGGTCAAAATCAATTGCGTTCAGTAATGCAGTTTGCATGGACTTTGCAAACACTTAAAATGGGGAAAGTTCCTTGGCACTTTTTGAACACCTCTGCCTTATTCTTACCTTTTAATTTGACTGAGAAGCAGCGGTTCATGTCCATGAAAGATGCAGCATACACTCTGTTACATATCGAAAAATAGAGCCCTTACCATTTCTCTGTTGCAGAATTAGATTCTGCTGTGTGGCTAGTACACGGGGTTATCGCTTTGCCTTTTCTTTATTTGAGTTCAGTTCCTGCATGAAACATTATCCTGTTGGCCGCTTTCAGCCTTTAGGCAGTGCGTTCCTGCATGAACTTTGGTCCCTGCCTTTCATGTATAAATGTCTTAGGGACGGGAAGGAAGTTTTTCTCACGGGGGAGTCATGCGATTCTACTGTGGGTCACTCCCTTGTTTGCAAACACATTAGAGTGCACAGGGCTTGTAATGTTTCGGCTCCGAATCTTGCTTGTGTTTTAAAGGGCATTCCCGCTCCTGCTATATGTCCTACCTTCACTGTGCTTGCAAATGGTAGCTATCTCCTTCTGAATAATCAGGACTGCTGTGGCATGCTTGCCGGTATACCCTATATTGTAACAGTTTCCCACAGAGTTGTCTGCTGCAAAAATGTGCTTTTTCCTCCCTTGCACGGCATCGTAGATAGTTCCATTTGGCCTTCCATTCTGACTTTGAAGGCGGATTTCAATAAATTGAGCAAAATAAAGGCACTATTATTGAATCAGGAGGTTATGCTCACATCCGCCCGGGAGACATTCATTCTCCAGGTGGCGAGTACCCACAGTGAAATACAGGCCCTGTTGAACACAAACCTCCCACAACATTTCGGTGAACTGATTCACCGTGTTTTCAATGCTTCACGCACCGAAGGTCTTGTGCACTTTTTTAAAGTTGTGGGTTCTGGCCTTGTTACCTCATTTCAAACTATATTTGGTGTAATACTGTAAAACAGGAAGGCAATCGATGAATGGAATAACCTTAAGTATTGCCCGGCGATGTCGCCTCTATTCCCCAAAATATGAATCAATGAAGAGGCAGGCGCTGGAGACTGGAAGGCAGGAAACAAAGGTTTATTCTCTCCGGAGGAGAACACGTCAGATCAGACCAACAGGGAATCTTCACGAGGTGCTCTACTGCATCTCTGAGGCCTGGCCTCTTATACACGCATTTATGGCAGGAAGACATTCTTTATTACAGTAAAGATACTTTGAAGTATGAAAGACATCCCTGGGATCTTCTGCTTCAGACCCGTTCACACACACCCTTACAGTGAGAATCCCCTCCCCATTCACCATACAGAATCGTCATCAGACGGCATGATCAGCAGGGCATTCCGCCGGTTCCCGGAATGCATGTGGTGTGACGGATCTCATGGGGTGGGGGCCTTGATCTACTGTAACTCCTTTGAAGAGGGGCGATTCCTTACAGTCGGGGCCATAAACTGTATCCGCAGGGCTAGGTGATAGCCTGGGACCGGCCTGGACAATCGGATACGGAGGAAGAGGGGTGTCAGAGGGTGTGATAGTGTATAGGAGGAAAGGGAGGTGTCGGGCAGGCCCGGGGTGAGATTCCCAGGGAAGTGCAGCGCAGTTGGAGGGGTTAATGGCCCGTGCATGAGAGAGAGAGAGAGAGGGTGACCAGTGCGGGGGGCTTGCGAGGATGTGGAACCGCGCTGGGGATTAGCGGTGTGCAGAGAGTGGGTCTGATCAAGGTAGCTAAAATGGCCGCCGCGGACGACGAAAGTGTGGCATTGGGAAAAGGGCAAGATGGCGCAGACAATGTTTATCGATACAAATTAATTTTCCACAGTCCCCCCTTTTAACATTTCTCGCCAACTTGTTAATTCGGGTCGATCCCCATAATGCCACGTATTTCTGTCTCATACAAAGTTTACATGTGTTCAGCCTGTAAGTCCAAAGTCTTTGGGCAAATGCAATTTGAAAATAATGAACACAGAGGAGGCAGACATTGATACTTAAGCAACACCCGCATAGCACCACAATCGGAATCAGAATGAATGTGAACAACCTCCACCCCCAGGCTTTCAGTAAGTCCCAGAACCAGCTCCCAAGCCGACCATCCTTCTTGCTCCCGGTGTACTTCAGAGGACAGTCTATGGAGGTGTTCGATGGCTTTGTAAACAGAAGGTGAATTGTCTGGCATGTAGGTGCAACAGCTGGACCCAATGATGCGGCATGCTCCTCCTCGGGTCTGCCAGAACCACGCCTAGAACAGAGCGGTTCTGCAGAGCCACCAGGCGGACTGCCTGAAGCTCTGCGGTGTTATTGGTCAAGATGCCAGCTGTGATGTTCATGGTGGTTTCAACTGCCTGGGTCAAATGTCGGATGGCGCGGCTGTTCGTCATCGGACCCCAGAATGGCACAAGTCCTTTCGCGGCATCCAAGAACTGTGCTCCTGTCGAGTCGGCCTGGTCGATGTCCCTTGCACGCTTTTGCCGGTGATGGCTTGCTGGGGCCACATACGTAGGTGGGAGGATGAAGGCAATGTAGCATGTGCCCCCCCAACCTTTGGGGAGCCAGGTGTATGCTTTGGTGCCACAAACAAAGTACATATTAGGAGAAGCAACAAAGGAGGGAGGGTCGGATGAATCCAGTGTTCTGGTGATGACGCAGGTGCTGCGGCCCACCAGTTGTGTCCCCAGGCCTTCGATGCACACAAGGCCCGAGACGTTGACAACAGACAAGGCCACTGTCAGAGTGGTGGCTGTTCGTTTCCGGAGGTAGGAGAAAGTGGGTCTGGCTGGGTTATGGAAAACTTGCATTTCCACTGCTCTTTGGCAGGGATGTCCATGTGAATAGAGGTACCAGAGGTCAGAGGGTAAAAAGGAGTAGCGGTTCGCCCAGTCTTATTCAGCCATGCCTCGTGGTAGAAATGCGAAACAGTTCTTTCTGATGTGGCATTGTCTTTAAAGCTTTCTTGCAGAAGAATCAGCCAGGCAAGACAGGAGCCGTGGATGGAAAAGGGCGAAGGAATGAACGGGATGGAGTGTCCGGCTGCATGGGGCAGCAGCCCGCAGATCCAGCAATTAGTGGCATTAGCGGCAAGGTTGTGTTGGTGCAGCAGTTGCACAAAAGAGTTATTCCAGAACTCCCTGCGTCTCTCTCGGAGCGGTGGAGAAAGGGCAATCAGGAAGTGTTCCTTGGTAGTTATCGGCAGTTCAGTGGGGAGCAATGTTTTGTGAGCGGGTGTGCTTTCTTCGATGATCCAGAAGGTTGTCATGAGGAGGAGGCAAAAGAGAAGGGTAATGAAAACGGCTATAGTCTTTGAGCTGTGCAGTTTGTTAGTCTTTGGGTTTCGGTAGGTCCTCTTCGGATATCCAGTTGCTTCCATCATTGGGGAGTCGGGCGCTTCCATCATCTTCAGAGTGCTCGGTAGCGGGCAGAACCACCGACTTTCTCTGACTTCTCTTCGGGCAACCTTGAGTGTGTTAGGCTACCGTTCTGAGATTTTACCCAGTCAGTGGTCTGCTTTGCCGAAGCTCCTCCCTTTACGTAGGTTGTACCCTTCCCTGGATGGTACGGTGGGATCGGAAACTCTGCCAGTTCGAGCGTTTCTGTGTCGGGTGTGACAGCTCAACGATGGTTTGTCTTTTGTCAGGAGCTCTTCCTGAGTCGCGATGTCTTCTTCCGTCGTCAGAGTTGGGGGCGCGCTTACAATGGTGCGCATGCACCCAGTGACGCTTGCCTTCCACTCGAAGGGCCGTCCGTGTAGTGATCAGGACTTGCCAGGGGCCCGTCCACCGAGGTTCCAAGCTTTTGGCACGCTGGAAGTTGCGGATCAAGACGTGATCCCCTGGGTGAATGTCGTGTCCTGGGCCCCTGGAAGCGTCTGGGATGGCTTGTAGCACCTGTTGATGGATGACAGTTAAGGTTTTAGTGAGGGTGCACAGATAGTCAGACATTAGGACGCCTGGGACGTCATGGATCGAAGTTGGCCTAGGCGCGGCCCAAATATTCATTGGCCGCCCGAATACTACTCGTAAGGGGTCAAGTGGTGCTTAGTGGGGGTGGAGCGCATTGATAGCAATGCCAATGGGAGGGCATCAGGCCACTTCAGTCCGGTGGAGGCAACAATCTTAGAGATTTTTAGCTTGAGTGTGGCGTTGTGTCGCTCGACCAGGCCTGCAGATTGGGGGTGGAAGACTGCGTGAAATTTCTGTTTTACACCCAATCCCTTTAAGATAAGTTGGATGACTTCAGCTATGAAGTGGGGGCCGTTGTCACTCCATAAAATCCGACAAAGGCCATATCGGGAAAACTCTTTTAACAGGACTTTGGCAGTGGTCATGGCAGTGTTGTCGCGTGTGGGATAGGCCTCCACCCATTTGCTGAAGGCGCACACGACAACAAGGACGTACTTCAAACCCAGGCAATGGTCTAGCTGAATGTAATCCATCTGTAGGACTTCAAAGGGATGGTCGGGGACCCCGAACCCACCCCCGAGGGACAACAGTTCCTTTCCCTGGGTTGTGTTGCAAGCAGATTAAGCATTGTTGAACTAGGCGTCTAGCAGAGTCGGGAATCTTGTCGTTGTGCCAGACTCGGGTGATGAGTTCAATCATGAGGGCAGATCCTATGTGTGCTGGGGAGTGTGCCATAGTCAGTATGGGGATCAAGTAGGAATTGGGTAGCAGCCATTTGTTCGTGTCTTTTGTCAACCAGCAGCCTTCATCATCTTTCAGTCCCACCCGTGCCCATTCAGTCAGTTCTTGGGGGAGCAGGCCATTTGTATGTCTCTAATGTGCTCTCTAGCGTCCTTCCATTTTTCCGTCTGTGACCTAGTCACGTACATGCGTGTCGTCGTCCTATTCTCAGCTGTGGTTCGAGCAGTGATGTCGGCTAGTGCATTTCCTTGTCCAATGATGTCTGTCACTTTCTTGTGTGCCTGGCATTTGATGACTGCAAGTCGCTCGGGAGGAGGACTGCTTCGGTCAAGGTAGAGACTAGATCTCCGTGAAGGATGGGTGTACCATGCGAAGTCAGGAATCCCCTTTCCTTCCATAAGAGCCCAAAATGATGAACCACCCCGAAGGCATACTGGCTGTCGGTGTAGATGTTTGCGACTTTGCCTGTTGCTATGGACGCATGCACGTGTGAGGGCAATTAGTTCTGCCGCTTGTGCGGACCGTTGGGTGATGCGGGCTGCCTCAACTACCGTCCGGGCTGTGGTGACTGCATAGGCAGCCGAGGTCGTGCCGCCGGGAGTTTAATGCACGAGCCGTCTACCCATAGCTCTCCATCAGGGTCTGGGATGGCAGTGTCACGGAGGTCAGCTCTACTTCTAGTTTGCTCGTCCGTGAGGGTCACACAGTCATGCATAGGGGACACATTGGGGTCGTCATCGGGAGGGGCAACAGAGTGGCAGGGTTCAGAGTGGTACATCGTTTCAACGTGATGTGGGGTGTAAGCAGAGTTAACTCGTAACCAGTCAGTCGTGCGCTAGTCAGGTGCTGAGTCTTGGTCTGGTTCAGGAGTGTGTCGACAGCATGGGGGACCAGCACAGTGAGGGAATTCGAAAGTACGATCCCCTCACTTTGTCGGATAGAGACGGCAGCGGCAGCTACCGCTCGAAGGCAGGCGGGCAGAGCTCTGGCTACAGGGTCAAGAGTGGCAGAGAAGTAGGCACAAGGGCGTTGTTTGGGACCTATGGGTTGCGTTAGGACAGACAAAGCGCACCTCTCCCTCTCGTGGGTGAAGAGGGAGAAGGGCTTGGTGTAGTCAGGGGTTCCTAGAACAGGGGCTGAGCAGAGGGCATCTCGTAGTTCTTGAAAAGGAGGATTGGCATTCAGGGGTCCAAGGAGTGGGAAGGGAACGTCTTTCGCTAACAGAGAGAGTAGAGGTCTGACTATGAGACTAAGGTTTGGCAACCACTGCCGACAGAAGGACGTGAGGCCTACTAAGGAGCGAACCTGCTTTTGAGTCTTGGGAACGGGGTCTCTAGGATGGTCCGGATCCGATCGGGTGTGAGCTTTCTCCGTCCTTGGACAGGAGGTGGCCTAAGTATGTCACCTGTGGTTGGCAGAACTGCAGCTTCTTCTTGGAGACCTTGTGACCATTCTCCGCGAGGAAGTGCAGGAGTTGGATGGTGGCTGTGGTGGCAAGTGGCGTAGTGTCGGCAGCCAGGAGAATGTCGTCGACATACTGGATTAACACCACTCCGTCCGGGAGCTGGACTGCGTCCAGCTGTCTCTTGAGAGCCTGGCTGTAGATGCTGGGGCTCTCAGTGTAGCCCTGGGGTGCTCTACAGAATCTATATGAACAGGCTTTTAGGGTGAAGCCGAAGAGGTATCGGCTGTCTGGATGGATGGGGATAGAAAAGAAAGCATTTTTGAGATCTATGACGGTGAAAACAGTGGCAGTGGAGGGGATCAGGGTCAAGATGGTGGTGATGTCAGAGACTACTGGGTACTGAGGTACGACTACTTTGTTTACTTCGCGGAGGTCAATGATGAAGCGATAAGCCTTCTCATCTCCCTCGCCTTGCTTCTTGACAATGGGTAGGATAGGGCTGTTACAGATATTACTGACTACTTCCTCTACCACTCCTGCATCGACTAAGGACTGAATGATTCCTACCAATGCCTTCTCGCCCTCGGGCGATATCCGATACTGTGGGAGCTTTGGGAGCATAGCGTCTGACCGTACAGTGATGTGCACAGGGTCTATCATCATGCGTCCTACGCCTGAGTCGGTCTTGGCCCAAAGGTACGGGGTAAAGTGTCTAGTAAGGACAAGTCAGCGTCAGTGATGGAAAACATGCGTCGGGTGGGACAAGGTCTGAACGGATTCTGGTTATCGTACAGTATGACTCGTACTCCGTCTGGGGAACATCGAATGGTGGCTCGAAAGTGCTTCAGGAGGTCAAGACCCATAATGGCGTCGGGGTGTTGGAAGATAGCAGGAAGGTCGTGTCCGTGATGTTGTTCTCTAAGTCAAAGGGAATCGGTGTAGATAAGGGATTAGTAGAGGGCGTTCCATCAAAGCCTATTGATGTCACGCTGTGAGCCAGACAAGGGTGCCCTTGGAATCAGTCGTTTGGATAATGCACTACGTGTTGCCCCAGTGTCCACCAAAATGGGGACTTCGTACTCCAGGACCTTAGCAGTGACATAAGGACCTTGCTGGTCAACACAAAGCTCGACTGGATCCCTCCCTTGTCCCTGGCTGTCCTATGCGAAATCGCGGACGTTCTCGCAATCGGACTGCTGATACTGATTCTGTCGTGGGCGGTCAAATGTGTTAGGTCGGCTTGGTCTGTCATAGTTAGCATCATTGGTGTGTCCCCGTCCCTGGTCCCGGTTCTTTTGTCCGTTTGTCCCATCCCTAGCCTCTCGGTTCTTGTTTGCTTCATGAAGGACCGGGCACTGCGACTTCCAGTGACCGTATCCTTTACAAAACGCGCATTGGTTTTCATCTAAGTCCCTTCGGCTTGTATAGGGTACGGGCATTCGTTCTCTGGAGGGTGTATTTTTAGGGGCTGTCGACTGGTAGTTCCCCTTGGAGGGTTCCCTACCTATCGTCACCCCTGCAGTTGAGCTATCATGACCCGCTCTTTCAACTCCTTCTTTTACGCTCGGATGCCCTATCATTCTCATTCTTCTGATGTTCATAGTATTGGGCCATCTGGAGGATAGCCGTGGGTTTAGAGGCTGCCCAACTGCTTTCGCTCGCCTGCAATTTTTGAGAAACTTCTTGCACCAGGCCTTTCACGAAATTCTGAACGAACAAGTGGTGTCCGGTTGCAGTGGCCATATCTTGGCCGCTGTAGTCGGAGAACACCGCTTCGAACCTAGAGAAGTATTCCAAGCGTCTTCTTGTGGTTTCTGTCTACAGGCCGTCACTATTGACCAGTCTATTTTCTTCTCGGAATCAGGGTCTTGAGTTTCTGGACGATCTTGTCCGGGAGTTCAAGGATGGCCGTTACGGGTTTCTGCCCGGCTCTCGTTGCTTGTCGAACTCATCGAGTTGTTTCCAGGTATGTCCGAACAGCTCAAGGTGGTCGACCTTGCGGATCTGCTTCCACACATCAGCTGGCAGACATAACCCGAAGAACAAATCGAGGTCCGTTAGGGTCATGATAGTGGAACCCTAAGGCTGTACCTAGTTCAGTGTAGAAGGCGGTGGGGTTTTTTCGTAAATCGGGCAGAGATTTTCGAACGTCAGAATATCCTGTCGATCCCATGGTTGGTAGACCCAGTTGTACACTATCCTCCCTTTTGCATCCGTATGGTTAACATCATCGTGTGTTCCTGACCTCGTGGGGGACCCAATAGGGGCGGCCTCTCTTATCGGCATCATGGTGCTAGGTTGCTCTATTCGTGGTTCGGCCGCTACGGATGTCGTAGGTTTAGCTTCCACCTCTGATTCAGTGAGGTGGCAGAAAACCCTAAGTGTACTCGCAAGGAGGTCCGTCACGTCACACTCGCCCTCATCCCCGATATCAATTTTTCTATACAGAGTCGTTAGGCTCTCGGGACCTCTATCTCGATATCGGGTCCTCATAAGCGTTTAGGACATGATAACATAATCGTATCGACAAAGTGTCGTCTGTGGCTTCCTCGCATATGAGTTGAATATATCCATAACGTGTTCCTCCTTCTCCTTTCGTTCTACTAGTGTCCTGACTACCTTGTCAATCCTCTCTTGCTCATTTTTGCCCAACCTGTTCGTCCTTGTGGGTTCTGTGTTTCGGGCCTCATGGTCATCTAATATTGCTGCTTGTTTTGTATCTGGTGCAAGGGATTCCGCCGGTGCGGAGGCCTTGGGGGCCGAGGGCCCTGGCGCTACTCTCGTCTGTGCTTGGGGGTCGCGAGTGTTGCGCTGAAGGTTGGGAAGGGGCATATGGAGGGGGCATGTAGATGATCGGAGGACCTAATAAGAGATCATCGTTGGTTCGCTGTTTCGAAGGTAATTCAGGGTAGAGCGCAGAGGGTGTTCTAACAGGACACTGGCTCGGTGTTTCGATCTCTTGTTTTCGCTTAGCCTCCTCTCTCTTCTTTATTTCTTCCTTCTAGTTTCTTTGCAGCTAGGTGGGCTGCTTTACGTAGCTCTTTGTCTAACCTAGCTTCCTCTTTCTTCTTTCGCTGTACAGTTTCTTTTGCGCCACAGGCCAACGCTGTCTAGCATGGTCGGTGTCGTTCTACTAGCTTTTAGGGCTTCATCTAGTGCATCTAGTTTGCTTTCTTCAAAGGATCCTATCAGTGGCCACTGACTCTGGGGTTCCTTCTTCGTATACCTGTGCCATAATTTGCAATATGCTATAGCGACTAGTCCATGCTTTGTGAACATGTCTTTGTTAGGGGTGCCTTCCAGTGGGACTGGATGATCCACCTCTAACAAGCGGTCCGGGCTGAACCAGCTACCACTCAGTGGGGAGAAGGTAGGCATGACAGATTACAAAGGGGGACAAAAGTCCGCGTTACCTACCCTTCACTACCTGCAAAAGACTAGGCAGAATATTGCTATTCCAGGTTGTTTGCAGACAATAAATGTTTCAAGAGAACTAGATCCAAATAAATAATCAGTGGGGAGAAGATAGGCACGACAGATTACAAAGGGGGACAAAGGTCCACGTTACCCATCCTTCACTATCTGTAAAGGGAGAGAGAATATTCCTATCCCTCGCCGTTTGTAGACAGGGAATGCCTCAAAAGGAGCTACTCTGATACTCAAAGAAAAAGGGAGCTACCCTTGACAATCAATCAAACAAACAATCAGTGGGGAGAAAAGATAGGTACGACAGATTACAAAGGGGGACAAAAGTCCGCGTTACTCCACCCTTCACTGTTCACAAAGGAAGATAGAGTATTTGTACTCTTCCTCGTTTGTAAGCAGCAAATGTCTCAAAGAACCGTTATCGTTTCACAATTTGTCGCTTTGTACGACCTTACCCGGACCGCATGGGCTGTTTCCTGTCCTCCGAATCCAGCGCCCGATCGTCCTCTATCTTCTATCGCGCACTCCTGATGGTTCCCAGTCAGGACCGTAGATCACTCGAGAGAGGTCTGTTCGGAACCAGTGAAGTTCGGATGATCGGCTGTCAGACGAGGGTCTATCGGACAGGAGCTCTCCCGATCGTGTGCAGTCGTTCACTCTGTCGTCAGGACCTCTCCCACTGGATCCACGTGTCGCTGATGGGCCCCACGCTTGGGACGCCAATTGTAAAACAGGAAGGCAATCGACGAATGGAATAACCTTAAGTATTGCCCGGCGATGTCGCCTCTATTCCCCAAAATATGAATCAATGAAGAGGCAGGCGCTGGAGACTGGAAGGCAGGAAACAAAGGTTTATTCTCTCCGGAGGAGAACACGTCAGATCAGACCAACAGGGAATCTTCACGAGGTGCTCTACTGCATCTCTGAGGCCTGGCCTCTTATACACGCATTTATGGCAGGAAGACATTCTTTATTACAGTAAAGATACTTTGAAGTATGAAAGACATCCCTGGGATCTTCTGCTTCAGACCCGTTCCCACGCACCCTTACAGTGAGAATCCCTCCCCATTCACCATACAGAATCGTCATCAGACGGCAGGATCAGCAGGGCATTCCGCCGGTTCCCGGAATGCATGTGGTGTGACGGATCTCATGGGGTGGGGGCCTTGATCTACTGTAACTCCTTTGAAGAGGGGCGATTCCTCACAGTCGGGGCCATAAACTGTATCCGCAGGGCTAGGTGATAGCCTGGGACCGGCCTGGACAATCGGATACGGAGGAAGAGGGGTGTCAGAGGGTGTGATAGTGTATAGGAGGAAAGGGAGGTGTCGGGCAGGCCCGGGTGAGATTCCCAGGGAAGTGCAGCGCAGTTGGAGGGGGTTAATGGCCCGTGCATGAGAGAGAGAGAGAGAGAGAGGTGACCAGTGCGGGGGGCTTGCGAGGATGTGGAGCCGCGCTGGGGATTAGCGGTGTGCAGAGAGTGGGTCTGATCAAGGTAGCTAAAATGGCCGCTGCGGACGACGAAAGTGTGGCATTGGGAAAAAAGGCAAGATGGCGCAGACAATGTTTATCGATACAAATTAATTTTCCACAATACCGGCTTTTATTCATTCCATTTTTTCCAGCGTCTTTGGCGGCTTTCCGTTGATCCTCGCCTTAGCGGCTGGTGTTTTGCTTTTGGTCTGTGTGCTACGCAATGGCTGCACTTCCTGGGGCCCTGCTCGACCATGGTCGACTCCGGATGCTCCGTGAGCGCATCCTCGCCAGCTTCGGCATCCTGACATTGGCGACACTTGGTGTGTCATATAGACTTTCTTTTCGCTTTGCGTATTTCACTTGCGTGCAACCTGTGATGTCTTGCATCCGATGTCCTTTCTCATGGTCCATGGATTACTGCCTCTCCAATACGTCTCTATCTCGCCCGGATTTTGTCCAGTTGGTGGGTCCCTTAGAGGCCCATGAACGTGACTGTTCCGGTGCTGGCTACATGGCGCGTGTGGCTGCACTTGGCATTTTGGCACAATGGGATGTCTGGGCGGCTGCTCAGGCTCTCCTACAACAAAGTTATATTGAGTATCACGCAAGTTGTCCCGCAATGCTGATCGCTGCTCCCTATTATGAGGAACATGAATGCAGTTTTGATTTGTTAGACTGGATGGCGTCTCTTTTTTCTGGCGATTCCAACGATGTCCTCTTGGAAGGTGTGGCGTTTTTCTGCACTTACACTCTTTTGATTAGGGGCCTCCACGTTCAGCGTCCTACCTCACTGGATTTTTTTATTCTGTGTTTTTGTTTTTCTGTCCCACTCGTTGTCCTTCGTTGGGGACTATTCTGAAACAGACGTTGCCGTTCTGCTCCATCTATTTGAACTCTGTCTTCGTCCCATGTCTTCGCCAATGGACTGACCAGGAGGGTGTAGTGTGGTTTGTGGACTCATGGTCTGCATTGCTAAGTTAGCTTAGGCCTGGCTGCCATGAAGCCTCTTTGCGCACGTTACTTTGTGCCTTTGTTTTTCCAGCCTCTGCTATTTTAGAACTGTTTGCCTTTCACCTTTCCTCCTGTTCCCTTTGGGTTGCGTCTGCACATCATGTACAAGGTCGAAAAACAATGTCCCTTGTTCTTGCTGATCTGGTCAGCCCCTCACACTTAGACATAACACTGAATGCAGCTGCACTGGAGAAATTTGTGTGCTTTTAATATTGTGATTTCAATGTAGAGACACTTGGAGAAAAACCTTTCCAGAGAGAAGAGCTGTGCTTGTCTGATGATGTAAAGCTAGCATCTAGATATTGAGGTATGAGGGTCTGCCCGACAAAGCCCAGAGGTCTTCTATTTTTGATAATAAACTAGCTACTAGCACGGGGAGGGTGGTATGGTCATTTAGCCATATATCCACTGCTTTATGAAATGCTTTCCCCGTTTGTATTCTATGGAATTGTAACTATGCTTATTGTTTTATTCTTATGCATTATGCTGATAGTACTGGCACGTGTACTGCATCTTAGAGCACGGTAGTTGAAATAAACATTTTAAACTATACAGTGACTCTTATTACGCACGTTGTGGACAGGTATGAGTGAGTTATGAAAGGGTGTTCTTGCTCCTGCGAGTCCTGAGAGAGAGAGACCGTGTTCTGGGTTGTCTAATCATTGGTAGCATCATTGCTAATGAGATGCTAATGCTAGTCGGGTTGGGATTGTGGGTACTAAGGTGTATGGTTGGCTCACCACTATACTCCGAGGTCCTATTATCCTGTGCATAGCTCTGTGTATGTGCAGAATCCCTACAACAATATAAAATGTACTCTTGCAGCTTATAAAGTTTCACACTTGTAAATAAGCTTGGCAGCTTTTGGAGAAATCCAGCTTACACATTTTCTCAACAAAAATGTAAGCAATTATTACCCAACATGCCATTTCAAAGGGTGAGGAGAAGCACTCAGAATGCATTCTCTTATTTTGCCTATGTCCTTCTGGTTTCCCAGCTCAGTCTTTATCTGATACTCAGAGTTGATTCCATAAAGTTGGTCGTCCTTTTTCAGTACATTACTTCAAGAATCCAAAGACCTCATGATTCAGTATGACAGCAATTCATTATTTAGGGCTAGAAATACAAATCGATTTTGCAATCGCAATCCCTTTCATTTGCACAATTACAGAGTCTGCGACCACAAAATGGCTATTCTCTATGTTTTAAACGCATTTTATGAGTCAGAGATGTATTTGGTTAAGTTGAGCTTCAGGTAGGTGCTCTACATCCAGGTCTGGATGAGTGCAGGCTGTGTTTGAGGTGTTGAATGTCTGAGGCTGAGGATACTTTCAAGTAGAGTTGTGTTTAATCAGCATATTGGTGAATCTTGATGCTGGTATCTGTGAGTAGTGAAAAAGAACAATTTATGGACGGAATGGTGAACAATGTCAAACATTCACACCCAGTACAGAGATCAGGGTCTAAATCCATTGTTTTTTTGCTCACCATGCCATTCCAGTTTGGACGCAGCCATATGCAAATCAGTCTTGACCCTTCTCCTCATGGGAACAGTTCAGCCCCAACTGCCAGGCCAGTCCTCCCTGGACTGGAAACAATCATCCTGAGACTGGTTTCGGGGTATCATCCCTCATCAGCCAGGCTAACTTGACTCCAGTGGCATGACGAGCAAGGGACATTTGCATTTGGATGGGTCCAAACTGGGGTGGCGTGGTGGGCAAAAAAACAATGGATGAAACACAGATCTTTGTGACTAGGGGTGAATGTTTGCATTGGTCTGCAATCCGTCCATCATTTCCTCTTTTTGCTTTTGTCGCCCTAAGTGCGAAGGGTATGCCTAGACGTGAGTCCCGTGCTCACTGTGCCACTGGATTCAAGCTAGCCTGGCTGATGAGGGGTGATACCCCGAAACCAGTGCCAGGATGCTTGTTTCCAGTCCAGGGAGGACCTGGCTTAGCAGTTTGGGCTGGACTGTCCCCATGAGGAGCAGGGTCAAGACTGATTTGCAAATAGCTATGTCCAAACTGGGGTGGTGTAGAGAGTAAAAAACTGATGGATTTAGCACAGTTCTTTGTGACAGGGGGTTAATGTTTGTATTGTTCAACATTCCATCCATCATTGGTTCTTTTTGCTGGTATCTGTGATAGAGCACTAAACAGCTCCATATAGAGGTTGAAAATAGCACAGAACATAATGGAACTTTGAGAGACTTCGTGGGTAACTTAAACCTTTTGGAACATGGAAGTGACCATATAAACAAACTGGTGTTTATTGGAAATAGTAGAAGGAGAACCAGTGAAGAACATTGCCAGTGAATCTCCTTTGAGACTCCAGGGTGCGTATGAGGGAGTGATTGTCAAATGAGTCAAAGGAAGCCAAGAAGTCCAGCAATATCAGAAGACAGGAGTCATCCTCATTTGTGGTCATGAAGGCATCATCTATACTGTATAAAGTAAAGGTCTCTGTGCTGCAGCATGATCTGAAGCCAGATTAGTAGTCTTGCAGGAGATGGCTATCAATGATGTGATCTTGAAGTTGAACATAGAGTGTTTTTTCATTGATCTTGCCTATTAATGGTAGGTGGGTGATGGCCCGGTAGTTGACAAGGTTATTAGATTCAAGTGTAGGCTCCTTTAAAAGTGGGAGGATCAGGCCTGTCTAGAGAGCTTCTGGAAAGATGCCTTGAGTGAGGGAGGCATTGACTGTGATGAGCAGGGGCGAAAGAGTGTCTCCAAAGAGAGCTTTGCTGAAGGAAAAGGGTAAGTCATCATTTGGATTAGAAGTGACTTTCAGGGAGTTGAATATGTTGGTGAGATCTGCGAGAGATATGGCTTTGAAGGATGACCATCGAAGGATTCTTCGGGAAGTGTTGGGTGTAAGAGATGAAGTAGACTTGGTATTTTTCACTGGAGAAGAGGTTGATGACATTACACCTTTCTGTTGAGTGAGGAATAGGTGCTTCTGGCAAGAATATTGATATAGTGCTTTATTGACTTGAAAAGCATTTTACTTCTGTTGGTATAGTACTTTTAATTTGGGAGATGTGATGACCTGGGTGAGTGTTGTGTGGTGATACTTCAGTATCACAAGGCCATCAGGAGTTTGTTTGTTCTTCCAATTTCTTTCCTGTCTGTGTAAGGATTGTTTATTGTTAGCAATGTCTTTAGTGTACCATGGTGATGAAGGCTTTGGCTTGCACCTGCTTATTTTTATTGGTGTGCAGATGTTCATATAGTTTTCCAAAAAATGTTCTTTAGAAGGGTGTTGATGTCAGACATGGAGTTGATGGAATGAGAGGTGAGTTAAAAAAATTCGGTTTACTATGAAGAAGTCGTTGAAAGATATGAAGGTTTGGTGTTCTCTTTTGGGTTGACCTTGGTTTGTTGGTAGAATGCTGTGAAGGGAGATACGGATGGTGAAGTAGTCTGTCCAGTCCAGGAGTACGGGTGGTTTGCATTGGTTTCTGGTGATGTTGAGGAGACAAGGTTGACAGTGTATTGGTTGTGTGACATACTGTTGCAAGTTGAGTGTGTTGATGAGGTTGAGGGGGTAGCTCTTGTTTTGTTTTTGGGCTTGTATTGTCTGGGAGGTTGAAGTCCCTCAAGAGGGTGGTGGGGGCATGTCTGATGTACAAGGTGGCGAGGAGATCTGAGAATTCATCAATGAAGTCCTTGTTCTGCCCAGGAGACCTGTAGATTAGAGGGAGGGTGGTGGTCTGAGATGCAGAGAGTGAGAAATAGCATGTCAGAATCCTTCATGGAGTTGAATGTTACTGCATGGTAATTCAATATAGTTGAGGATTACTGCATGGTTTTTCCATGACAATCAAGATGAGAGTTACATTTTTAACACACAGTCCTCTGACAAACCACTCAGCTGCACCCAAAAATATGACCCAAACAATTTCTGTGAGTGTGTTTGTTGTGTACATGCATAAATGTTGTAGGAAAGTGCCATTTTGTAGGGTCACTCCCCCCACTCTTTGCTCCAAATTCTCATGGTTATGACTCTGATAGTGCACTTGAGTCCGCTGCCCAGACACCAGTGCTTCTGCTCTCTCCCAAAACTGTTATGTTCAACTTGGCAATCCCAAAATGGCAAAGACTTTACCCCCTTATAAAACCCTACTATATGGTATCAGGGGTACCCAGAGCATATGTGGTATAGGGTCCCCAGGACTGCAGCATGGTTCTGTGCCACCCTGAGTGACCCAAGCAAACTACTGACAGCAGGCCTGTCATTGCATACTGCAGGAGCAGTGCAAATTGCTTGAAACTGACTGTGCCCTTACCATGTGTGGCACAGTCAATACACAATTTTTAATATATTTCAGGCACCTCTAAGGAAGGCCTTCTGAGCATAGGAGGCAGGGTGCATTATATTAAAGGTGAGGACATATAAGTGGAATCCTACATGTCCCAATAGTGGCGTTCCCCCATTGGAAACTATTTTAAGTGTTGGCGGTCCATAGGATTACATGAGCTGCCACCAGGACATTCTCGAGGTGCGCAGCTCCATTATGGTACCACCTAAATGTTCCATGTTTGGTATCAAGCAACATGCCTTCTCACCCTGACAGGAATCTCGTGCCCTGGGTAATGTGGCATGCTCCCAGGTGGCTACCTTATAGGCTATCCACCCAGTTGCTCCAGCTTCTCTGTGCTCTGGCAGACCAGCCAGCGTTTCTTGCATTTGCTACCGCTAAGACAGGATCACTCACAGGAGTCAGGAAAAAAGGCTTGGTCACACCTCCCTCCTCCCAAGCAGGCTACTGAAGTGGAACATCAAGGCAATGAGCTTCAAAGGCTTCACCGCCTTTGATATGCATCAGGGATGACTCCCAGTGTAGTGAACCACCCTCCTCCTGCCCAAAGTCACATTTGCATCTAGGCAGGCAGGAAATGTGTTATTCAAGGAGGTGTACCTTCAGGGTGAGCAGCCTGGTCTGTACAATAAAATTTGATTTCTGCCATCTTTAGGAGTGGCAGAATAGAGGGTCCTAGGTAGAAAAGATGGCCCACACCTCTGAATTTGGTCACCTCAGGGGCAGACTAGCTGCAGGGGCTAGCTGCCCATTTGCTACTAACTCTCACACACCCCATACTCCTCTAAAATGCTCTTGGAACTGCCTGATCAAGACTCGTCCTAGGCTATCTCTTGGTTCCCCCAGATAGGGGGACCCATGTGGAAGCCTGACGCACCCTCAGACCCCCCTAGACTAGTGGCACTAGTTCACTGAAAACTGCAGGGAAAACAACGCTCCGGGTCCAAAGAATAGCTGGCAATCTAGCCCTCTGAGCGATCACCCAAATCCAGATGGTCTAGTGCATGCCAGGAAAAATTGAACTGACTGTTATGGCTACGTCCTGGGACCCGCATCACCGTTACACTGCGAGGGTACCACGCAACTCGACCTGCAAGTGACCGATTGTCACTAGTGGTTTTTCCCATTAACCGCAATGCTACATTTTCACTGTATTATTTTGCATTGATTTTCTATTGCTTCAAAAATCTATAATCTGGTTATATGGATTGCATCCGTACATTTTGGTGTCTAAATTAAGATAAAAATCCTCTTTATTTTTATAAAGTGGTGTCGGATTTCTCTCGAGTCATGTCAATTACTTATCATCCATGTTGGTACTCTGAAATGCTTAACTCATGTTCCTCTAGTAAAGCCTGACTGCTCTTTGCCACACTACAAGGACTGAGCTAAGGATTTATTAGTGTGAATCCAAGGACCACCTTTGGGGTATCGTGATTGTATTACATGGTGTGGTCTAACCCCCACACCACATACTCCATTTTCCTACAAATGTAAAAAATGAAATAAATGTATTGTGTCATCCTGTTTAAGTCGCATCACTCTAACTCCTGTATCATGATCTCAGTCTCTGTTGTTTTGGATGCATTTTCATACTATGTGAAGAACTTCAGGGCGATAGGTTTCTGATTTCCATAAATGCCAAACCCTATGGATTGACCACTTTGATCTATAAAACACTTTAAGGAAACCAGGCGTTCGAAATTAGTCTTTATTTTTTTATAAAAGTAATTTCTCTATATTCCTGAAGGAAGACTACAGTAATAAATCTAAATGTGCAGCTCATATGAAAGTGTGATACACAATTCTTTTATAGATGATTATTGGCAAAGGCTATTACACATCTATACAATCATTTTCCAGTTCTTAAAAGTATGTGTTGTATATAGGAACAATTAAGGTTATATAGATATATGTGCGGGACACAGAGGTAAATATGCTTTCCACCAAAAATAAGGCAAAGAGAGGGACACTGTATGGCAAAATCAAGCTGTAAGAGGGAAGATTATCAGAATATTGTAAGGAAAATATAACAGATTGCACAGTTAAGACACAATATATGCTAAAAGGTTACAGAAATGAATATATACATTAAATTGGGTTATAGGAATGCATGAACCAGAGACAGTCCTGGTCATAGATGAAACACCATGTACAATGGAGTGCATTGACCACTACAATAATCCAAAATATATGTCAATCAGGCTGATATATGAAAATCTGATGTTGGCAGCAGGCTGAGATATGGAGCTAGTGTACTCTTCTCTCTGTCTTTAATACATTTTTCTCTTTACTGAAGTATTCTATGATAATAAGCACAAGTCACTTGTTTTAAGTAGAAAAAATACTTACAAACAATAGTATAAGATTGAAAATTAATTGTTAATATCTTTCTTCAAGGGGGTGGCCAAAAAGGTGGCAGGAGAACATTAGCCCAATTGAGCACCACAGTACGTGTCCTCCTGAGGCCAACTTCTACTCTGTATTACCACTTTTCACGTCTACAACCAGCTGTGGGTAAGGAGAGAGGATGGTGGTTGAGTGTCCTGAGTGCAGTGGAGAATGAACTGGGACTGATACAGAATGGATCTAGGCAAAGAAGAACCAGTTGCTTGTTGAGGGTGTCGCCAGAAACAGATGCTGCTTTTGAGGGTTTATTTACTATTCTCTCTCCAAAGTAAGCAACATTACTGTTACCACTCCATTGTAAGCAATGCGCACTGCACACTGCTGTTGCTTACGGTTGGAGAGGGAATAGTAAATAGATTTACTATTCCCACTCGAAACTGGGCAACAGTAGAGAAGATGTTGGATTTAGCAGGAGTCAGATTTACTATTCCCACTCCAACATTAGTAACAGTACAGAAGGTGTTGGATTTTGAAGGGTTCAGGTTTACTATTCTCACTCCAACCTGAACAACAGCGTTGGACTTTAAGGTGGGGGTCAGATTTACTACTCTCACTCCAAAGTAAACAACATTAGGGAAAGTCTTCGACTTTCGAGGCGTCAGATTTACTATTTCTACTCCAACATGAGCTACAGTAGGCAAAGTGTTGAACTTAGGAGGGGTTGAATTTATCATTCCCACTCCATTAAGAGCAATATTAAGGAAAGCGTTGGAATTTGGAGAGGTCAGATTTATTATTCCCACTTCAACATGAGCAACAGTAATGAAAGTTTTGTACTTTGGTGGGGTTAGATTAACTACTTCAACTCCAATGTCAGCAGCAGTAGGGAAAGTGTTGGCTTTTGGAGTGGTAAAAATTACTAGTTTCACTCCAGCGCAAGCAACAGTAAAGAAAATATTAAACTTTAGGAGGCTCCAATTTAACTTTCTCTATCATAAATTAATACGAAATAAATTGCATTTATAAAATAAAAAAGCAAATAACATATTTCCATAAATTATTAAAAACTAAAAACACAAAATGAGCAAATAAATTTATACATGAAATATTATTAAAAAATCAATTAAAATTGTAAAAAGTACATGTACAATGCTTTCCTACCTATTACCCTAAAATTCCCACAAAAATTAATTACATTAACAACAGAGAAAAGAAATATACACATTATTTAAAAATATAATAAAAGTATAAAATTAATTGTTAAACAACAGCCTTAAACATAAATAATTAATTAACTTCCCAACTATTAAAAATAATTAAATAATTAACACACTCATCCAATTTACCATTAAACACATTATTACTATATTGTTAAAAATATCTATTAAAAAATGAAAACATATTTACAGTTAAATATCTACTTTGCAAATGAAATTATAGTCAAAGATAAATATTTAAAAAGCTTCCCAACCCATTCCCCTACGAATACTACAACCTGTCAAAAAAATAAATTTGACATAAACTAATAAAACTTCAAAAATTCTTACCAAATGAAGAAAAACAAAACATCTCTAAAACAAGCAAACATATTTAACATTAAGATAATAACATTTATGGCACAAAGATTAAAAAAATTAAAAAACTATTGGGCATATTTACAACTAAAGTGGCAGAGCGTGGCGTTAAGCCAAGAAGGCTAAAGTTATGCTCCGTCACTTTAGAAACGCAGGGCTGCACCGTATTTATAACAATACGGTGCAGCCCTGCGTTTCTCCCTGCACTGGTGCTAAATTTAGCTGCCTAGCACCAACGTACGCACCCTTGCACCATAGTGCAAGGGTGCCTGCATTGTGGAAAATGATTGTTTATGTGCAGGGAAGGTGTCCCTTCCTGCACATAAACAATCATAAATGGTGATTTGTAATTTCTATGTCTGCTGCTTGTGCAGCACACATTGAAGTTGCAACTCAGCATTTTTAAAATTATTTTTTATGTGCAGGAAGGGACACCTTCCTGCACATAAACAATCATACTTGGCATTTTGCTGTTTATATGTGTGCTACACAATGCAGCACACATAGCAACAGCAAAAACGATGCGAAATAAGCATTTCTCCTCGTTTTGCCTGTTTAGGACCAGGTTTTCCCTGGTTTTCCCACCTCAACACCCATTGCCCACCCCTTTCACGTTAAGTATAGTGTGAAGAGTTGCCCTATTCACAAGGTGGCGTTAAGCCACATTAAATGGCTTAACGCTGCTTTGTGAATAAGGCGGAGCCACTATCGCCACAGGAACGTCGATAAACGTGACGTTCCTGTGGCGATAGGCGCTTGTAAATATACCCCTATATTCGTACCTTCTTTATTCTGTCTCCAATATTTTTGCCATCATAATGTTTTTGACACAATATTTGTGTCACACAAATGTTTTTGACACAATATTTTACTATTAATATTCTATTCCAGCTAAGGTGGCCGACAGGTGAGGAGCTCCGGCGGGAGCTCCCTAGCTAGGGATTGCCTTTGTGGCTCTATCCCCCTGGAATCATCCCCCCTTGGACCTTCTTCACCCCTGGGATCTATGGACTTCTACCTTCTGAATTCTACAATACCCTCGATTAGTCTTTTATCACTGACTTCAACAACATCTCAATGAATCATTATTATCCACCGATAGCGGAGCCCCAGCAACATGGCCGACGCCCGGAGGAGCTGCCTAGGCAGCTATAGAGGAGATTGGCTGTGGATATCCCCCTCGGCCGTTCACCTACCCTTTGGACTTGGGCACTGTTTCTCGTCTCCCCGCTACGCCTCCTTTCTTCCCTCGACGTCCGTGGAACTCCAAAGATTCTGCAGATCGCGGTTCCTACTCAACACTTCCGACGCCCGGTTGAGCTGCCTTTGTAGCTACTGAGGAGATGGCTGGGGATCACCCCTCCGGCCATCACCTGCCTTCCGGATCTGAAACACGGTTGCCTGGCATCCGGCTACGCCTTTCCGTGACTGTGGCTGGGACGCACGAGGATTATGTCCCCGATAAAGCAGCAATGAGAATGCCGCGACGCTGCTGCCCTGTACCACCAAGCTTGTTTTCCCTTTTTTTCTGAGTTGCGCGCCCTCCTGACCCCGCAGCCGCCTTCTTATTCCGGGGCTGCTGCCTGGGAACCTGCGCTGACTTGCCTGCCCTGACTATGATAACCCGAGAGAGATCGGCGACATAAAACCTTCCTCCCGCCAGATCCGGTTGCTGACTTCCCCATTCAGCCCTGCTCCTGGGGTAGGGTTCATTGTTGGCTTTTCGATCGGATTTTAGTTTACCCGCAATCCCGCCATTTTGTTTTGAAGCTATTGGGGTCCACGACCTGGATCCTCCATCTTGCGGTTTCGACAGTCTCCCAGATCGACTTTTGCGGCTGGTCAGCTCCTTGTCCCACCAGATTGACCATTGCACTAAGTCGACCCCCTCTTGAGACACCTACACCCCACTCTTCTTGTTTTGGGTACTGTTGAGGCACCCTTTCGCCCCCTCCTTCGGACCCTTTCCTTTTCTAATTGCCACCCGACGTTGTGACGGAGTCTGGCACTGGACTTTGTTTATCTCTGGACCCTTTCCGGTTTGTTCGACTCGCTTACTCTGACTTTTTGGCTTCCCCTGAAGTACTTTCCTCCATGACCGGTCTGCCAGACTTGATCTGCATTCCTATCCCCTAACTATGCCCCCTCTACCCTCTATGCTCCTTAGGACTTGTTTTCTATGTTTATTTATTGCTCTAGTAACACAGTTTTTCTCTATGCTATGTTATGCTCTAGTAACTAATGTAACTATGTAACACTGTTCTTTTCTAACGATATCCTCATGTAAAGCGCTCTGATACCTCTGGGTCTAGCCAGTGCTATATAAAACTCTTCAAATAAAATAAAACAAATAAAATAAATATTTTGTCGGTTTACTGGCTGTCTGAGTATTAGGGAGACCTGTCATCAGCTCTGGACTTGCAACTCTGAAAACAATCTTTCCTCCAGTACTCACAAAGTTAGAATCTCTTTGTGCCCAAATAGAAAGGGGTCCAGGTCCAGTCTATCTTGAAGAGAACTTCGCCTGCCCAGGTGAAAATGTTCCCCTCTGTCTAGAGAATGAAGAACGCTGTGCAGACAAGTGATCTGGAGCTTCTGAAGAGAAATTCTAGGAAGGAGGATAATGTAACTGGATATTTTGCTGTGGATCTGAAGTGGGGTCCTGTAGAGTTTTCACTGCCACTTGAAGACATTCCTAGGTATCCAAGAAACATTTCATGAAAGTCTATACTAAAATCCCTCTGAAGGAAATTACAAAACATTTTGTTACTGTTAGACTGAGAAATGTTTAATGTTTTTTAAAAAACCAGGGCAGGGTGCTATCCTTACCCAAAAAAAACCCTCCTAGACACATTTTAGTCGTTTATCAAGCTACAGTATTTGGCACACAAAGTTCCAGCTTACTGTATTGGCACTAAAAAAGAATATCCAAATGAGCGGAAACTAGTCCAGCGACACCTTTTGGTTTGCCATGCTGAAGATATTCAGGGAACAAAAATATTACAAATGTAATGTAAAATGCTTAACCGGGATAAACCTCCAACTATTGCCTAATAATACTCTCTGAAGGTTCAGCCATTAAGGCTGTCTAGCTTCTGATTCTCCATAACATTTAATCGAAGTGAGCTCCCAACTTTAAACGCACTGAGCTTTGTTGTTGGTTAGCAGGAGATGGTGCCTAGATCCTAGTCTGCACCTCATAGACTAAGATTATGTTTTAACTTCCTATGGAACAGTTTTTGTTTTTGCAATAACTCCAGATTCCTACACTACATGTGCTTTTCTTTATCTCTTTGCCACTTATTACATTTTTTTACTAACCTGGTGTTGGACTTAACCCTTTTTGCAGGGTTATCCCCAAACATTTTGCTTCTTCCTCCTTTTTTTTCCTGACCTGTTGTTGTTGGTTTTAGGACTCTGGGCACTTTACCACTGCTAATCAGTGCTAAAGTGCATATGCTCTCTGTGTAAATTGTGAACATGATTTGTTATCCATGATTGGCATATTTGATTTACTGGTAAGCCCCTAGTAAAGTGTACTGAGTGTGCCAGGGCCTGTAAATCAAATGCTACTAGTGGGCCTGCAGCACTGATTGTGCCACCCACATGAGTAGCCCTGAAAAGGTATATCGACCTGCCACTGCAGTGCCTTTGCGCAGTTTGTTAACTGCCATGTCGACCTGGCAAGTGCACCCACTTTCCAGGCCCTAACCTTCCCTTTTCTTACATGTAAGGCACCCCTATGGTAGGCCCAAGGTACCCCCACCCCGGGCAGGGTGCAGTGTATGTGAAAGGTAGGACATGTACAGGTGTGTGTAACATGTCCTGATAATGAAATACTGCCAATTTCGTTTTTCAGTATTGCAAGGCTATCTTGCCCCAATGGATAGAATGGGAATTTATTTATAACATCTTATGAATATACCTTCCCATTGGGATACGATAGAGAAATAAAGTTTAGGCTCCCTGAACTCAGAATTTAATAACACACCTTTTAGTAAAGATGGTTTTTAAATTGTGTGTTTGAAAATGCCACTTTTAGAAAGTAGGCATTTTCTTGTTTAACCATTCTGTGTGCATCTGTCTGTGTATTGACTGTCTGGTTCTGGAGTGAGAGGGGCTGGGGAGGTGCATTCTCTCAGACAGCCACCAGGGGGGTGGGGTTGATGTGTGTCCTGCCTTTCCTGAATGAGGCTGGGCTGAATAGACCTGGGTTGCATTAAGAGTAGTGGGAGGAGATTTCCTTGCACCTGAATAGGGCCTGTCTCCCTTGCACAATGCTGTCTCCACCCCCTGTGGTCATACTGCACAAGAGAGGACAGAACTGGTTTGGACTGGGCTCAGAAACCCTTGCACAAAGAGAAGAAAGACATTTTGGGGTATAAGTATTAGACCTAAAACCCCTGAACTTTAGACTACTTCTGGAATCAAGAGGAACCTTTGCCAAGGAGAAGAGCTGGAGAAATTGAGGAGAAGTACTGCCCCTTTGATGTGTGTCTGGGTTAGCCTGCAGTAGCTGTTTCTGCCAAGGAAAGGAGAAGGACTTTGCTGTGTAATGTGTCCCCTGCTTGAAGAAGATCTCCAAGGGCTTCAGTAGAGCTTGCCTCCTGTTTTGAAGTCTCAGGGGCTCAAAGACTTCACCCCCCAGCTCCCCTGAACTTCCTTGCTGGGAGTTCTGACCTGCCAGGAGGTGCCTGTGACTGTCTTGGGCCTCTGGAGGTTGTTTCTGCTGTTGGAAGCTGGAAAAGCAACGCAACTACAAGAAAATCGACGCATCGCTCTTCTTGCGGCAGTTTTTCTGATGCAGCACTGCGGTGCGAGAAGAATCTCAATGCATTGCTGCGCCGCTGCCGAAACGATGCAGCGCCTGTCGCCGCTGCAAAAACCGACGGATCGAGGGGTCGGGGCTGAAAAAAACAACGCAGCGCCGCTCGACGACGCCGCATCGATCACCGATGAACCCCGGATTTCCACGCATCGTTCCTGTGCAGCAAGTTTTCCCGACGCATCACCTGCGGATCAGAGTCGCCTCAGAATCGACGCATCGCTTTCCTCTTACAGACCAGACCCGATGCATTGCTCTCCTGCGTGCAGGAGAACTGTTGCATCGCATCCTCATGGACTCAGGAAATGACGCATCTCTTTGTTTTTCTATGCCTCCCATCACTGCGGCTGTTTGGCCTTGTGAATTTTGTCGCAACAACAGGTTACTTTGAGAGAAATCACACATCCATAGTTTTCTATGGACCCAGTTGCTTAAAACCTTGTTAAAGTCATTTTAGTAATACTTGTATGTTGGATTTTTGTCGTTTTGGTCTTGTTGAGTTCAGATAAAGATACTTTATTTTTCTAAACTGGCTTGGTGTCCATTTGTGGTGTTATCACTGTATTACTGTGTGTTTTGAGTACAAATACTTTACACATTGCCTTTGGGATAAGTCTGCCTGCTTGTGCTAAGTTACCCAGCGGGTGAGCAGGGGTTATCTAAAGTGTGTATCCCCCTTACCCTGACTAGAAGCAAGGGTCCCTATTTGGAAAAAGGTACCTACCTCTGCCAACTAGAGACCCCCATTTCTAACACCTGCTGCCAGATTTATCATTGAGTTGCATCGCCCTTTTGCCAGGGAGCAAGGTAATGCAACTACTAAGTCAGATTTATCAAGCCATGCTTGGCCACCTTGTGTGGCTTGATAAATCTAGAGCAGGTGTCTCTAACCAGTCAATTACCAGTTGCTCTTTGACACCTTCAGAGTAGCTCACAGCCTTAAGTTCATTTAAAAAAAAGCACAAGCTCACATTTTTCTTTTTAAGTTTAGGTAAGGCTGTGTTTATTTTACATTATTATCTTCAGGCTACAGATAGCAGGGCCTGATAATGAGCAGTGCTGGAGTCAGATTTATGACCCAGGTCACAGAGGAGAAGAACTAAAGCACTGAGGTATATAACGCTTACATAAGTACTTGTTAACTCAATATTGGAGTGTGACAACAAAATGATGTTTCTAAATGCTTTTAAATGGTAAAAATCAAAGGAAAAGTTACCTTAATGATTAAGTTAACTCTTTATTTTAATTTTCTCCCATTTCAAAGTGTTGCATTTACAGCAGGCCTCTTGCTCATAATAGCCAGTAGACACTGTGCAATATTTATAAATGAAAAATACTGTCCTCTTTTTTAAATGGTAGAAATTTAAAGTGAAGAAAAAAATGTCTATGAAACATTAAGTCTTAAATGTTTTTCTCCACTTTCAATAAGCCAATTACATCTTAATGTTTTATGAAGCATGTTTTTTCGCTTTAAATTCCTCCCATTTAAACAAATGGCTGCATTTTTCTGATATGAATATGGCACCTTGCCTACAGGCCAGTGGGTACATCTACTATAATGGGGTAACCCAGTGCCCCTCAGAACCTGGGTGTGAAGATATGAAGTGACGTTGGTTCTGTCGGGGACAAAATTGCTTTCTTACTTACTGAATACAAAACAATATTAGCAAAGATAAATATTTATTCAAACATTTGTGTCGTGACAGTTAATGGAGAAAAGGAAAACAAAAGAACACACCAATCATGAGTAAATCAAAGGAATATAATGAAGGAAGAAATTACTTTTTTTCTTTTTACATTTTATAGTGTATAGATGACACTACTAGGCTGCCACAAGTAATAAACAAAACGGCGCAAGTGCTGAGGTGACAAGGTGAAAAAAAGTGCTGGTTGTGAACAAGATATATACAGTGATGCATTGCTGGTTAAAAATGATCATTTCAGATGACATCCATCCCTAGATACATGAATCTCTGAGCCACTTGGGATTTGAATTTCCGTTTGGTGTGGAGCAGAGAGAATAGGGTCAGGATTATGACAAGCGCGTCGACGTTTCGACCCAAAAGTGTGCAAATTGTCAGTAGTCACGGAGGGTCTTCCTCAGGACGGAAGGAACACAGGGACAGCCCGAATACTGGTAATAGGAACCTCGACTGTCTTCAAGGTTTAATCCCCATATTGTTGTATTCATAAAAGGAATGAATCATGCGACTACTGACAATTTGCACACTTTTGGGTCGAAACGTCGACGCGCTTGTCATAATCCTGACCCTATTCTCTCTGCTCCACATCAAAAGGAAGTTCAAATCCCAAGTGGCCCAGAGATTCATGTATCTAGGGATGGATGTCATCTGAAATGATCATTTTTAACCAGCAATGCATCACTGTATATATCTTGTTCACAACCAGCACTTTTTTGCACCTTGTCACCTCAGCACTTGCACCGTTTTGTTTATTACTTGTGGCAGCCTAGTAGTGTCATCTATACACTATAAAATGTAAAAAGAAAAAAAGTAATTTCTTCCTTCATTATATTCCTTTGATTTACTCATGTTTGGTGTGTTCTTATGTTTTCCTTTTCTCCATTAAATGTAACGACACAAATATTTGAATAAGTATTTATCTTTGCTAATGTTGTTTTGTATTCAGTAAGTAAGAAAGCAATTTTGTTCCTGACAGAACCAACATCACTTCATACAGGCCAGTGGGAGCAAGATGCCTGATGTTAATAAATGTGACACTTGGAAATGGGATTAAATTTAAATTATGAGTTTTATGGATTCCATATAAACATAAAGTTAGCTCTTCAGTTTAATGTTCTCCAATTTCAAAGTGTCACCTTTATACACAGCAGATATCTTGCTCCCAGTGGCTGGGAAGCCATATTTATAATTGAAAAATACACCCATTATTTTAAGTGGGAGAAATTTAAAGTGCAGAAAAATGTCCCATATCATGAACATTTTTGCAGAACCTTTTCTTTTTTGCCACATCTTCTGCTGCAAATAATCTGTAGATTTTTCTCCCATTTAAAAAAATTGTTATATGTTTGTATTATACATGTAACGGTGCCACATATGACAAAAGGTATTCCAGTACCAAAAGTGCATACAACATGGGCTCTCAGTCACCCATACACATTTATCCAATTCATACGCACATGTTTATACATCCCTAAAGACCACACTCTCACTGACACACATGGAAATCCTGTCATAGGGCCTGATTATGAGTTTGGCGCACTTGCGCCGGCACCGCTGCGCCAAAGCAGCGCAAGGACCGCCCACCTGATTATGAGTTCAACTCGTGCGCGCGTACGGTCCTTTTGTATTTCCCAAGGCGGTGCCCTGAAAAAGGGCCCTGCAATGGAAATGGCAAAAATGTTCCAGCACGGCATGGACTGTGAAGTCCATGCTGTGCTGGAACTGGGGGTGCAAGCAGACAGGGGGCACATGTTGTGCCCCCTGAATGCATCCCTACCACCAGCCTTATCATGTCGGGCTCACTGCCATGAAAAGGCTGGCAGTGAGAGGAACTCGTAATATGCTTGGTGGAACTGCTCGAGTACGGCTCAGCATATTGCAGTGCCCCTACGCCGCGCCACTGCCAGGAAACAGTGGTTCCCTGGCTCAGCCGGCGGTCCACCGCCGGAATGACTTAAACAGTCGTAATCCGGCAGATAGAACACCGCCACCGCAAGTCTGGTGGTTCATGGACCGCCAGACTCGTAATCAGGCCCATAGTCAAAGTATTTTGTTCAAACCATAGTATCTAGTTCTATGGACACTAGGCTTAAAGTCAATGGAGCTGGGCGTGAGGGCGTCAGGTAACAATGCGCGAGTTGCTTGCCCTTCAGTAGCTCATGATGATTTTCACTGATCAGAAGTAGCTCTCAATACAGAAAAATATTTGGAGACACCTGATCTAGAGTAACGCAACACAGTGCAAATCGCTGCTTTGCATCACTCTGGCCCAGAGAGACATTCCATGGGTGCAGAGTGGGTGTTCCCCCGCATCCACCAATGAATTTGGCGCATTCCCTGATTTACCATTACTAGTAGACCTGGCAATATGGCAAAACTCTATGCCTCAACAGGTGCGGCGTAATGAGGAGAAATATCTTTAATTCTCCTCGTTTTTTCCTCTTTCTATGTATTGTGCATTCTACGGCACATATAGAAAGAGAAAAACGCCTCAGAGGATTGTTATTGTACAGGAAGGTGTCCCTTCCTGAGCAAAAACAATCTGTGCTGCAACGCGGCACCCTCGTACCATGGCGCAAGGGAGCCTGCATTGGCACAAGATAGCACATTGTGCCCCAGCGGAAGTAAAGGACAGGAATGCGATATGTCATGTTAATTACAGCACATTCCTGACCTTTTCCCTTTCATGCAGCGCAACAAGGTGGCTTGCTAAACTCCATGAAATAATGATGAATCTGCCCCCTGATTTACACATTATACAACCTTTACTTCTAACTGCAATATTGTTCAGGAGTTGATGAACATGTGCCAGTGCCACATGCATTTTTCTGAAAGGAATAGCTTGTTGATTGTTCCGAACTACCAAAGGTGAGGCGGGTATTTCCCCAGAAATTATATTACCTAATTGTAGTCAGATTGCTTTGGCTTTATGGGAGTTGGACCACGGCTCTTATAAAGACTGCAGCCCCACTCTCCCATAGCTTAATAGTATGGTGTCCTGCAATCCCATTCACAATTCTTAGGACCATAGAATCATGAATGGTGGGATTTTGCCTCAGCAAACAGGATTTGCTCACATGAAATTTCCACCAGTTTTGTACAATTTACACATGAGTAAATCAGCTTCAAGAGGCATTTGTGTGGGATTTTAACACGATTTGTATGTAGTTTTCCAAATTGACTATGTTTATATAATTTTTCTTGCCAAGGGCAGCAATACATACATATACACAGGGGCATTGAAATTATATGATTGTGTGGCCACTGCGTTTGGCGTATAATTATAGATGTGCCGCACTTGCCACATCTTCTGCTGCATAATCTGTAGATTTTAAAACAAAAAAATTGTTTCTAACTCAAATGGTTCAAAAGTTATAAAAAACATAGCGACAGGTGTTGCTACGCCATGGAAGGCCCTTTACAAAGGTTGAATTGTCACCTTTCTTTTGCTTATTGCACTACTTGGGTGTTAAACTGGTACTAATGAGGTGCAACTAATGCCCAGACAGTGATAAAAGTGTAAAAATAGTGAAGTAATACTATCACAAAATGAGTCGCATTACGCCACATAATTTGCCTTTTCTTGCTGCATAAATTACTCAACCCTGTTTCTTAGCACAAAATGCATCCTCACATCCATTTTGGAAACAAAATGAGAATTTGTGCGCTAAGAAATAGCATTAAATGCAGAGCTACTCTTTTTGTGTAATTCAAGCGTAATGTCATAGCATTTTTAGGCAGTTCTGCATGATTGCATTACACTGGATTACATGAGTTACACCCACATCTAGTGCTAATGGGTGGTGAGGGGTTTTAAAAATTAGGGATTGGTATGAGAGGTATAAAATATATAAAAATCTAAGGCTCACAAACATATTTTGTCTTACTTTTTATATTTTGTGAAAACTGTGTGGTTTAATTTAAAAAGCAGAATCAAACATAAAACCAAGAGCTGCCAAGAAGCCCCATGTTATTCGAGACAGTTTCCATCACTTCTGGGTATTTAGCAGTCAGTGCTGTGTATTCTGAGACATGTAGTTGTGCTTTTTCATTAGTCTGGGCTTAAAAAACTCAGTATGCAAAGTGTTGTAGGCGAAAACTCCACCCTACCAGAAGGCATCACACCTAGAAAGGAGCCTCTTGGAAGCTATAGAAACCAAGGGCCTGATTACTATGCCGGTCCAACTGACTTTCTGACTGCCACAGCTGTGGTCCGGTTCCGACCGCTGAGGCCGGGAAAGTTCCCCCTCACTATATTATGATGCACCCTCTGCTACCGCAGCTCTCATCTATGCCAGTGCCTGTACTCCCAAATATGTCTCTGCAAGTGTGTGCAAAATCACAGGAAACATGATATGCACACACACATGCATGACATATGTGGGGATATGCCTTGTGCACCATGTACCCCATTGCTGGAGTGTGGCGATCTGTGCACAGTCCAGGCAGTGGAGATACATGCCACCTACGTTCCGGCACCCACAGTGTCATAGTCATCAGCTGCTGCGGCGTAGGGGGGGACATGGAAAAAGGGATCCAGGCCGGAGACTGTCGGGAGAAGCTGATTTGGGTTAATATGCACCCCAAATCCATTGTTTCCGATGACTCGAGGCAGACGGATGGACCGCCACGTCGGGTTGTCGGAAACCCACATCGTAATCTGAATGGCGGTCGGAGATCCCGGTACTGCCCTATGGATGCTGTTTTTCCTTGACTGCCATCTCGGCAGTCAGAGAAAGGCATTGGAAGTCGGCGGTCTTTCAGCGGTCAGTCGGAATACAGGAGGCGTGCATGGTGATCCGGTGATTGGACTGACTGTTTCCGATGAGACTGCATCAGTCGGACCACCTCCGACAGAACCGCAGAAACCGGTCCGACCGGCATTGCAATCAGGCCCTTAGTTCATATATTTTGCAGGAGTGCATTCTTTCATTCTAATGGTGGGCAAAGTACCAAATGCATATGGAAAGCCAAGACAGACGTGCGTCTGTGCCCCATAGGCCAAAGCATAAAATACAGCCACGGAAGGACCATCATGTAATTACAAAACAGATATTATGTCAATTACTACAATACTGCTTAGAATAGAAAACGCACATTTTCACATATTACATTAGATTACTGCATTAAGTGACATTTATTACAATTCATAATTTTGAAGCATAAACTTAGAATTAGGAAATAATCCTTGGATGACTTTGCAATGCGTAAGCCTGGAGAAGCTTAAATGTTTGGTGCAGTGCACACTGTTTACTTTGTCCATAACATTACCATGTATGGTGCTTTTGGTACATACATAACAGGGCTTATTTACTTGTTTGTACTCCTAAATTTTGCGCCTAAGGACAATGATGCACAGCCTTTATTCCTAGGATCACGCACTTTGAGCTAGTGTAGAATAAGGAAATTCGGCTCAGGTTTTCTAGTCACACAGTCTGCAATTCAGTCACTGGAGTGGAAAAAAACATGTCTCTAGTTTACAGGTAAGGACAGCTCTGTGTGCATAGTTGTGATTTGAAAGTGCTATTTGTATATTGCTCCAGGCCTGAATAGGATGTAAGCTAATGGGACTGTTTGGGTGTCCTAGCTCATCTTACATGCAGGTATGGATTGTTTCCATTTTGTTGTGCGCCTGTTTGTATTAGTGAGTCCACAGGAAGAATGATACACCAATTGGTTGCGGGCTGTCGTAGATGTAGACTGTAAACAACAGTTGCGTTTTGTTACTATCTTTTGATCTATGGTGTGTTGCCATTTTCACTATATTACAGATAGTAAAATTGGGATAAAGGCATCGGCTCGCGGCGCAAAACAAGATGGCCACCTAATTACGGAGCTCCGACCCGCGACAGGAGATGCCGGGGTGATTCCTGCGGCTCCAGCCCCTTTTTCTGCCTGAAACGGTGTTCTACAGGCGTCGGAAGACCCACTGCATGTCCTGTGGTATTATTATGGCGTTTTGTTGCCTTTATCTGGAGATATTATGAGGATTCTTCTCTCCTCATATCCGGCCGCCATTTTGTATCTTTTTACAATGCTGCATTTCTCTTCAACTGCCTCATGCCTGTAGTGACTCTTTATATTTTTACACCAACCACTTTCTTTTATATTTATAGTGGCTTATTTTGCATTTCCTCTGAATTCCTGACCAGCTAAATACTTTGGCAGTTTAATTGGGCAGCTTACACGCAAGTCATATTTCCAGCGTTTACTCTCTGCCTCTTCATTCTTCAAGGGCACTATATCATCAGACCTTCTTTTTGCTGAAAATTGCATGCCTATATCCTACAGCTTTCTGGCTTTTTCTCTGGATGTTACCTATGGGAAGGAGTAAAAAACTGCTTTTTATAAAATAAAAGTCTAATAACAGTGCTTCTGACTTCTGCGCTTCTCACACTACTTCTTCAATACAGCGCACCGGCATGATGGCACAATCTAGTTCCTCGAGATCAGTCGCCTCGCTGACTTCTTCAATTAAATCGCAAAATCCATCTTCTGCCACCAAACGTCTTAAGCAGGATCCTCCTTCTCCACCGAAGTCGACCTCTCCTGTTTCCTTGGACACTGTACTGGATGAAATACGTGCTCTTTGTCCATTTATTGAGGAAACAAATTCTCGTTTGCAAGTCTTGGATACTAAATGGACATCCATGGAGTCTCGTATTTCTACAGTGGAACAACATGTTGGAGAGATTCATGGCGTGTCTGTCAAGGTCGCTACCCTAGAAAAGGAGGTCCTCCTGTTGAAGAAATCTGCTGAAGATTTGGAAAACCGAAATAGACGCAATACCCTTCATTTATATGGCTTTCCGGAGGGTTTGGAAGGTGATGACCCTGTTAATTTCTTCTCCACCTTTCTCCCAAAGCTTCTGGACCTCCCTTCATCTACAAATCTAAGCATTCAGCGTGCTCATAGGTTGGGCCCTCGGTTGACATCTACGTCAGCTCCTACGAAACCAAGAGGTGTTATCTTCCTCTTTTTTAAATTTACTGACCTTCTACAAGTTTTGAACGCTGGCAAAGCCAAAAAACAACTTGCTTGGTCTGGTTCCAAATTATTCATTTCTCAGGATGTTTCTTCGACAACTGCCAAGCATCGTAAGGATTTTCTCGATCTTCGTCCTGCTCTGCGCACAATGGGTGCAAGATACAGGTTATTTCACCCTTGCTTATTTAAGGTGACTTTTCAAAGCAAAACTTCCACCTTTGAAAAGCCAACAGACTTGAGAAGATTCATTCATTCCCACTCTACATCGTCGATGGAAATTGCTGGTCCTTCTTCCTCTGCAACTCCGATAACTTGACTGATTTCTCATATTGCAATATGGTTGCTTTACTTGTTTAACTCTGATACTTTTCTCCCTACAGGTCGCTTATTGTTTGCTGACACTTGTTTGTTGTTATCTGTTCTATAGTATGACATTCTTCCTTTTTGTCTCCTCTGTTTTTCTCTTACCACAGAATTTGTCTTTGACATTTCCTTATATATCTGTTTCCTGCTCGTTTTATACACCTCCCTGTTGTGGTTCGTTCCTCCTGTTTGGGTATGCCGTCTTCCCTTGTGTCTCGCCGCTCCTTGTACTTTTTCTTCTAATCCCCTCCCTAAAAGGTACTTATTACAGTCGTCAATCTCCTTTGTCCTATTCTTATTGTTACTACATATGTCTTTTTCTTTAATGGTTGACTTGCACTGTTTTTTCTTACTATCCCTTCTTTTTTCCCCTTTTCTTTCCTATTTCTTTCCTTCACCTTCTTCATTCGATGCCTTTCTCTTGTTTCTTTTCTTCTTTTTTTCTTGCATCAATGTTGATCATGTGATTCTATTTTTTACTCAATCTATTTACGTTCAAAGTTATCTCATGGAATGTAAAAGGTTTTATTAATCCCATAAAGAGGCAGAGAATATTATCGCATTTAGCTACATATAACCCTGATCTAGTTCTACTGCAAGAGACCCATTTGACAGAGTCAGAAGCTTTGAAACTCAAAAGGCAATGGGTAGGTTTAGTCTTAGTTTCTCCTACGTCTACGAAGAAAAATGGGGTAATCATTTTAGTACATAAACGTTTGAAATGTTCTGTTATTTCTAGGGAAACTGATTCAGATGGTAGATGGTTATTAGTCAAGTTGCTCATCAATAATATTTCTCTTACAGTTTTTAATATTTATGGTCCAACTCAACCAGACTCTTTCTTTTGGCCTAATATCACAAAAAAATATATTCAGCATAAAGATGAGTTTTTTATTTTGGGTAGCGACTGCAATCAGGTCATGGATTCTTTCATTGATCGACAATCCCAAATTTGTTTCATACCTCACAAAACCCACAAACAATTTCAAAACACCATATCCCAGACCCATCTTATAGACGCATGGAGACTCTGTAACCCTGACATCTCTGAATTTTCCTTTTTCTCTCCCCCTCATGGCACTCTGTCGCGATTAGACTATATCTTTCTTTCTTCTGCCCTAACACAGAACCTTTTTTTCTTCCTCAATTCAACCCATTGTTATTTCTGATCATGCCCCTGTTGTTGTTGATTTCAATTTGCTCCGATCACCTCCCAAATCTTCTAGATGGAGGTTTAATAATTCCCTTCTGCAGGATTCAGTTTTCTCCTCCTCCTTCACCTTATTTTCAAAGGAATTTTTTAATTTAAATTCTTCTCCTGACACCTCTCCTTCACTACTTAGGGATACTTTTAAGGCTACAGCTCGTGGCTTTATTATAGATTATGTCTCCAAGATAAAGAAGCGTTTACTTGGTCAGCAAAAAGTCCAGCTGGCTAACATTAAATGTTTAGAGCATCACTTTTATACATCTTCTTCTGATTCTTCCTTGCAGGGACTCGTTCGTGCCAAACTTGATTTCAATAAAACGTCTACCGATAACGCCTCTTCGATTCTTCTCCACTCGAGCGCTCGGTACTATGGCACCCGTAACAAAGTTGGCAAATTTCTGGTTAATTTTCTTAAATCTCGGAAAGAACGTGTATTAATTGATTCTATTCACTCTTCGGATGGGGAAATCCTTTTCAAGGATCAAGACATCTTAAATGAATTCATGGATTTTTACAAAACTTTATATACCCCAGTGTCTTCTCCACTTCCCTCTTCTATTGACTCATATCTTAATCAAGTTTCACCCCCTTCGCATGCAGATCTTGATTTTGAGTCACTAGAATCTGATCTCTCTATTCAAGAGATCTCTCGTTCTTTAAATCTCCTTAAGAAAAACAAAACACCTGGTCCCAATGGTTTCACGGTGGAATTCTTTCTACATTTTTCACATCTTCTCTTTCCTAAACTTTTGCAACTTTTTCAATTCTTTCATACTAATGGTAAAGCGCAGGGTACTTTCTTAGATGCTACAAATTGTTTAATTCATAAAGATGGCCGTAATCCCAAACAATGTAAAAACTACCGTCCTATTTCTTTGGTTAATGTCGATTATAAGATTTTTGCCAAAATGCTCGCGCTGCGTCTTGAGTCTCTTTTACCAAAATTAATTGGTTTAGAGCAAAGTGGTTTCATCAAAGGTAGACTAACATCTGACAACTCTCGTTTATTTTTTAATGTCTTGAATAAAGCCTCATCTCTCTCATACCCTCTCGCCGCTGTTTCTATTGATGCAGAGAAGGCTTTTGACAGAGTTAATTGGTCTTTTTTATTTAAAGCCCTTCATTGGCATGGTTTTGGTCCTAAATTTATTTCTTTAATATCTTTATTATATTCAGCTCCTAAAGCTTCTGTTGTTAATGGTCTTGTTTCTCAATCTTTTAACCTTCACCGTGGTGTACGTCAAGGTTGCCCTCTCTCGCCCCTTCTCTTTATTTTATCTCTTGAGCCTTTCTTATCACATATACGTCATAACTCATCCATTTCTGGTTTTAAATACGGCGATCAACATTTGAAATTATCTGCATATGCGGATGATATCTTACTTTTTATATCTCATCCTGAAACTTCTATCCCTCCTCTTTTGAAAGAAATCTCAGATTTTTCTCTTGTTTCTGGTTATAAGATAAATTCTGATAAGACAGAAATTCTTCCTATTACAAAATTCTGTTTTAAACAACACTTCGACGCAACTGGTTTCCGTTGGAATAGCGCTAAAATCAAGTATTTGGGAATTTGGTTTAATAACTCCATATTAGATTCAGTTAGAATCAATATGAAGGAGGTGCTAGATCGCATCTCTAAACTCATATCCTCTTGGAACCCTCTCTTTCTTTCTTGGTGGGGACGGCTTGATTCTATTAAAATAATGATTACTCCTATTTTATTATATATTCTTTCTATGATTCCTATTCACATTCCTAATATCTATTTTTTTTAAATTGACTCCCTTCTCTCTAAGTTTTTATGGAACAATAAAAAATCTAGACTTTCACTGCCATTCCTTCGTAAACCTAAATCTATGGGTGGAGTGAATTTTCCTGATTTTCGTCTGTATCATAAAGCCTTTTGCCTTCGATCAGTTTCTAAATGGCTCCTTTCCGATGTCTCCCCTTATACGCTGCTATGGGTTTCCATTGAACGCTCCTTACTTGCACCTTTTTCTTTCAAGGAAGTTCTTACTTTTTCAACAAAAGCTAATATTACCTCTCTTCCGATATTTAAACACACTTGTTCATTATTAAAACCTCATTATAGTTCGGAGATTATTTCTAGGACTACTTTTCTTCAATCTCCCCTTTGGTACAATTGTCTTATTATCCTTAATAATAGACCTCTTTTTCGGAAGTCCTGGAGAAGTAAGGGAATTATATGGGTCCAGGATTTATTTGACGGCCTTTCTCCTTGTTCTTTCCCTCAATTCCAAGACACTTTTAAATGCCCTCGCTCGTTCTGGCACACATTCTCTACTCTCATGGCAATTATCTTAGATGTCTTTTACTCTCTACCTTCCTCTGAATTTACTCCTGCAGCGGATCCCATTCTCAAATTATTAACTACTTTCCCCAAAGCTTCCTTGATCTATAAACTCCTTCTTTCCCCTGATCCTGCCCGTCCTAAATCTAAAATAGAAGCTGCTTGGGAAGCGGATTTGGGCTGTGTTTGGAGCATAGATTTCTGGAACAAACTCTGGAGTAAGTCTTTGAAGACCTCTAGATCATCTTCAACTACTCAATCTCTATTCTTTCTGTATCATAGATTATACTATACACCCTCATCTATAGCCAAGTTTACACACTCTGACGATAATGCTTGCTGGTCATGTCAATCTCCTCTGGCTGATTTGATGCACCTTCTTTTCTTTTGCACAGCTGTTGCTTCCTTTTGGAAAGATGTTTGGAAACACCTCTCTATTATTTTCAATTTACACACTCCTCTGACAAACATTAATCTCTTTTTGTGTAGTTTGTCAGACTCCTTGGGATTGTCTTTACATGATAGGGGTTTATTTGATTTGATGTTAGCTTTAGCTTTCCAGCAGATCTCACTTAACTGGAAGTGCTCATCTAAGCTCTCTGTGAAGGCCTGGTGGAACAATGTCTGTCATTACCATAGATTAGATATTGCATTTGCTTCTTCTGTTAAACCATATGTAAATAGGGATTTATTTTGGCGACCCTTAATTAATAATTTAACTAGGGTTTCACTTCACGTCTCTCGTACCCGTTCTGAGAATTTTCAGCCTCCATAGTTCTTTTGATCATTGTTTTTTCTCCCCTACATTATTTTTATCCTCTTGTTCAGGTTTTTACATTTCTTATGATGTTGTATTTCTACCTGCCTCTTAGATAAGTTTAATTCGTTTATTATGTTTAGTTTGTTGTTTAGTTTTAATAAGTCTATAATTTATTCTCATGATCTTCAATTAGAAGAATTGTTTCATTTTTCCTTGTCTTTCTCCTCTCCTCTCCTCCCTCCCTCTCCCCCTTGTTTTTCCTGTATTATTACTAAAACGTAAACAGCTTTCTACTCTGATTTTTTACCTGTTAACTTCTCCATTATATTTTGGATATTTTGTTTTTCATGTTCTATTCTTCTTATGTAATTGTTACTTCCTTAATAAAGCTTACTAAACATAATTTTTTTTTTTTTTTAAATGGGATAAAAGCGTTAGTGTAATCTAATTTACGTGGTTATGATGGACATTTCAGCCTAATAACTTTTCATATGCATAGGGCTTGCTTCCGACCCTTTTCTCCCTTTCTTTGCTGAGGGGATTCAGTGAGTCCCATAGGCTAGGGTTGGTGGTGGCTACGTTCCAGAAGCTTGCTGTTTCTGGTTTGCATCCGTATGGGAGTTTGCCATTGCTGCTGGGACTCCTGTGGAGAGGTTGTTGGTGCAGAAATGAATATTTCATATGGTATGGAGCTTCCAGGTGTGCTTTGTATGAAGGGGCACTATGAATGTAAGAACTTGGAGAATTTCTTGGTAAATGGTGGAACTGAAAAGCGAATGACACTGTAAGAGCTCTGAGTCTGTCTCAGAGATATGTGGATGTCTCAAAGCAAGCATATCAGTACATACAGAGGTGCATTATGAGTGTTTAGTGTATGTTTTGCTTGAAGACCAGTGCACAGCGAACATCAGACTAGAGTCGCTTTGAAAGAACATTGTCGATATGTCAGTACGAAGAGAACAGTGTATGACAGATCTAGTTATATGTGCATTTTCAGAGCTCTAAAACACATCTCAGTTCTGGACCAGCAGTGCGGGATGCAGGTCAAGACATGTGAATTTCTCAGCAGTACAGAGGTAAATCATCAGAGAGAAAAAAAAACCTTCACAGTGTTCAGAGAGGCGCGCAGCTGTGGAAGTCTCACCTTGATGAATGTTTGACTATAGGGAAATGCTCCAGCTCACTCACCAATACGAGCAATTGAACGTTTCAAATTTGGAAACTCTGAAGTGTGATTACAAGTTCTCAGACTGGAATGGGTCAGACCTCAATCCACCAACTAAGTAAGGTAGGAGAGTAGGTGATACACGGGATCTACAGTCCTGAAGAAAGCCGGATGACCCCTTTTGGGCTACTTTAAATGGATAAAGCATTTTGACAAGCATGCAGATAGGAGGGGTGTGGGGCTAATAATTCACCCCAACACCACCATCCTATATTATATATATTTTAATCCTGACCAGGAAATCCAGTAATAAAATACAGAGAGGATATTCCTGAGCTAGTTTTAAACCTGATTTCTGCACATTGTTGATCCCTGATGTTATCTGTTAGTATTGTCTTCCCTACCCTTATGCTCCATCCCAGGAGTTGGTCTGCGCAGGGATGTTGTTAGCAAGCCCAATGATGAGGCATGCCACAATTTGTGGGTGAGGGCATTTTTAACAAACAGTGTGTGCCCCACATTCACCTTCTGTGTACTTCTCTCGCCTCCTACACCCTTTTGTGTGTTTGTATACCATCACAGCCCTGTGAATGTCAAGAAAAGGGGGCTATTCTTTTTAAACACTTGTAAATGGCTCAGCTTTGTGATTTTTATGCATGGCACAGATCAAAATAGTAGTACATTAAATGAGATACTCTTTTGGTCTGGGGTGCCAGTAGTGAATTTACTAGACAACTATATCATTTTGCGCAAACCCTGGCATATCATGGATATTTTTCTGTGGGGAAAGAAGCAAAATGAAGATTTGTGAGCATTTAGAAATTCCTGGACTTCGTGTTGATTGTTTAGTTTACTGTAATTTTGATGTTGCATTTGTTCAAAATGTTGAGATCCAACATTAGCCCCTTTTATTGTGAACTCGAGACTTACGGTGCCTCCTTAGCTGTTCATATGTGCAAACATGGTGTGCATACAATATAGCCTCGAGGCTATAAAGATGATTTACAAGGAACTGACGCATCTGCATAGATGCGTCAGTTTCCTTGCGCCATCGGTAAATGTCCTTGCGCCACCATGGATGCACTGTATTTACAATACAGTGCTCCATGGCGCAAAGATTAACAGATGCACCAGAAATTCTGACGCATCTGTTGGCCCAAAAGTCACGCATTGCTGGAGTTGTGTCGCAAGCTCGACGCAACTCCAGCAATGTATTTTGAGGCCTATACTTACTGTACTGCGTCACTCCTTACCCCTGCTTAAAGCAGGCGTAAGGTTTTGACGCAGTGGCGTCCTAAAAGTGGCGCAGTGAAATCTTGTAGATTTCACTGCGTCACTTTTAGGAGGCCTTCCTGCGTGGGAACGCCCACCCTGCATACATTATACCTCACGCAGGTATAATGTGACGCAGGGCTTTACAACGTGACGCATCTCCCTAGATGCGTCACGTTGTAAATAAGCTGCATTGTTTGCACCGCCGTTGCGTAAAAAAAAGTGACGCAATGGCAGCGCAAGGGGCTTGTAAATCTGCCCCTGAGTTTTTTGCCCCTCGGGCACCATTCCCCCCATCCTTGAAAATGGCCCAAGAGAAGGTAACATCGCAAACCTAGATCCACAATATCACGCTTAAATGAAAAGACTCCCATTTCCAACGTCATTCCTGATGTCAACGTGATGAGTTCAAAATAAAAATGACAGAGATTTAGGACTGCTGAGCTTCTTAAGCAATCTGTGCAGTCCTTAATTACATTCTTATACTTAACAAGCCAAAGATAGTATTTCAACTTTGACTGTTAAATTGACCAATTCCTTTAATCTAGGACTGTGACATCTCTTCCTGTGACATAAAACCACATGATGTCATTGTGCAACACACATGTGGTAACTTTGACTTTGCTCGTTTGGAATACGCTGGTTGACTTGGATTTTTTCAACTAGGTGTTGGTGAAAACCTTTCCATGCACTGGCTGCTAAACAATTTTACTGTGGGTCTGTTATAGTGACAAAATCATCATCACTGTACATGGAATCTGACAAAACTAATTTGTCATAAGTTGTACATCACACCTCCTACTGCAAGAGGTGTTAGAAAATGCTGTCAGCTGCGCACTACAAAACTGGACCCTTCCTCTTGAATGATTTAAATGAAAAACTGAAATCCAATTTTAAAATGCATTCTCTTCTGCTAGACTAGGCAACAAAATGTTGAAATTTGCATAATACAAACTCTGGGAATGCAGGCTCCTGAAATTAATTCTTGCTAAGATAAATATGTTCCCCCGTTTGCAGCTTATTTTCCATTTTGTACATTTCTTTAGCATAACAGCCAACTGAGAAAAAGACAAAAAAAGCTACTCTCCGCATCTTTGTTATTTGATTATATTGGCTTCTCGAAATGTAATGATCGTCATCGACAACATTTGAGTCATTTGTTGCAGTTCCAATAGATAATGTGTCAGTCCTTGATATTTATTTTTTTAGCTAATGAAAGGATTGCCATTGCTCTTTTAAAAAAAAAAATGTGTGCGGCTTAACCTGTCTCCATAAAACATTGGCTTTGAGTCAGGAGTTTGAAGCTGCTGTCTGGGTGCCTGCCAGTAAATGCTGCAGCCTGGAAATACCTGCTGAGGGAGTCATAGCAGCGCACTCGCGCCAGTGTCGCGCGGGCCTCGCGTTAAAATGCACGCGCCATCTGAAGCAAGTCCTTCCGTTGGAGAGTCCAGCATGGGGCTAAATGAATTTCCAACTCCGCTGGGCAAGGGGCTAATGACAAAAATGCTCCCTGGGTCTCGGCTGCTGTCGGTATCTTTTGTCTAAAATAACCGCAGTCGGCAGGCCTCCTTTCTTTTCTGCTGGTTTGTGCTTTAAAGCAAAGCGTAGCCCTTGTGCATGTCTTTTTATTCACGTTTGTTTCCTTTCCTATGCAATGGACATGCATATCCTGCAGAAAGAATCTATGCTCATGTTTTAGGTTAATGTGTGAAATTGCATGCTGGGCTTAAATTGGCAGAGAAAAATATATTTATTTTGCGTGTACATTTATGGCAACAATTGAGATGTTGTTCGCCTTTCCTCCCACAAGCAATGACAGGTAGACCATCCTGACATAATTGGGTCAATTCACAAAAGCATTCATGAATATCAGAAGTAGTAGTGCAGGAGTACTCTTTTACATACTCTTACACTCCTTTGTCAATGGGCCCCTAAATGTCCTTCTCCAGCTTCATATTAGTAAATTTGCGAACAGGGCACTTATACTAATTCTATATGAATGTTCCCTAAATAGTCCCACTTTATTCTTATTTGAGATGATTTGGGACCAATTCATACAGACATGGAAGCGTACGTAGAAGAGTGCTGCAGGGGTACGCCTTTAATAGTCCAAAATGCCTTTGTAAATGCTAAGCTTTATACTTCCCTGTCAAAACAGGAATCAGGGCAATACAATGAATTAGTGCTTAAAAGATATAAAATCAAGTTCACAGGTGATCAACACATCAGCTTTAAAACTACAAGAGAATTTAAAACCCATAAATTGCACTGCCTAAAGAATTTTTGTTTTTTTGTTTTGCTTTCAATGATATGAATTGCTTGATTCCAGAAGGAGATCAAGAATGTCATTCTCATACCTCCATGGGCGGTGCTTATTATACATTCTTTCCTTGTTCATAGAATATCCTCTTTTCTACATATCAATTTGTCACATGTAATACATTTTGAGAAATGAAGTTCAGCTTCCAAAGGTTTTCATGCTGACTATTACTACAAGAATAACGGTATTTGTATCAATTGATGGAAAAGCTTAAAATACAAAACACATGCTGTAATTACTCATATAATCCTTGCAAACTTGGTACTGCTTTTGCCTTTTTCACTGACTGTGCAAAATGCATATTGGGATGAAAATCCGTGATGTGCTCTGCAGCTGTATGATTGCCGCCATTTTTTTATTTTCATTTCCTGTGTCTTATTGCCTTTTGGAAACTGATTGTGGGGCCTCTTGTCTTGTGGGACCCCTTAAGATGCAATCAGGTGATTCTTAGGGACAACCCTTGGTGTTCCTTGAGATTTCTCACAAGCCTCTTACCATAGGCCTGGCTGGTGGCAGCATTATTAGATTTTTGGGTAGAGTTGCTGTACCAAGCGGTGATGACTACTCGTTTCTCCTAAACTAAGCCTGGTGACTTGCGGCTGACAGGATCTCCCTTTTGTTTATTTTTTTACTTGACTGTAAATGCCAGCATTATGTGCATACATAGTCATCATAAGCATTGGAAGGTGTGCACAAAGGAAATAGTATATAATCACTAGTTGGTGCTCCTGTCATTAGGGTTTCCTTTAGCTGATGGCAAATATCTTAATGTTTGTGAGAATGACGGTTTAATGACGATGGATAGCTGCTGATTATAAAGGAAAAAGGATAGTCACATTGCCCTCTTCTTCTTCCTCTCCTGGTCCATACAATCTCTTTTATATCCCTGTTGAATTGTGTAGCCTTCACCAGACGCATCGCTTGTTTGCCATGTGCAGAGCACCTCTCCAATTCACCTATTTACCCTTCTATCTGAAGACCTCATCCACAGTCTTCTCGTATCTCTTGTTTGCCATGTGAAGAGCACATCTCCAATTCACCTATTTACTCTCCTATCTGAAGACCTTGGTCTTCTCCAGGGTCTTTACCATAGTGCTTGCCTCCACGCCGTCTGGTTGGCATCATTGTTTGCCCTTATCTGGCTTAACTGACTAATTTAAAACACGTCATGCTGTCTGGTGAGGGGTTACATGGGGAAGGTTTGACCAGTGTTGCACAAGCACAGTTTATTGATCAACATGCCAAAATCTCCTCTCTTTCCATCCAAATTACTGTATTTCATAGGAGCTACCTTTTGCAGATACCCAGGAGGGAGTTCTTGCAGAACACAAGATCATGGCTTTCCAGTTCCATTTTGTAAGCTCACTTGAATGCTGGTGTAGCTCCTGTATGACACTGGGTAAAACTTGTTAAAAAATTGGTTATTAGTTTAGTAGGGTGAGAGCCCCAATCAAGCACCAAAGACATTTCTTGTCAGAGTGTACCACAAAAGTCACTAAATATACCTGTGCTTAACCCTCTGGTAGCTTGGCAGAAAAGCAGTTAGTCTTAACTTAGAGGCAATGTAAAGTATTAATGCAGCACTCAAACAGTAATAAAGAAAAACACAGCACAGGAATAACCAAACCTATTTCGAAAAATAGAGAATGACATCCAAACAACAAAAATCCAATAAATAGAAACAGAGTTACACATTTTTAAGGTTTTAGGAAAAAATAGCACCAAGGAACTCAAAGCCTGAATTGCGGTTATCTGGTAGAGATAAACTGGGTCAAAGTCAGTTCAGGCCTATTGTGATGGAGCGTCGGTTGGATACAGTGACCAGATTCATCCCAGTGGAAGGTTTACCTTTTACTTAATCTAGTTCCATGCGAGGAGCCTCAGGTGGAGTTTCCCGTTGGTGGGGGCTGCGAAGAGGTCATTGACGAGAAGACTTGGTCCCCATTTGAGCTTTGACAGCAAGAAATCATTGTTACAGCATACAACTGGTCGCCAGTCGGAGCTTCTTGTTGGCCAGAAACATGAGGCAGTCTTTCCTGATGCGAGTCTGGGAATCTGTAGCCAGGAAGATCATGTTGGCAGTCAGATGCAGGTTCAGTCTTGGCCTCGGTGGAGTTTGTTCTTGGTCACGCAGAGACCAAGAATGGTTCTTTTTGATGCAAAGAACCCAGAACCTCTGGATTTTAACCTGGAACCTACTTCTTGCAGTTTTGAGAAATACACTCTGACAACAACCAAGGATCCAAGACCTGGGGAGGCACCTCTTAGGCATCAGGACTCACTCAGCAGAGGCCAGCAGCAGGGTCTAGGCAGGCCCAGTTGGTGCTGGTCAGCTGGGCATTTGCACGGAAACCCTCTGGAAGCCTGTTGTGTCTCTGTAGCTCAAACAGTAGGTCAGCCATTTGACCCTTGGAGTAAATTCTTGGGTACTGGGTTCAAGTCAAGCAGGTCAAGTCTTCCTTCAGGCTTCAGACAGCAGCGCAGGTTGTCTCCTGAGTATCCACAGGTTCTGGAGTGTTCTTTTATACCTAGTGTTTGGGGGTTCCTCTCTTTGTTTACCCCTCAACTGGTTCTGGTCAGTTCTGCCCTTTCCCCTGAGTTTTTCTACAAACTGTTTAGGGTAACAAAGGGCAGGCTGGCCTAGGTGTCAGCTGCATTCTCGAGTGACAGAGCAGGCAGCTTCAGAAGTCAGGAAGGGGGTGGCCCCAGGGCTTGGGCTACCATTTGAAGCTCAGGAAAAGCTGAATACAATCCCCCCCAGGCCATTTTTCTCAGGGGAGAAACACTCTTCCCCACACCCAAAACCCTGTTGTTCCCTGTCTTGAAGGAATACGCATCACACCACAGGAGAGCCATTACAGGCATGTGAATCTGGACACTGGCACATAAGCACATTTGGTTTAGGCAGAAAAACTCCAACTTTCTAAAATGTACCTATCAGAACCCCATTCAGAAGGCCACTGGGCAAGCAGGAGCTACTGGGCCCAACCGTGGGGGTTGTGGCCTTTTACTCCTGATCTCCAAGGTCCTGACCTCATCATCATATAAATCTTTATTCGGTTATAAATATATTCATAAAAGAGCATAAAATCATAAAACATACTCTTTATAAAACTATAAAAACAAATAAGCATACATTCTAATAACACCATAAAAAGTTAAAAAGATAAAATTGTGCCGGCAATGCATTACATTGAGAATCCTCATGTACAACAGTGAGGTTAATTAGGTCTAGATCGCCTTGATCTCAAAGCTGCACGTAAAAAGCATGAAACAGCAAATAAAGCACGTTCGCTCGGCAGGAGCTACAAATACATAAGCGCCAGGGGAGCTTGTAAGAAGTTCAAGACTGCCAATGGACCATGAGAGCGGGGCATCCTCCCACACTGCGGAATTTAAGACCAGCATCAGGACTGGCCCCAAAATGTTATCCCGAAACAGGTCAGGAGGTATACTGTTGGGTCCTGGGGCCTTGTTGTAAGATAGCGTCTGGATGCCCTGAGAAACTTCCTCTAGGGTAAAAACAACATTAGCTCCAACCAACGTTGAACCCCCCTGATCCTCCACACCTTCAGCAAGTCCATAGTTATACACACCTTTGAAGTGGTCCCCCAATTGCTGCTCCAAGATATGGTGACATCGAGTGGGCACTGACAGTTCAGCAAAACAAGGCTTATTTATCACCTTCCAGAAGAGAAGGCACTATCTCTGGTTTCGCTAGCTTGGGCTAAGTCTTCCCATGCCGACTTATGTAATGTAAGCTTGTGATTAGTTAAGACCTTCTTATAATCCTTCCAACAGTGAGCAACATGCTCCTTGTCTCTGGGGTCCTGCTTTAGGGTAACCATTTAGAAGACGGAGCTACTTGGAGTATACTCGATCAAATCTTTTTCGCTCATCTGAGCTAGGTTTTGTCACTGGGACCAATAATAGTGCCAACACCTTCTGGGCAATACATGCAAATGCAGTCAAGAGATCGCCCACGTCGAGGAATTCAGATCCAGGATGGTAGATATCTCCTGCCAGCACTCAGTAAAGAGCGACAGATTTAATTCCTTTGGGTCTACTTGCAACCATCTCAATCGTCTACCCTGGAAAGAGGGAGTGGGCCCACCTTATATTTCTGCCAATGGTCTAATCCCACCCCTTACTCCACCAATGACTAGGGACAAAGGATTGTAATCACTAAAAGGACTATGGATTAGGTTAAAGTTCAAATGAACAATAACAAAGGGGCAGAGACAAAAATAAAGTCTATCATGGACGCACATCCCCTCCCTTTGAACGTGGGAACACTGTGTGGCTTAACTGAATTCACTAGCTTCTCTAGGGCAGAAAACAAGTTATAAGTGTTTAAAATATATTTAACTTAGTACCCTCTGATGCATGAGCCATGTGGACCAACTCTGATATCTTACATTTGGGCTGGATGTTATCTAAAACTATGGGGCAGACACAGATGACAGTTTAAGTCGCTTACTAATAGAAACTTACCCCGAACAACGCCATGCCCCACCAGGGAATTATTAGCAGAGCATAAACTAGGAAGGTTAGAGGCCCCGTTGTAACCCTGATTTTGCGATATAAAAATTAATCAATACTATAGGTGTGGAGCCGGGGACATGTAGCTTCAGGGCCTGAAACAGATTTGATTCCCACTTGAGATCTTTGATATACCCACATAACTCCAGTGCCAAAAATGATCATTCCCCCTTTGGCCCTCCCTGACACAGAAGCCACTGCAGGAGAAAAATAGGTTTTATATCCTTCTAGGAAAAGTGTTTAGTTATTTCCCAGGTTTCCTGCAGACAGATGACATGATATGTCCTAACAAACTGCACCCAGTTACTGTCACTGAACTTGGTGGGCAGACCTGCAATATTCCAAGATAACAGCCTCAACGTGTCCTGATTACCTGGTGAAGTATGCAGGGGGAGATATAGGCAGAGCCGGTATCTGGAGTGTCTCAGAGGCAGCAAGTCAATCACAGTACTCAAGGATGCTAAGGGGCGCAAATGTGTTAAATAGGGCAGGGTTGAGGACACCGGCATAACTGGTTTAGGGCAGCCACAACAAGCTGATCCACCCCATACGGGTATCCACGAGGGCTGGCACACAGATTCAGGTTTATAAAAGAAGCCCAGTAGAAGCAGTAGGATGTTGGTCGATCTAGATGATTTGTGTGAGCCTAGGGTGGTCAGGATACACACTGCGATGGTGGGTTTGGCATAGTTGTCCACCACGCAGTCCCCTGCCCATCTCTTGGGAACAGGGCCCAGCCAGCCTACACGCCTGACCATGATAATTGAGTCATAAATCTCAATACCTATATTAGAATGAGACCTAAACCAGAGTACCTCCTTGTTCTTTAGCTCCAAAAGGTTTCTGGTGCAGAATTATTATGAGGAGGAACATTCCCTAAACTACCACATACGGGGTTGCTTTCGGGGGCAAGTTAATCACCATCCCTGGATGAGGAGATGGGGGATGGGTTACTACCGGAGGACATGGTTCAACCAGAGGGTTTTTAGGTCTTGGGGCAGCATGTGAAACAACAGGGGAGATCCTAGATGGCTGAAGGGGTAAAGGGACTAACTCAGTGGAATACATTGAAGCAATCTGTAGCCAGGCTGGGCCGGTGTTAATAGGCCCCAAGCCGGGTGTTAGACTCATAACCTTATGTGAGGCGACTAGGGTTTTCAGCTGGTCCATGATCTGCGAGACACAGGCTTCATTTATCGTTAACCTTGAGATAAATGGATCTAACTTGGTGTTCATGATGCCATTAAGCTCCCAGGGCAAACATCCAGCGAATAATCAGGCTGACCAGTGAGCAGGGAACAATGCGGCAGTGGCTCAGTCTGTACACCCACACTAACTGAGATGCTTTTCATCTTTGAGACAACCAAACAACTCATGTTCTTGCACCTGGGGCTTACAATGGGGCTTGGCTGAGTGTTTCCCCCTGAGTGTCACCCTCCAGGATGCCCCCCATTGACAATGAAGAAAATATATCCTGGCCCGCATCCTGTACGTCCCCCTGTGGACAAGCTACTGGCAGAGCACAAGGATCAGAGGATATAATGGAAGCCTCAGGGGGACTGGGTGCACAAGGCACAACTAGGGGAGAGCCTTCCCTTGTTAAGGATAACCTTCTCTCGGCTAACTCAATCTCTTTTGAAACCACACACACTGCCCACAACAGACACCCCTCAATGGTGGTAATTCGAGGGCACCCTGAGGGATCCTTAAAATAGGGATGACCTCCTTTCTTTTCCCCATCTTTTGTGCGACAGTGCTGAGATATGGGGTTATCACAGCAAGCTGAAGCACTTCCCCTTAATACAGTGTGAGGGCAACCCCCTTCCCCCGCTAGGTCCAGATAAATGTATGACTGATCACAAATAATGGGTTCAGGCAAAAAAATGCACAGCGTTCAAAACTGTAGCCCTCTGTCAGTAGGTTGCAGATCATCCTGGCTCGCTGCAAACTATGCAAGAAGCAGCCACAAGAGTCAATATGGGGCAGTGTCTGTCACAAGTGTCCCTCAGGACCAGGTGAAAATAACAAAGGTGGAGGGGGCACAGGCATGAACAGCATCAAGAGAAATTATCCACGTACCTTGAAATAGTGGCCCACCAGAAGTAACAAGAATGTATGGGGGTGCCCCCCCTCAAACTAAGGGGGATGGTCCCACCCTGGCTCCCCCTGGCACTGACGGGTGCAGAGCAGGCCCGCACTTGGCTCGGGCTGCACCCAGGAGTGGCCTGTGCGCGTCCCACACAGTGGGTTGAAGAGCACGTGCTTCATAGCGCTAAACAAAGCCCAGGTGTCTGCAGCTGAAGGGGCTCATCCTTCTGGTCCCGGGGAAGGCTGGGTTATGTAGTACCCTGGCTTTCTGCTCCTTCAAGCGTACCGCGCAGCGGGTATAAGAGCACACGCTTTATAGCGCTAAACAAAGTCCAGGTGTCTTCAGTTGAAAGGGCTCATCCTTCTGGCCCAGGGGAATGCTGGGAAAGGTGGTCCCCTGGATCTCTGCTCCTGCAAGCGTCATGGGGCCTGACCTGCTATGGGTCCTTAGCTAATCGGCAAAATACCTCATCAGCACTTGATTCTCAGAGATAGTGGGGGTTGAGCAGTCCAAGGTTTCTCGGAAGAGGGGAGGTAGGCACAGGGGGTTGAATACAGGCTCATAATTCAAAATACGTTCAGCAGCAGTAGTAAATGATTGTCTAGTCAAATACTTACTTTTATGAAACAATTAGTATTTTTATACCAACACAAAGTAAAATATGGAATTAACAAACAACATGTTCAGCACAAATGGGGTCGCTCCTAGTTAGAGAACCAAGGTGCTACAGTGTTATTTTGTGAGTGCAGGCATCTCACAAAAAGTGAAGGACTGGTCTCACACACCACCTGGTGTCATGCTTCATCATTGACCAGTCCTCGCCCTCAAAAAACTTGGTTTGATAGATGGCGGGCATACATGTGACGACAGGTATGCACTTCTAAACTAAGTGGGGGCCCTTAAAGAAAAACAGTGGGATTTAAAAGGCCATTATAGATGTCAAAGCAATTTTAATATAACTGGCATCTATATGGTAATTAAAATAAGTGATCGGTGTGTTGCGGATTTTATTGTCCCCCCACCATGGTGAGTGTGGTAAACATGTTTCTGCCGGTTGGCCCAGTAGGGTCCATGGCATTCATCAGGACCTAAAGGAGAGATAGAGGGCTCCACTCTTACCAGGCTTTTGGTGAGAGGGTTCCACTGTGTGGGGTGATCTAGATCACGCTCCACTATTGGGCGGCTTATGCGTTCAAGCCCTAGACAGGGGACCGGTTTGCCCCATAGGAGGGTGAGGGAGGAAGACCCCTGTGGTCAAAACGTGTTCCGTGGTGCGTCTTCCACGTCTGCACCTAGATGTGTACTCCTCACCTCCTCGATGATTAACAAACAATACACATAGTCTCCTGAGGTGAAGGCTCTAGTGGTTTAACAGACGGGTTCCTGAGTCCCACTTCACTCTCACTAGCAGTAGTGGATATTCTCCATTTACTATAGGCAACATTCAGGTTAAGCCCTTCTAGTAGTCCGAGTCTCTGGAGTGCCACTCCGACTCTTACTAAAGTCAGAAGTGTTCCAGCACTGAAACGCTATATGGCAGGAAAGTTTCCCCTCTGGCCTTCTCACCCAGACCAGCATGATCCGCACAAGCAGAGTCTCTGAGCGTGCACCCTTTCTGGGTGCCGAAGCTGCTGTTATAGCTGCTGTGTCCAGTGCATTTTTCCCATGCGGCCCTGGAGGGAGTGGTCAGAGTTCGCAAGTTCCTCATTACGGTCCTGCGGAGGCAACAATTTGGGCACCCTCTGATGCTCGTAAATTTCTTGGAATCCTCCCCACAGCAGTGGGGGATTCGAAGCTCCTGGTTCCTGTCCTCTGGCAGGTCTTAGGTCCTCCCAAGTCACCACGGTGGCCTCCTCCTCTTGATGATGGTCTCAACCAGCACACACTCCTTGCCTTTACTCAGTGCCCTCCCTGCAATACAGGGTTACCATCCTCACTGTGTACATGGGCTACGGCCTGATTGGCACAGCAGCAATCTTCATGATGGCCTCAACTGGCTTATGGGGTCCCTGACTTCACTCCACACATGGGCTACGGCCCGATTGGCACTGTCATATTCTTTATGGAGGCCCCACCTGGCATACGGGGATGCCGACTTCATTCTTGTATATGGACTACAGCCCGATCGTGCCACAGCAGTCATGACTCACTTCACGGGGCCCTCTTCTGGCATATGCCGACTTTAACATGCACACGGGCGATGATCCGATTGGTGCAACAGCCGTCTCCTCACACCTCGCTACAAGGATCCAATTGCCAGGCTTCCCCACTGAACCTGCTCTCTCCAATGCCCTCCTCTTCCTCAGAGGGCACACAGGTCTTGGCTAGTGGGCAGACACTTGTGCTCCAGACTCCAGTGGCAGGAGATCTTTAATTCCCTGGGTGATGTCCCCTCACCCAGCTGGGAGACTGGCCGACTTTGCTGGTCACAGGCAGAAGTCTTGCAGAGCTTTTCCTCCTTCTACAGACTGGCTGCTTGACTATTTTGGGGCCTCAATCTCCCCTTCTAATAGCCCATTCCCAGACACCAAACATGATTTAGAGTCTGAACCTTTGAAGTTTATGTTGGGGATCTGCTTTCTTTTGAAGTGCCCTCTCCTCTGCCCTGCCCTTCCTGCAGAAAGCAGTCAGTCACCGCGGGAGCGACTCCAAATCTGATAGCCCCACAACAGAGGTCATGGAGGCCTGGGTGTCAGTGATATGTGGATCAAAAGGTTACTCCAGGGCCTCAGCCCTACTCTTTATGATTCTCTTATCAACCCCATCTACTTCCTGAGTTGTGCCCAGGCCCCTTCCTAGTGACCTCTCTCTGAATAAAAGTGCCTTTGAAGTATACTGAAGAGCCTGACTCTCGCTCCCTCCAGCGTGTCCCATCCAGCTCACAGGAATGCAGCAATTCACACATCTGGGGGGATTCTTCTACCTCCTCATCTTTCTCCATTTAGCCTTGGGTCTCCCAAAATGGAACCCAGAATCTCCTATGTATTGTACCATTCACGGGCACACATACATCCAGCACATGTATAACACACACTGCACAGCACTAAACACCAAACCGATGTAAGCCAAGGACAAGTAAAGCACACAGCAGTGGAATTAGAAATAAGTGAGCCTGTGGCCTAACTCCAGTGACACAAGTAAAAAGGCCTCTACACTTCTACTGATCACTACACAGTATGCTGCCACCACTGTGCTCATGCTGCTTAACTCTTGGCAAAGACAGTAGTCTTTCACCACTATGAGGTTGGCGCTTTGGGCACCCCTTCCGGTCCAAAAGGACCGCAGTCCATGAGTCAGACCTATGTCATGGTGCACAAACATGATCCATGTTCACCCATGACAAGAAAAACTCAGCACCGGGGATTTCGACATCATTACAGCTGGGGCACTTAGGGCAGGGCTGCCCATCCATCACAGTGGGAGGGAAATTTCCATCCCAACAATGGCATTTTCACAATTGTAACTTAAAACCAGACTTTTCCACTAAAGAGCATTTTAAATTACAATTCAAATGAGTGGAAGAAGTATTTCTCTATCTGTTCCCAGACTTAAGTTATCACTTATTAAGTGTAAAAAGGTAACCCAGTGTTAGTCTATGGGGGAGGTAGCCTTGCTACAGTTATAAACAACTTTGGGAGTTTTTTACTGTCAGAACATGTAAACACATATCCTACTTTTTAAATGCCATGCACCGTGATCTTTGAGCCTTTGGGGTGACTTATAAGTATTAAAAAGGACGGTTTAGGTCTGGCAAAAAGTTTATTTTGGCAAGTCAAAATGGCAGTTTAAAAAAGTTTTGCAGTGGCAGGCCTGAGACATGTTTTATAGTGTTGCTCTAGTTGGTGGCATAATGAGTGCTGCTGCCCACTAGTAGTATTTAGTTTACAGTCCCTGGGTAGAGGTAGTACCATATACTAGGGATTTATAAGTACATTAAAGGTACCAATCAGGTGTATACCAGTTTTCCCATGTTTTCAAGGTAGAACACAGGCCCTTTACCACTGCTGAACTGCCAACAAAATCAGGTTCAGCCAAGGAAGGCAAAACATCTGGGGTGGTCCTGCAGGAAGGTCCAGGTCCAACGAGGCTTCTATGGACTTCATGGTCCCGTGTGAAGGTTGTCATCCGATGCCCCTAAGTTACTATCTATTGAGCTCCTAGTTCCCGCAATCAGATGCCTATGATTGCTTGATTCCACCATCTCTCTGACTTAACCTGATGTGGTTGTTACATACCTTGTATCTGAGTAAAGGGATAGACCTGGACCCCCCAGCTCCCTGTTTTGTGACAACAGATATCAGTGCCTTCAGCTGGGAGTTACCTTCAATGCGATAAAGGTGTTAAAGCATGTCCTAGGAGCTAAGGCCTGCCAATTGGAGTCAACTGCTGGCTTAACAGAAAGGCTCTGCTGGTATTTACTTTATTTGTGAGCGGTAACCCCATTCTGGTTTGGACCGACAGTACTCGACCTGGGTTCTGATCCTAGCAGGCCCTGCCGATTGGATTTTTCTTTCGGTAGAGAAGCCTGTCTTGTCACTTCTGGCTGTGAATATGAAAGGTATGGAAGCAGGACAGAGCAGCTTGGCTAGGTGTTCCCATACCTCTACGTAGTATAGATCTCAAGGGAGGTGTGTGTGTGTGGACCTCTGCTGAAATTATGGTTATCTGAATATAGATATGCTTGTCAAAAGGCTCAGCAGGGAAGTTCCCCGCTGCTGTTTCTTGGTTGGGGACCCTCTGTGATGGAGGGTAGATGCACGCACTGTTGATGCCTGCACCCAGTAGTCTGTTGTACTCTTTTCACCCTTTTTATCTAATTCCTTTAATTTATAAAGTGGTGAAAGAGCTCTGCAAGGAGAAGAGTAAGATCATTCTGCTTTTCTGCTATGTTGGGTCACAGTGGTTGGGTTTCAGGCTGCTGGAAATTGTGGTGAAGCCAGTATGAAACCGAATTGGGGAATTAGTTGAGGGGGTATGTACCCACCTAAAGCAATTACCACAATCCTTGTTGGGGTGACCTACTAAAGTCACTACATTAAATTGAACTCACTCCTGGTAGCTCTGTCACATAACAGACAGGTGTAATTTTGAGGTAGCGTGCAAGGAATTTATACAGTATCAAAACAGTAATAAAGTCAAAACACAACACAAGAAAAATCCCAAATCAAGTTCGAAAAATAGAGTACATTTTAATAAATAAAATGACACCAAACAGCAAAAATCCAATAAGGAGAAACTGGAGTTATGAATATTTAAAGTATAAATATTCAAATAGCACCTAAAAGCATTAAGCGCCAACCGTGGTCATCTGATTGCACTTGACCGGTACCTAGCCACAAATTAAGCCCAACCACAATGGAGGATAAGTCGGATACAGAAACCAGTTTCAACCTAGTCAGAAGTTTTACCTTTGGACTTACTGTCGACAATGGAAGTCAAAAACTCTCAGCAGGGCAAGGCAGCAGGCTCTGCCCGAAGAGAGCTTCACAAGACTGGACACCTTCTCTGTGAGGTCCCTCTTTGGAGCCAAAACATTTCTAAGACCGAGGTTTCAGCAAATATTAGGAGGAGTACACGTTAACTCCAGCCAATGATACAGGACTTTGGGGACAGAACATGGCGTTCAAGACTCACTCCAGCAGAAGACAGAAGCAGGGTCCAGGACAGGTCCAGTTGGAACTAGTCAGCTGGGCAGTTGGAGAAAAGGCCTCTTGTCGCTTGTCTTGTCCCTGTAGCTTGAACAGTAGGTCAGCATTATGACCCTTGGTGACCACTCTTTTGTACCAGGGGCGTAACACAGGCCGCCGCAGCCCCCGCGGTGCGGGGGGCCCCCCGAGCTGCAGGGGACCCCCTCAACACAATACTCAGGCCCAATAGCTCCGGATTAGATCTGGAGTGGGGGCCCCTCCGTGTACGTGGCAGGGGGGCCCCCTCAACTTTCGTTACGCTACTGTTTTGTACTGGGTGCAAGTGGGAGAGCAGGTTTAGTCTTATAGTCTTCCCAGGTCACAGAAAGCAGGTCCTGTCCTCTTCTGTTCTTCCACAGGTCTAAAACATTTTCCGAGGAGTGTACTGGGGATGCCACATGTATACCAGGAACCACCATGTGGTGGGAGAATCTCCTGGCCACTTCCTACCAAATGGGGTACAAGTTCCCTGGGGTAACACTTTCCACCTTTGCTGTGTTTTCTATGTGTTCTATTAAATCAAGCCCATGATACCCCTCTCTAACTAAAACCAAGATGGCAGGACCTTTCTTCTGCTATGCCAAGTCACTGAGCCCAGCCCGGAGGTGTTGGCTTGGAAATGATCATCTCCTTCTCTGTGGTCACTCCAAACCAGTTCTGGGAGCAGCTCCTTTCCCTCTGGGATTGGTGCCTGTCTGGCTGGGAGGACAAAGGAAGAGGGGGAGACCTTGTGTCAGCTAACACTTGCTTCTGACAGTGGAGGCCTCTTTGAAGGTAGTCAGGTTCCTAGGAATAGTCCACAGGCCATCCTGTCAGAAAGACACAACACCTCCCCACTCCTAAGGCCTATTGTCCCTGCCTTGGGAGCAAGTTCACACCTCATCAAATGTGATATTCAGCTACCAGCTGACAGCTAAAGCTCATGCAAATGGGCCACCAGAGCCATTAGTTAGGTAAAAGAACCTTTTTCCAAAATATTTCTTACAAATCAAACTTCATCAGTGAATTGGGCATCTAATAGTTATTTCAAAAAGTCCAAGAATGACTTTTGTTGGTGTTTCATTGCCAGAGATAACATTATTAAATTTAATATTAAATCCCAATGCTTTCCTATGGAACAGTCAACCCTGCTACAGTAAGGTCTACTTAGTGGTGACTTATTAATATTTAAAAGGAAGGTTTAGACCTGTCAAAAGGGAGTGTTTTGACAGGTTAAATTTGCAGTTTAAAACAGCCCTGACAAGCTACACATGATAGGCCTGAAGTCTTATTTACACTTTCAGTTTAGTGGGTGGCAAAATGGGTGCTACAGACTACATGTGACATTTGACTTACAGGCCCTGGGTACACCATTGTACCATATACTAGGGACTTATATGTAAGTTAAAAAGGCCAATTAGGGGTATGCCAATTTCATCATGTTAGAAGGGGGAGCACAGCCACTTTACGCCTGGTTACTATGGGTAAAGCGCGCAGAGTTCTACAGCCATCAAAAAGTCAAGGCATTAAATCTGGAGGTGCACCATGCAAACAATTATATTTTTCAACACAGTGTGGCTGCTTAGTCCTCTTCAATCTACGGTGTTATTAATTCCCCAGCTGTCCCATTTGAGGTTTAGGAATTTGGAGGCTGAAGGGCTCTGGCTACTGGAAGTGGTCCCTTCTAGTGAGACTGCTGTGGTGGTGCAGCAATACAGATGCCCTCTCGGTGACTTACTAACTTGGGCCATGATTTACTAAGGGCTTCCATTGCCCTTGTGTCACGTAAGGTGACGCAAGGCAACACAAGTCCTTAACTGCGATTTAGTAAGCCACATAAAGCCACCTTGCATGGTTGTGCATGGTTTAGTAATTCCAAGGTATCACAAGGCACCGCATTTCACGGCTTTGCGTTACCTTGCAGCAGGCAGGTGCTTCATGGGTTGAGTATGGGTGTACCCACCCATCCAACCATGGATTTTGGGGCATTCCCTCATTTACAAAGAGTTGTAAACTTAGGAATGCATCAAAATGGTACGTCTCCCAGACCCAGGTGTAAGAAGGAATAATATGTTTATTTCTCTTTGTTACTTCCTTTTTCTATTTGTGATGCATTGTGCATCACACATAGATAAAGGAAAATGCCTTTAAGGATTGTTTTTGTGCTGGAAGATGTCCCTTCCTGCACAAAATAATCCTGCTTGTAACGCAGGCACACTTGCACCGGGGTGCAAAGGGGCCTGCTTTTTTCATTAGGAAGCTCACAGTGTGCCAGCACAAAATGTAGATATGGCACATTTCTGCTGTATCCTTTCCACGCAACGCAGTACAGCAAGTTGGTTTGCTGCACTGCATTACGTGACCTTTTAGTAAATCTGGGCCTTGGTGTCTGGCACAGTATGCACAGGTTTGTCCTGTCTTCCATCGATTATTCAGTATTATTTTTTCTAGAAGGATACCATTAAGGGTTGGCCGTAGCTACTCTAAAGACTCAATGGATTCCAATCAAGGTCTTTCACCTTTCATGAACGGGGAGCATTTGGAGGAGCTGGATGAATTGATTCCCCTTACGCCTGAAGTATTTTTGATCTGTATTCTGCATTGGAAAATGATTTTTTCCTCCCTGGGATTTGCCATTGGCACTGGGTGTTCTACAGCATCCGCTATTTGAAGGTCTGGATAAAGTTTATTGGGATCTTCTGCCCTGCAAGTTGTATTTGGTTGCCATTTCTTCCTTGAGCTGTTTACCTGTGTGCTCCCGGATACACAGGTGCCCCCTGCTACCCTTCCTTTTTGCCTACTGTATTCGCTGAATTCCTCTTCCAAAATGAGATGGTGCTTCCCACATTTATGGGAATGACTTTTCCAGTGCCCTTCTGGGCAACTGCAGCTCTAAGCAGATAGATGTGGTCCCTCATTACCAGATTTTGTAAACAGGAGGGTGTTGTGTTTCTGTATGTGATTCAGGAGGATTCTATTAGACGTCTGGAGTCATCTTGGTACTTGGCCATGTGGATCCCTTTACTTGCTGTCTGTAGGACTGGGACGTGTGTCTTCTCTTCCAATTTAGTTAATCATTACAGTCTGTAGGTTATTGATGCAGCAGCTACTGCTGTGGGCCAGGCTTTATTTACTATATCTTATGTTTTAATCTTTCTGTTTGCTGTGACAAACAATTATTTTTGTATGCATCACAATTTTCTTAGTGTGTGTTTTTTTGCTTAGGACTTGTCTCAAACAAGTTTTTTTTTCTGTATTATGACCTCATTTCGTTATGTATGGAATAAGAAAGAGGAACATGTGGCAGTCTCATTTGAATTACTTGGTGTAATTCTCATTACAGCTAATCTCTATTATATATTCACTGCTTCCTTTGTATCAGCCGGGAAGTTGAGGTTTGTCTTCTTAGTTATGCTGCGGGAAGTGTTCCTATGCTTCCCAGATGCTGCAGGATTCTTTGGGATGGACCTGTAACCAGGCAGGGGAGTGACGGATATGATGTAAAGAAAGACTTCTGCTTTGACGTCACCGGATTCAAACGTTCTTTTTTTGACGCAGCATGCTTTATTTATTTAGGCGTGTAGCGTGAAAGAGGAGACTAGGCATAATGAGGATTACCCCAAGAAATACAAAATATTAGTTAAACACCCATTATGTAATTATACCGTCACTCTTCATCAATTTATTTTACTTTAAATGTCACCATACAAAGACTTCAGACCTTTATTCCTTCGCTTTATAAATGTATCCCGGGCTTCTATCGAGCTCCTTTAGATAAAAAGTGCCAAATATAGTTATAATGGTTTCTTGCTGAATGTTAACCACGTATGCTAATCTTCACGATTATACATCTTGCTCCTTTTGTTTTTAATTCTGCAATCGCTTTTTCTTGCAAGTTGTAGTTCTGTGTCAAATACTTCTCTCCTTTTACAAGTGTATTCAGTAATTAAGTTAGAGTACTGGGAAGTGAAAAATGATAATTTTGGCAGTTTTGTTAGCCTTAACCTATTATTTTGGATTTGATAAATTGCTACTAAAGTATGATATGATTTTATTTATTCCCATTAGACCTATAGCTTAATGCACCCATTTTTGCAAGACTTTTCTCCTGCAAACTGTTAATTTGCTGGGGTAGGAGTTGGGAAGTTCAACAAAATAAGTGAAACATTAATAAAGATATTTTGATTATTTTCTAAAAAGGCAAATTGTGGTCTTTTTCTCACCGAGAAGTTTAAAAAAAAAAAATGTGTGTATTTCTTTAAATTTCTTGACATTTTAGATGGTTTGCTCAAAAGTATATAAACGTTTGACATTTGGCACACACGCGCATTTGTGTGTGTGTACATGCACCCGCACACACACTCAGTGCACCTATGTTGCTGTATGTCACCCCATTTATTTCCCTCACATGCATGAACTTTACCTTGTTGGAAAAAGTCACACTAAATCCAATCATTTATTTTACCCTGTTGTTTTGTATAGTTATATGTTGTCTATTTATTAGTGAATATTTAGAACCTCAGAGAATTACGCTTTTTTAAATTCCATAAGCTAAACTATTACAGAAAGAGTAGAGATCCATTTTAGGCTGAAGCCGTGGAATGTGACTGACTACATTATCCCAGAAACATTAACAAACCTTTTACGGTTGCTTAAGGATGTTACTATTTATTCTGTTGTCAAGTGGAGTGTGTCATCTAATTTAACATTGTGCAAAGACCAAACAACAAAGTACGCCACCACTAACAAAACCTCAATAAAAGGCCTCACACGAGCAAAACGTACAACGTTCTGTAATTCTCCCGCTTTCCATCGCCTTCCAGCCAAATTGCTCGCGCTGGAGTAAATAACCAGCAGCCTTAACAAGTGCTTTGCATGCGCTGCAGGTGATTTCAGCAAGCGTGCAATGTTTTACTGATATAATCTAAATGAAATGGCTTTCAAGGAGAGCTGTTGGTGCGTCTGCATTATACAAAGCTTGTTATTGTGAATCACATGGCAGGAAAATGTCATCAAGTGCCAAATTCTTTATGTTCCATTTCAGTTTATTCTCTAGATAGCTGATGGCAAGGTGCATTTGTGCGAGACCACAGTAACATATGATTTGAATTTTCTGCGCCATCACAAAAGCAGGTCTGGTGAGGGAGACACGCTTTGTAAAAATAGATTTTGCCTATGATATTCACGTTTGTGTTTCTGCAGGGTATTTCCCCTGACATACACCGTCAAAGAATGGACTTCAAGGGGCAAAGAGAAGTCATGCAATCTGCATCGTGTGAAAGGGAGAAAGCAGGACAGAGCAATATCTACTAACATATGGCACTGTTACTCTCGCTCAGTGTTTGTGTGTCACGCACATACCCTTGCACCATAGTATAAGTTGTCTGCATGATGTCTAGCATAGGTTTTAAAACAGAAAGGTACCTTTCCTATACAAAAAACTATGCTTAGACTAACTTTAAAACTTTTCCAACATTGTATGAGTACTGTAAAAACTCACTTCAGCTGTGGTTTGAAAAGTTTCGGGGTGATTCATCAAGCGAGGGCTGAGAAAAAGAGGAGGTCCCAAAACGCATTTTCCCCATGCAATTTCCCTTATGGATTTTGAACATGACTACAGCCAGAGCCGCTGAACGGAATTACAACAAATTTGACAGAAAGGTCGATCTTAAGTGCTTTGTGTAATTGGGTGTAAATCTGTTCAGTAGTTTTAAAGTAACTAAATAAAAAAGATTTATGTATATCTAAGGATGCGAAGGATCCTCAGATCCGATAGATATCATGATGAGATCTGATTGGCTGCCACCACTTCAACCAGGAAGTGTTGGCAACCATTTTGGGACTCGGGACTGGGCCAGAGTCCCAAGAAAAACACACCAAAAACCACAAGGGGGGGGGGGGCGTGGCTTGCAGCCACCGAAGATGGCCGCAGCCTAGGAGAGCTCTGCGATCGCCTGCAGTTCTCCCGACTATCCTGTCCTTAATCCGCTGGCCTGCCGTCCTCCAAGGGTGGACGGGAACGCCGGAACATCCGGCGAGCATCTGGAGGAGATTTGGGTCGTCTGCGACCAGCCGCCGGAGCCCTAGACCGTGGAAAAGAGGTGCGGCCTGGAGGCAGCGCAGAAGCCGGGGCCTCGAGTAGCCCTCGCCCCGCCTAAGTGCCGGTGCGGCGGATCGCGGCAGCCGGAGGAAGCCCCGGAAACAGTCGAGAGTGAGGAGGTGGAAGGCGGTGAGTTGGGTCCCCGACTCACACAACACAAGCGCCCAAAATCCATACCCCCGGTGGGGGGGAAAAGGAACGAACCGGGCCGAAAATCCTAGTGAACCGGGCGACACGGAGGCAGACCTGAGGGCCCAGCGCCATACCCCAAGACTGGCGGTGGCGAGGACGGCCACCAGCACACGCAGCGGTGGGTGCGCCCGGTGCAGAGCGTAGTAAGCCCGCGCACTGCCCCCCTCCAACAGCAGCGTCAAGAGAGGGCGCCGAACTGGTGAATAGGCACGAAAATCCCGGTGGATTGGGAGACACGGGGGCAGACGGCAATATCCTGAGGGCCCAGCGGCATACCCCAAGACTGAGCGGTGGCTGGGGCGGACACCGACACACATAGCGGTGGGTGCACCAATATACATCAGACTTGAGACTTCTTGAGCAGAAGAGAGAAAACTACAAGCCACATTGGTGGTGAAATACCTGCAGCGCGGTGGGCGGCGGACTGGCGGCGGCGGCCTAGTGAGGGACACAGGTGTAGGACCACCGGACAGCACTACTGACCACACGGCAAAAGGGAGGGCAGGAAAACCGAGAGTCCGCGTGTGGAAACCACCCCCGCCGGCAGGCAGCGGCGATTACTGCCTTCTCTGTAACACCAGCCACCAGTAGCAGGCAAGATGAGTGGACGTGCTCAGCGAGGGTCGCAGAGCAGTAAGCTGGACAAATACGTCTACCATAAGGAACACTTGGTCACGACAGCGGCACCCCAGCCCAGTGGGAGCGCCTCGCCGACCGCAAAGCAGGGGGAGGTCACCCTGCTAGATGTTATGGCCACCCTCCACCAGATGCAATCTTCCATTGGCACCATCTCGACGGACATCACGCTGCTGCGCGCAGATGTCTCCAAAATCAGCACCAGGGTAGCGGAAGTCGAAAACACGACAGCTGCACTAACCGCAGATACGGTAACCCTGCAGCGCCAGGTCCGCCAACTGGAACAAACAGCCCAGCAAATGGCCGACAAGATGGAGGACCAAGAGGGGCGCTCACGGCGCAACAACATACGCCTGGTGGGGGTGCCGGAGAGCATCCGGGGACCGGCGCTAGACCTCTTTGTAGAAGACTTTATCCTGACGAAGCTGCAACCCCGCGGCCTATCAAATTTCTTTTCAGTGGAACGGGTTCACAGGGTGCCTGGCGGAAGACCGAGGCCAGGGGCGCCACCCAGACCCATACTGGCGCGCATATTTAACTTCCGCAACCGGGATACGATCCTACAGGCCGTGCGCACGAGCCCCCCACTGCAGGTAGACAACAGTACGGTAGCACTCTATCCGGATTACACGGCGGCGGTGACCAAGAAAAGACGCAGTTTTCTAGAAATCAAAAAAGAACTGCGTAACAGAGAATTAAAATACGCAATGCTCTTCCCGGCGAAACTAAGAGTTGAAGCAGAGGGAAAAGTCTGGTTTTTTGAGACGCCGGAGGAGGCGAGCGACTGGTTGGAGGGATGGCGCCCGGCCACGGGCCACAGACGACAAACTCCGAAACACAGACAAATGTCCAAGCCATCCGGCACACCGAGTAGCGGAGGGACAGCCATCGTGGAAGAAGAACGCCTCGCTACGAATGATGACCCTGAGTGATGTCCCAGCGCGACAAGAGGATGGAGACCTCTCCGCAGATGGAGTGGTGACCGGATGCAAAGTGGAACACACCAGCATCAGCTAGTCATGACTGCTGTTTGAACGTTTGGGACACTTTGTGGGAGACCACTATTTTAATTGATAGGATGCAATGATACACGAATGATGGGCACATGATGCGGTGGCACGGGCGGATGCCCTCGTAGCCACGACCAAAGCGCCTCCGTCCAGGCTATTGGCCGCAACCAGATGTTAGTCAAGGGAGTGACTGGCGGGGATCGATGGCAGACTCTTCCCCCCTCACGCAAGTACAAGTTATGGGTCAGAAGCACTCTGCTCAGTTGGGGTGGCGGGTAGTTCTAGGTCCGCCGGGCAGGGAGGCAGGGTGGGGGGAGGGGGATGGGGAACAGTTCAAGGGGGTTAGCGTACTTCTCATGTTTCCGATACAAGGGAATACGGGAGGTATTATGCACTATATTAGACTGATACTTCAGCCCTTATTGTTTGAATTGATACAAAAGTTTAGAAGTTTAGCAAATGGCATATTTGATGAAAAAGCACAGTGGAAGCAATGCGGGACTCAATACCCTTCTAAATCCCAAGTCCTACATGGTGCACACAGACGCACCCGCTGATATTCCTAGCTCCCAAACCTCGGACCCTGGGGGGTTACCGCCTCCACTAACAATACTATCCTGGAATGTCAACGGATTGGGCGACAAGATTAAGAGGGGGCTAGTCCTTCAATACATCAAACGAAAGGGCCCAGCAGTAGCATTACTACAAGAAACACATTTGACAGGCTCTGCCTGCAGAGCTCTAGACAGGTGGGGGTACAAAATGACAATACATTCGGAATTTACCTCAGGTTCGCGGGGGGTAGGTATCCTGCTCAATAAACGTTTCCCCCTGATAATCACCGGGTCGTGGAAGGACGATCAGGGTCGATTTGCTGCAACGGCATGTCAATGGGAGGGAAGGACATATAACTTCGTAACAGTATATATACCACCGGCGCTGCACCAGTCAACCTTCCCAGCGCTAGGGGAATTCTTATTATCACTACCACAGGGAAACTTATCATAGGTGGAGACTTTAATGCAACGATTGATCCCTCGCTAGACAGGCAGCCCCCTAGAGATACATGCAGTGCCAATCTCAAACTGGTGGACTTTGTGGAGGCTATGGGACTCACTGATGTGTGGCGGAAGTGGCACCCACAGGACCGTCAGTACACTTTTCATTCTGGGGTACATAACAGCCTTTCAAGAATAGATTATTTATTTACACTAACAACAGGACTAGAAGGGATATCGGAGACTCGACACCTGCCTAGAGGCATTTCTGATCACTCACCAGTATATGTCACCTATACTTCCCATACCGTAACAAGACGGCGACTGTTTCCTTTATACCCAGGATACCTAAAAACCCTCAGATTAAGAAGGGCCTACAGACCTCCACAGAGAAATACTTCGACGAAAACGAGCACTCAGTCTCTTCCCCGACAATACTGTGGGAAGCATATAAAACAGTGCTGCGGGGACAGGCCATTTCACTGGTATCTAGCCATAAAAAGCGACATAGACAACAGCTCGAAGAGCTAGAACAGGGGGTGGCTCAGGCGGAGGCAGACCACGCGCGAGATACCAACGACGACACAACACACGGGCTCCACATGGCACAGCAAGCATATAGGGCTTACGCCTGGGAAGAAACTAAATCGAGGCTTACCGCCACGCAACATGCAATATACGAGCTTGGCGATAAGGCAGGCAGGCTCCTTGCTTGGCTTGACAGGAGGGAGCGTGCCAATAATTGGATAGCCCAAATTAGGTTAGCAGATGGGAATACGACCTCAGACCCCCAGCAAATAGTGGAGGCATTAGCCGAGCATTACCAGCAAGTATATACACCCACTGCCACAAACACTAGGGAAGACAACCTGGACTTCCTCAAAGACATTCAAATGCCCACATTGTCAGAGAATGCCGTCAAGGCACTAGACGCAGACCTAACCACTGAGGAACTTACCTCGGCCATGGGAGCATTACGGTCGGGAAAGGCTCTGGGACCTAATGGTATCCTGGTAGAATTATACAAGGGGACAGTGACCAAACTCGCACCACATCTACTAAACATGTATAAGGAATGCTTAGAGAAGGGAGAATTACCTAAAGACCAACGTGTAGCGACCATAGTCGCAATCCACAAACCAGGCAAGCCACCGCAGGAATGCATGTCCTACAGGCCTATTTCCTTAATGAACGCTGAAGCTAAAATACTAGCCAAAGCGTTAGCCACGCGACTACAACCCCACCTCACAACAGTGATCCATCCTGATCAGTCAGGCTTTATGCCTAACAGAAACACAGCGCTAAATCTCAGGAGACTACATGGTGTCATGGCACGGAGGTCTACTATCGAAGAGGATGCGATAGTTTTGTCCCTGGATGCGCGCATGGCATTTGATATGGTTGAGTGGCCCTTTCTATTCGCAGTCCTTCGTCATATGGGGTTTGGTCCCAAATTCTGTGAATGGGTTCAACTGCTGTATACGAAACCCTTGGCGCAGGTGGTGGCAAATGGCCGTGTCTCCGCAGAATTTCCCTTGGAAAGGGAACGAGACAAGGCTGTCCCCTCTCCCCTGCTCTTTGCTATAGTACTGGAGCCACTGGCGGCATGGGTACGCCAGGACCCAGTTATCCGCGGACTGAAATGGGCCATGGGATGGGAGGACCGCATTTCACTATACGCGGACGATGTCTTATTATATCTGGCATCACCTGCGCGTTCTCTAAACCGTCTGCTAGACTTGTGCGCCGCATACGGCAGAGCGTCAGGATACACAATAACTTGGGCGAAATCACTTCTCTACATCTTACATGGTCCACCACCGAGGATTCCACGCCACTGCGAAATCCGGATCGCAGAACGGGGATTTAAATATCTCGGTATCTACGTAACACCACAAAGCGAGATCTTTACTGACGAAAACCTAATGAAGCCCTTGACGCGACTGCGTAGCGATGTTAAGCACTGGCGATCCCTGCCGCTAACACTACTGGGCAGAGCAGCCCTCTTTAAGATGATGGCACTCCCCAGATTCCTATATATCTTACAGACACTCCTTTTCCGGTAAACCCAACATACTTTACTATGATAAATACAGAGCTCACTAACCTGCTGTGGGATGGGAAGTCGGCTCGTACAGCCTTGCAGAAACTAGTGAGGGGATGGTACGATGGCGGGATCGCCCTACCAAATATACAGGTGTACTATTGGGCTTCTCAGCTCATCACAATAAATCAGTGGCTTCACGCATCACAGTAGGTCCCCGCCTTCCGGATGGACAGGCACCTTCTAGAAGCCGGAGGGATAATGGGGGCGTTGTACAGCAGGCCCCGAAAAACAACCCTAACGGGCCCAACAGCACATACGGTTAACGTTTGGCACACAGCTCAGCGGGCATTGAAGTGGGACGGAGTCATTACGCAAGCCACGCCTTTATGGGACACCCGGAAATTAGGAACTCTGAAAAAAACAAAGGGATTCAGACAGTGGGACTTGATAGGAATATCAAAGGTTGGGGACCTATGGGAGAAGGAGGAAGTCATCCAATGCACGCTGCTGCAAGACACCTACGGTCTGGCACAGACTGAAGCTTTCAGATATTTACAAATAAGACACGCCCTTATGGCAGCGATACCACCAAATACGCAATTACCGGAGGCCTCACCACTAGAGGACAGACTGTTAACAGACCATTTACAAAAAAAAGCCATATCCCAAACATACCGTAAAATAATTAACAATCAACCTGATCCCACAGCAGTACTTAAGGGCAGATGGGAGATAGATCTGGGAGTACTGGAGGAAGACGATTGGATGGAGGCAATGGCATCACCAAGGGAGATCGCAATACCTTCCAAACTTAGATTAGTGGAGCTAAAAATCCTGCATCGCACGTACTATACACGACCACTACTGCACAAATTAGGCAGGACTGACACCCCACTCTGCCTCCGTCACTGTGGCGCACTGGGGACATTCTGGCACACAATTTGGGACTGTCCGTCAATAACGAAGTATTGGGAGGAGATTATGCGTACAGTTTCGCAGGTGACAGGAGTCATGGTTCCGCTTGGAACCAAAGAGATGTTTGTTAAACATCTGGGAACCCACAGACCTCAATCACGCAGATCAGGGTGGGTTACACTGGGAATGGCGCTGGCAAAACGCAATATAGCACAGCAATGGGGGTCACAGGTAACTCCTACTCATTCGCACTGGTGCCAAGACCTGGACCACACTATGATCACCGAAAAATCGGTCTATACCCATCGGGGATGCCCCAAGAAGTGGGAGAGGGTATGGGGGAAATGGAACACATTTCGAGGGACTATTTGTGAACCCCCTCAAGAAGAACACATATCAATAGAAAGGGACTGAGCACAGGGGGCGGGATCTGTAGGACGGGTAAAAATGGCAATAACAAACTTGTTAGACTCGGACGAAGAAAAGGGTATTATATATTGATTGAAGAGAAACGATGTAAATAAGTGCAAAAAATGACAAACGATGTATGTATTCATAAGTAAACACCACTGCAACAACTGTTTTATGCAAAAATGCTAATAAAAACGTTTATAAAAAATAAAATAAAAAACACAAGGGGGCAGGGCAGGAATACCCTTATCCTCTAGGCCTGGTGGTTGTGGGACCCCACTTGGGGCCAAAACCATTAAAAAAACATGTTTGCAGTGAATTCACAAAGGATTCGCAGCAAAACAAAAAACAGCGCAGTCTCCCGCCCTTGTTTCTTTTTAGCCCCCCGGGTGGGCCAGGACCTGGGGAGGAGATTGTTTATTTCGTATAGGGGAGGGGTGAACATGTGGCCCCTCTCCCCAGGCCGATTTCAGGCCCGGGGAACCCCATCTCCTAGGCCCTGGCAGATATTGAAAAGGGGGAGGGGGCACACAGCCCCCCCTCCCGCGTCGATATTGGCCCCTGGGGCCCGGCCATAAGGTGAAAAGGGGGAGGGGGTATGCAGCCTCCCTCACCGGGTTGATTTCAGCCTTGGGCACCCCATCACCTGGGACCTTCTCATGTTATTAATGGAGATGGGGGCCACACAGCCCCCTTCCCCAGGCCAATTTCAGACCCTGCAACACAATCCCGAGGTCCGGTCTCAATAACATTGGGGTGGGGGCACGTGGCCCCCTCCCAGAGCCGTTAATGGCCCTGGAAACTCCATCCCCCAGCGGTCGGCTCAGGCTATGTCCCAGGGTGCCCACCCCCAGGACATAGTGGTAAACCTGTGTTTGCTTCCTCTTGGCGGGAGCAATTTCAAAGCTCCCACCAAGCGAGAGCAAACATAGTCCATTCCCTTCTGGCGGGCGCTTTAAAAACGCTCCTGTCAGCTGGGAGTGGACGTCAGATATGTTTCCCTGCCAGCAGTGATGAAGCCGGGAAACAGATCTGAATATTGCTCCCACCTAGCTGCTCCTTGCAAGTGGGAGGAATGCCAGCTCCTACTAAATGCGGGGAGCCGGCTGGTGCTGCGGGGGCCTTGGGGCTCCCCCCACGGCCTCCAACAAGGATATGATGGGTACCATGGGTGGGTGAGTGGGTGAGCACTAAGGCATGCGCCCTTTGTCGGCCAGTCTCTGGGGGATGGGGTCCCCAGGGCTGAAATCGGCACGGGAGGTGGTCTGTGTGCCCACTCACACATTTTAATAAGGCCAGGCCTTGGGAAATGTGTTCCCCCTTCCCCATAAATATAATGGTGGGCACCAGGGGATGAGGTCCCTGTTGCCAAAATCGGCCTGGGTCGGGGGCTGCATGCCCCCTTCACCCCATAAATATAATGGTGGGCCCCGGGGGATGGGTTTCCAGGGGCCAAAACTGGCCTGGAGAGGAGGGGTCACATACATTTTCCCCTAAATAAAAGCACAGGGACCCCAGGGGATTGGGTCCTTAGGGGCCGAAATCAGCCTGGGGAGGATGGCTGCCTGCCCCCTCCCCTTTAGAATATGGCCGGGCTCTGGGAGATGAGGTCCCTGGAGCAAAAATCAGCCTGGGGAGGGGGGATGCATGCCTCCTGCCCTATAAATATGATGATGGACCCCAGAGTATAAGGTCCCTGGGGCAAAAGCGGCAATGGGATGTGGGCCCCGGGCACCCCGCCACCCTAACAAATGCATTGGGCCCCTCGCAGATGGGGTCCCTGGGGCCAAAAGTGACCTGGGGAGGGGGCCCATAGGCTGGCTGCCTTTGGGGGGTTGGCCACAGAGACTGGCAGAATGCAGGTCCTGCAGCCTACTCCCGCCATGCATGGCCTTTGGCTGTGCATGGCGTGGGGTTGGCTGAATGCGAGGGGTTGACCGCAGGCCCTGGCCTTTGGCAAGACCCTGCGACCAACCCCCCTACCCCCCATGGACAGGCAAAGGCTGTGCGAGGTAGTGGTTGGAATAACATATGGTATTTAAATATTATTTTATGTAAAAAAAAAACTAGAAATTCACTGAAAATAACAAAGGTTACAGGGACATTATAGTTAGGAAATAGCATTAAGAAACCGTAGAAATTCACTGAAAAAACCAAGAGTTACAGGGATGTTATAATTAGGAAATAGAATTTAAAAAACTTAGAAGTGCACTGATAATCCAAAGGTTACAGGGACGTTATAGTTAGGTTCCGATTTTACGCAAACAAAACCACAGAAACTCAGCACTTATAGTTAGAGTTATCTCAAGTAAATTGCGCCCTCACCCTGCACTGCTAATTACCCCACATATTATATCAGTCATGATGTCATTGATAATATCACTTCAACATTTGCCATAAAATTATTGATAAGAAAACTGTATATATATATGGCAAAGACTTGAGTGGTAAAGGCAATGCTTGATAAAGGTATTGTATGCAAATGACTGCTTGGTAATGGTAATGCGTGGTAATGACTGTCGTAAAGGTTGTTTCCCGTGGGAACACCTTTTATATTTTTACAGTCTTATGCTGAGAAAATGCCCTAGCTGGACACAAACAGGAGGGTTCATGTTTTGAAAGGGCGGAGTTTACAGTTTTTCAACGAATTGTGAATTAACAGATTCCTAGTGTGGAAGCTACCTGTGTCCTAATCTCTCTGAGAGGTTCAGAAGATCTACCAGAAGATCATGAGAAAATTCCAATACTAAGATAATACTATTTCATACTTTAAGCCACAGGGGATATTTTTGCACTTCTGAAATGTCCTCTCATCTGCATAAATCCCGGAGAAGCCTTTTAATGCATTATGGGCAGCCTGAAACCTATAGATTAGAACATCACACACATTCATACCATTCTCTTTAGCAAAAGTCAAAGCTGCTTTACACAAGCAAAAATGTATTAAGCCCCGATGCCTTTGCCTGGCACTTACTATCATCAACTTGGGAGTACCCTTCTTAGCCAACTGACCTACTGCAAGGAGGAGTGCCTTGCCTGTACTAGCTGTACTTGCAAGCTTAGCCTAAACCAAGACATTGATAGCTCCACAGAGGATTTTTTGATGTTATTTTGCACTTTGTCGTTGGAACAATCAGTTCCCTCTTGTACTTCTAAGAGGTTCACCAGCAGGATAGCATTAATATTTGTGGAGGTTGGCTCCTCCAAAGTGGTGGCTGTGAAGCAATATCACTATTAACTGGCGGCTACAACACAGCAGTAGCTTAGGGCCGTAAACCACTTTGAAAGAGAGAAACTGACACTGCTCATTCAGAGCAAGCCTAGAATCCAGCGGAAACCTACAAATAATGTTATCCTGCTTAGTACCCTAGTTGGACTTGGTTGACTTGACAAGGTTCCCAACGGAGTCTGCTGCTGCCAGGATGTATTACAAGGCTCACATCTGACTCTCAAGACATTCTTTATGTCTCTGCAGAGGATAACGTGCCAAATTTTACTTTGTCCTCTTTTCAAAGCCTCCCTTTACAAATCCTTTCTCTTCTGAAAGAGCGCAGAATCTTGCACTTTTATGTGGAGCTATGATGAAGGTACCTAGTATGAGCCTCAAAAGCCAAGGAAAATTGTGCAACAATAAGTTCAGAACCTTTACTTAAACTGAAACCTACACCATCACAGTCTTTGACTTGCCATTGCTTAATTAACATAGAGTTGGACAACTGATCCCTCATGATATATAGCTGCTTAGGAAATCTCTATGCAAGGGACTGGTTTGGACTTTTATGAGGTATGGTAATAGAATATAAAAGTTCAGATATCATCAGACATAAATTTAGCATCCTAAACATCATTTACAAAAATATTAATTTACCCACAGTGAGATGTTATTTGGTAAACAATATTTAGAGCATAATATTTATGACAGACAATATTTATGACTATGATATCATGACACAACTCTTTTAATACACGATGTGCTCTAAATTCACTAATCTAAATACTGATATTCAGGCTATTGACTTGCCCCAGTCAATAGCCTGAATATCAGTATTTAGATCAGTCCTCCTCCTATCTAATCAAAGGAAGAATATTAATCTAGAACATGGGCACTCACAAACGTTTTCCCAGGGGCCAAAAAGCATGCTCTGTGGTGTGTCCAAGGGCCGCATTGATAGGTGAGGGGAATGGGGGTCAAATATGGGTGAATGGGAAGTGAAGTACGTATGTGGTGTGGACAGTGAGGCATGGAGTAATTTGGAGGGTTTCATTCTCTACTGCCCACTTACTTAAGCTCCTAATCTCTAGGAGAGTGATAGATTTGGCAATACAGTCTTATGCTGTATCAGAGTCACTATCCCTCTATCGCACCTCGGGGTAAGCCTTCTTTGCTTGCTATCGCTAACCTGGCTGAGTCAAGTGTACAAATTGAGTAACTTGATTAATGATTTGGAATGAAATAGAATTGCGCAATGGGAAACCAGAAAACCTGGGATTGATCCTGGCTTTCCCACTTGACCAAATTGTGAGATCCCAGGCAGTTGTTTATTTCAATTTGCCTCCTTTTTCTTCAGGTTCCCATATAAGAGCTCCTAGAAATACATGAGTTCAGGATGTGCACTATACAAAACCTTCTCTTCTGTCTTTGTATAATAAAACTCGGGCTGCCCAGTGGGGTCCACATGACAACTGACTTGCCTCTTAGTTCACTATTCACATTTCTGCCATGGTGTCAAGGATGTATGAGTGTTTCCACATTCATGTTTAAAAACTATCACTTTTAAAAATGCGTCTGAATGCACTGATATTATATGATATACTCGGGTGAAGCACTTCTGCATGTTAATGAACTACACTATCATATTTTTACGTTTGTTGCAAGATGCCTTTAAAGTGAAATGTTCCTCAAGTTAAATGGTGCAGGACATCTTCTTTGCTTCTTTTCCTTTACGTCAGTTAACATGTAAATAAATGCTTGCCAATTTATTTAACATCTTTCTCAAAGTTAGTGCTCTGTCAAGAAAGCAGCAGGACAGTGCTGATGGTTAGCCAGGGGGCTGCATGTAAAGGTCAAGAGAGCCTCAAGTAACACCCGGCCGTTACTTTGAGTATCACTGATCTAGAAAATGGAATACAGCCAAAGGTCCACAAGAGACCTGACTTCAAGAAGGGATATAGCTACACCCAACTGAAAAGTTTCACCTATGGCACACCATTACATTCCTACATACTGTAGCAAAAGCCAAGTACTTAATAATGTTCTTACATTCTTCAAAGAGAAAAAATTACAAAGAATTTTCATACAGCAAATATTGCTATTGCCCACCTTGCCTACCTTGTGACTCCTCAGCTGACATGGTGAATATCCACTGTATTACTATCAGAGGACTGGTGCACTTGGTTACAAAGTCGGTAGGTGGCTGCATTTGAAAAAGGCCCTTAAGCAAGAATGGGCTTCAATAGAACAAGTGAGTGTGCAGACCGCACTGAGCATGTTGAGCATTGTTTTTGAATTTAGTCTGTCACACTAGTCATGATGCCAACACCAGAGATGCACCATATCTCCTGGCTTTTAATGCTGAAGTAAATAACATGCATGCCTGTGACCAATGGGGTGCCAGCAGTACAGATTGAAGAGTAAGACTTGTCTGCTGCGGGAACATTTTCGATGAGTTCCCCAGGAAAATGACACACATTCCGACATGCTTTGCCACCAAATGACTAGTTTACAGGAACACATACAGGAAGTGCTTCGAAAATGGGTAGGTTCATCGCTGTGAGCATTAATCCTATTAGCTAGGGAGTGGGCAGAAGTTTCCCCCACCCACAGGCTTGCACTGGGGATAAATGAGGCATTCCCAGTATCCTCATCAGAACCCTCTTGAACCTGTGAAGAATCAGAATAAGGACTGCCCTGCTGTCCCTAGAACCTGCAGTAATACTGGACCTGCTTGCCTTGAACCCAGAACCCCAGATGTGACTACAGGGATGAGTTGACTGTCCTCCTGTTTGAGCTACAGGGGCACAACAAGCTACCAGAGGCCCTTTCCCTGTAACTGCCCAGCTGACCAGTACCAACTGGACCTACCCTCAACTCTGCTGATGGCCTCTGGTGGAATGAGTCCTAACCTCCAAGCGGTGCCTCCAGGTCCTAGACCCTTGACTGGTATTAGAGTGTACTCCTCCTATCGCCAAACGGCAAGATCTGTGACTTAGATAGTCTCTACCCACTTTCTGCCTCGAGAACCATCGGAGACCAGGACCACCTTCAAAGCCTCAGCAATCGACGTCGAATCGCTGGTCAGCCTCTGCTTGCTGGTTTGCCCCGCTGAATGAGCCCCACTGAATGAGATGTGACTTCCAGAAAAGTTTCTAAGTCTGAACGTAGAGATCTTCAACGGGACTGATGCTGAGCAGCAACCTGTAGACATCAAGGCCTTCCTGGGCACCTACATTGTTCTTTGCCAACTCAGAAATTTCCCACCTTTGTCGACTAACACACTGGGACCCCGCTCTTCAGCTGCCAGTTCTCGTTGAACGTCACTCCAGATCTAGCATGCACCTTTCCCCACCAACAACTTGTCGATGACTACCTTTTCTCCATAAAAGTTTCTAAGTCAGAATGTAAATTTTTCTCTGGGACAAACCTAGGGCCAGATTTTCCAACATATCATGGAATGCAGTGCAGCAGCCAAAAATGCTGTGCTGCATTGTGTGACACGGAGGGATCTGGAGAGTGCCATGTCTGCAGAGATATGGCACTCTCCTCCCCTCTGCCTAGCTCTGGCAATGAATTTTGATGCTGTGTGCCACACACACACCTTAGTGCAAGGTTGTGGGTGTGAGTCTTACAAAGGTTTGTACCGAAGGGCTCCCTTCTGGTCCAAAATAATATTCTATTCTAATCTATTCACAGTGCTTTATAAGGCATGTAGCTATCCGATAGGGCTTCCCAGCGCTATAACAACCAGATATCCTACAGCTGGTACTGTGTGCTAAAACAGAAAGGTTTTCAACAATTTCCTGAAAGCAAATTCCAATTCAGTTAGTCTTAGGTTCAGAGGAAGAGCATTCCACAGCTTAGGTACCAGGAAGGAGAAGGACCTCCCACGACTCCTGGCCCTCATTATCCTTGGAAATACAAGGAGGTGTTAATTGTAGGACTACAACATTCTTTCAGGATTAGAAGGAGTAAGAAGATTTTGAATCAATTTAGGGTCTCATTTATGTATCGCTCTATGGGCCATACTGAGTAGCTTAAAGTGTATCCTCTTAAGTACCGGCAGCCAGTGAAGGCTTGCTAGGGCAGTAGTGGCAGACTGGCTCTTGGGAATCTTCAGTAGAATCCATGCTGCAGTGTTTTGGATAACTTGAAGTCTTGTTAAAACTGACTTTGGGCTGTCCAGATACAGAGAGTTCCTATAGTCAAGCCTGGAGCTGCCTAGACCCTGTATTACTAATTTGCGTGATGTCTCTGGTAGCCATCTAACCAATTTTCTAAAGACTCTTATTGTGCCAAAGCATGTTGATGCCAATTTGTTTGCTCGAGTTGCCATTGTCATTTTATCATCAATCCAAAAGCCAAGGCTTTTGACTTCTGATTTTGGGGTAGGATAGTGACCAAGGTGAGCAGGCCAGTTTAATTCTGTCCATCTCGAAGGGTTTTTCCCCACCACCAGCATCTTGGTTTTTTTCCCCATTAAGTTTAAGGCTGCTTGCTGCCATCCACTCTTTGACATGGTTAAGGCAGGCATTAAGAGGGGTTGAGGAGTTTGTTATTTGGTGGGAGAGGGAAATGTCAATCTGAGTATCGTCAGCACACGATATAGAAGTGAAACCATAATTGTTTATGATTTCTGCCAATTCAATAACATACGGATTGAACAGCGCTGGGCTCAGTGAGGACCCAAGAGGGACCCCACAATTGAGTGAATAGATGTTGGACCAAGTATGCTTACACAAGTTTTAAAACTTTTCCTACTTTGTATTTGTGCTGTACAGTGGAGCACACATGCAAAGTTGGAAAGAAAGGAGAAATGAAAACATTTCTCCTTCTAATACCTGCTTTCAAATGGCATTAATTTTTGACACAAACCCTGTCTCAGATTTTTGGTAGATAGGATTTTGCATCAAAAACATGGGTGGTTGCATGGGAATGCCCAAGTAATGCCCCATTGACGTTAAGTAACGCAAAAAAAAGCGATTTGAGCTACTGTGCATTATTTTTAGGTAATTTCCAGGGCAAAACAAGTTTTGCACTGGAAAGTAAATTTTTAAAAACTGCGCTGTTTTGCGCCACTTTTGTGACACATGCAAAAAGAACAATTGATGGACAGAATGCAGAACAATGTCTTACATTCACCCCAGTACAGAGATCTGGGCCTAAATCCATTGTTGTTTTGCTCACCATGCCATTCCAGTTTGAACCCAGCCATATGCAAATCAGTCTTGACCCTGTGCCCAATGGGAACAGTCCAACCCGAACTGCCAGGCCAGGTCCTCTCTGTATTGGAAACAAGCATCCTAGGACCGGTTTCAGGGTTTCACCCCTCATCAGCCAGGATAGCTTGACTCCAGTGGCATGGAGAGCACAGGACCCACATCTGGGCATACCCGTCCCACTCGGGGTGACGAATGCAAAAAGAACAATTGATGGACAGAATGCAGAACAATGTCTTACATTCACCCCAGTACAGAGATCTGGGCCTAAATCCATCATTTTTTTGCTCACCATGCCATTCCAGTTTGAACCCAGCCATATGCAAATCAGTCTTGACACTGTGCCCAATGGGGACAGTCTATGCCCGAACTGCCAGGCCAGGTCCTCTCTGGACTGGAAACAAGCATCCTAGGACCGGTTTCGGGGTTTCACCCCTCATCAGCCAGGATAGCTTGACTCCAGTGGCATGGAGAGCACGGGACCCACGTCTGGGCATACCCGTCCCACTCGGGGTGACAAATGCAAAAAGAACAATTGATGGACAGAATGCAGAACAATGTCTTACATTCACCCCAGTACAGAGATCTGGGCCTAAATCCATCGTTTTTTTGCTCACCATGCCATTCAAGTTTGAACCCAGCCATATGCAAATCAGTCTTGACCCTGTGCCCAATGGGAACAGTCCAGCCCGAACTGCCAGGCCAGGTCCTCTCCGGACTGGAAACAAGCATCCTAGGACCGGTTTCGGGGTTTCACCCCTCATCAGCCAGGATAGCTTGACTCCAGTGTGTGTCTTTTAATTTTGTGACACAAACACAGTGCAAAATGTTGGTAAATCTGCCCCCTGGTCGCTGTATCCTACCCAGGTTCAGTTGCGGTCAGCCTTAACTTTTGACTTTGATCCAGTCTAGCCTGACCAGATAACTACAGTTGGCGCTTTGTGGTTTTTAGCACTATTTTTAAATTCAAACTTTAAAAAATCACATCTCTGGTTCTATGTTTTGAAAGTTTAGAGGTTTTATGTCATTTTATTTGTTAAACATTACTTGTTGTTTCTAAATTGGTTTCAGGAATTTTCCCGTAATGTGTTTTCACTTTATTACTGTTTGAGTGCTGCATAAATACTTTGCACATAGCCTCTAAGATAAGTCTGATCACTTTGTGCCAAGTTACTCGATGGTTAAGCACAGATTTATTTAGTGACTTCAATGGTTTACTTTGACAATGATTGTGACTACTATTTGAGGTGGGCTCTCACCTTTCTCACCTTTCTCATCTTATACTCCAATTTCTTACAGTGATCATTCTAGCCTAGCCTTGGTATTCCAAAAATAAATACAGCTAAAAGTAAAAGATGGTCTATTGAGCAAAAAATCATTTTTGACGAAAAGGTTTAGGATGCACCCCCAACCCAGTTTAAAGAATATTACAACAACAATACAGGCTCTACTGCACCTGTCATTGTAATGGATGCATTTAAGGTCTTCATAAGACGTGTATTGACACAATTGTTCTTTTGGGGAAAATAGGGGAAAATAAAAAGCAGGAGTATATGAATTTAGAGGCTGAAATTTCCAAATGTTAGGCCTCTCTCATCGGGGCTATTAGCTCAAGTGACACTAGTGAGCCTTTTCAACGGAAGCTAACTGAGTTACGGTTTCAGTAATCCATGAAGCTAAGAGCTGAGACAGCAAAAAGATGGAAGGCTGAGGCATTGGCAGAATTAACCAAAGTTATATAAGCTGCCAGTTATTTATTTGGAAATTAAAGGGAAAACAATTCAGGAATACCATTGGTTTGTTTTGGTTTGTTTTATTACCAACTGTCATTTTCCTGGGTAACTAGTTTAGACATTTTAGATTCAGGTCCTGAAGGGATATCTTTCCAAAATGTGAGGGAATATCCAATGGTTTTCTGAAATGTGTCAAAGATAAAGGCCTAGGAAGGCGATGAGTTGGCCTTCATTTTGGAGGCGGTCAAAAGCAGAATTAAAACAGCATTACAGGGTAACGCAGTTGGTCCTGACAGCTTGTCATCCAAGTTATATGACATCCTGCCCACCAGCCTAGAAGATTTCCATTTTAATTTTGTACATTTCTGTTCTACAAGTGGGTCCTGTCCCTATATATGTGGATGAGATCACCTTATCATTAATGAGAGACATGATGAGAGCCCTGTCAGTTATGAGAGCTACTGCCTACCTCATTCTTAACATAGATGTCAAATTATATCCAAAAATACTGATGGTTAGGATGAATAAATTCCTTCTAGGACTGGCCTGATCTGAAGGGGATTATAGCTATGAGCTATATGGTCGAGTTGACAAGGGACCTGATTGAGGCCTTGGTTGTTAATCATGGCCACTAGTCGTTAGTTGTTATATACATTCATGCTTCTAAAGTTTTTAGTCATGTCAACTGGCAATATCACTGATATGCTTTCAGTTTTTTGGACTGGGATCTAAACATGTTCAGGCATTTAAGCAACTATAGTCCCTCCCCTCAGCTAGGTTAGTGATTAAAGGGATCTTAATGGATAATGTAGATTTTCCACGGCTTGGTGGGCCGAAAATATGGATTTTAATTAAAGACACGGAGGATAATATTATGCAACCATCTTTATTGCCACCACTCCAGCAGCTCCTTTAAAGAATACAGAGCATTAGAATTCTGGCTAAATAAAATCCCAGAACACCCAGCACACAGTCTTCTTTTTAGCGACTCCACCTGACTGTGTTTAACTGTAAAATAGTCCATTAAACTGTTATAGAATTTGAACTTCCTTTAACATCAATGAAATCTCAACGAAGTATTCCATGATAAACGATCCTTCTTGCTCTTGCAACCGTTGACCTTGACAGCCATTAAGCATGTCCATGAGCTGTGAATTAAGAAAAAAAAAAAACACAATTATACATAGTTGGGTTCAGGTGAGGGATAATATTAGCCTCCATGTCTTTAATAAAATCCAGATTTTCAGCCCACCAGGCTGTGGAAAATCTACATTTTATGGCAAGACCCGGAGGCTAACATTGTGCAAGGTTAAAGCATCTCCAACAAACAACTTGCCATATTTTCTACTTTAAAAAAAAATAAAATCTTCTAAAAGTCATATCATACAACCAATCTGCACAACGAAGAATGTCTTGCAAAGATCCTCCCATCATGTATGCTTTAGACGCAGCTGCCCTTTTTAATGAGTAAGCACCAAACATACTCATATTTACACCCACTCTGCACATCACCGCTCTTAGCCCTCTTGCCAGTGTGGAGGATGACATGGCCATAAAAGGCTTTTTAAAAAAACATAAGCAACTGATTCACCCCACAAGGTCTTACCTCCGCTGTTCTCCTCTCATACTCCTTCACACACTTCACTACACACATTTTTTCCTTATCATCAAAATATGGGTAAAATATAGAAACTGAGTTTGTTTTTGTTCTTATACTCAAATGGAAACACACCCCTTCATGTGAAAAAATCCTGCTGGTAATGACAAGAGCTTTCACATCTGAAACCCTTCTGAATGATACCAAACACAACAACATCGTCAACTTAAAAGACAAGTCTCTTAAGGCCAGCAACTTGTTTCTCTCTCAACCTAATAAACTTCAATAATTTAGAAACGTCCCAAACCGAATTATACCTAGACACAGGAGGTTTTGCAATTCTAATGCTTCGCATTAACCTGCATACCACCACATCCTATCCTACCGATAAACCGTTTACCAACTCATGACCCGCAGCAATTGCCGATCTATACACATTTACTGTCCTATATGCCAAACCTTCCTCAAATCTTTCTGACAAATATTTCACCACTTCCACTGTGGACACTCAAACGGAATTAAACTCCCTCTCCACGCACCAGCAAATCCATTTTTGCAAAGCCAGTCTATACATTTTCCTTGTTCCTGGAGCCTAGGAATACTTAATGAGGTTCGAAGCTGCTCGTGAAAGCCCTGGAACTTCCCAAACTCTCCTGACATTTTTTCTCCTTCCACCGTTGAACCATCATGGTCACGCGAGCCATCATAGAAAAAGGAGGGAACGCATACGGACTGAGACCCGTCCAGACCTGATGAAAAGCGTTGATCCCGGCTGGTTCTGGAGCTGGTCGCCAACCGAAAAACCCATTCTTCTGGGCATTCAGTCTGTTGGCAAACAGATCCACACCAAACGGACCCCAAATCATCTCCACTTGTAAAAACACTGTCCTTTCCAACATCCAATCGCTGGAATCGCTGCAATTCAGAGAGATCCAATCCGCTACCACATTGCTCATTCCTGGAATATGTTCTGTTTGTACACACACTCTCCTTTTCAGACAATACTCCCCAAACATTTTCACCAAATCTGCCAAATCCTTTCATTTTGGACCTCCTAGTTTGTTCACATACTGTACAGCTGACATATTGACCATGAGTAACAGCACCGAGCACTTCACCGCGTTCTGAGTGAAACATTTGATTGGAGGTTGGTGACGGGAGAACATGGCGGCCGGCTGAACGCCTAGGTCGCGAGTCCCGCAGTCGAGCGGTTTTGTAACTAGGAAATACTTACGGTTGGGTGCGGTACACACTAGGAGCTGCGGGGCTATGAGGGCCCCTCCCTCCCTCCGGTGAGGGTCCGAGTTTAGTGGCGGGTCGCGGAGTTTGTTTTTGGCGCGGCGCCTGCCTTGGCGCTGTCTGTGGAGGCAAGCTCTGAGGGCTGCGGAGCTGTGCGGCGGCCCGCCTGTTGTTGTTTGGAGGCTGTGGGACGAGCAAGAGGGGCTGCCGGAGCTCGCGAGAGTAAGTGAGCGAGCCCAGTGAAGAGCGCTGAGCGGAGAGCACGGAGGAGCTGAATGGGACGGGGAGCTGTGGAGGCATTGGGAGGTGTGCTGTCCCCCACTCCTTGTGACGACGGAGTCAGGACCGGAAAAGAGCGAAGTGAGTTGGGGGACTTTTGGTCAGTGGCAGCTCACACATTTCAGCATTTACGCAGGGCTACATTCAAACAAAACTTTAGGGGGGCCCCCTATAATTTATTTTACCACTCAGAATCAGAGGGGTTACCAGGATCCTCAATATTTAATGCAGAGGCCCCTTGTGCTTATGCTAAACCCAGGCTGAAAGTAACTGGACTAAAAATATTAAATATCAAACGGGCTCCCACACTCAATCCTTTTATACAGATGACGAAGTGGAACCCTCTGTTTGCATGAATCCCAATAGGAAAAAAGGTCAAGGCAAGAAGAGGGGCTCGTCTGTTTCACAGCTGTCTCTGTCACCGGTAGCGGGTAAGAGCGATAAGCATAATCCCATAGTCGCTAATATCACGTCTGACACATTAGGAAATGGGTCTCAAAAGCCAAACTTGCGGAGTCAAGGAAGAGTGGAAATAGTGTCGTCAGATAAAATCCCTGAGTCAGCCCAGGAGCAAGCTAAAGATTGGAGCTCACTACAGGATATTGGCTCAGTTAAATACATCAGCAGGAAACAAAGGGCCCAAAAATCCAAAGGAGCTACGACAGCTGTGGTTTCCACTAGAGCCGCAAAAATAGCAAAAAAAGAACAGCTAAAGAGAGGCTCTAACTTAAAAGTTACCCCCTCATTGCGCTCCTTTTTAAAATCCAAGAGAAGCCAACACAGAGCGAAGCTTTTACGAATGTAACGCCTACACTAGCACTGAACATAATGGAGTCACAAAACAAATATCAAACTCTCAGGCTAGAAGATCAAGGCCAGGACGATGAACACACCACAGATGCTACTTCAGAAGAAGCTCCACATACAGAACCCTTACAAAGTGAGGGCCACTTACACCACAGTAAGCTAGCTGATGGCCAAGGAAGCGAGCAAGGTAGAGATACCCCTTTAAGGGAGGATATGGGGGCTTCAGCGGCCTCACTGTTAATGGAGATGAAAAATGGGTTTGCCAAATCAGAGAAAAATCAGGAGAAAATTCAGGCCACTTGTGAGGCTCTGGAGGCTAAAGTTAACGCATTGGTTAATAGAGTGGTAGTAGTCGAATCGGCTCTGGAACATATAAAGGATGATGTGAGGATTTGTCAGAGTGACATCAAGAAAATATTCTCAACAGAAAGTGAACTCAGAGATAAAATTGAGACCTTAGAAAACAATGCTAGGAGGAATAATTTGCGCTTACTAAATATTCCTGATGGTCAGGAAGGCCAAAATATAAGATCTTTTGTAGTGAGTCTCCTGAAAGATTTTATACCTGATTTGGATGAGAAAGTGTTGGACGAAGACATACAAAGAGCCCATAGAGACCCATTTAGGCTAAATAGAGATAGGAAAAACCCACGCAGAGTTTTAGTCAATTTTAAAACTTATTCAATAAAAGAACGCATATTGATTAAAGCTCTAAACTCTGGCAACCTAACAAGAGACGGATATAACTATAAAATCCGCTCGGACATCTCCAAGGCCACCGCTGACAGGCAATGGGCCCTAGGAAAATATATGCAGGACCTCAGGGCCGAAGGAGCCACTGTCCAGATGAAATTTCCAGCCCTTTTATGCATAATGTGGTGTAATAAAACCTATAACATTAGAGCCCCAAAAGAAGTGGAGCAGCTACTAGAAATTATGAAGACAAACAGGGATAAGTAGCCTTATATGCTAAAATGTTCTAAAAAATTACAGCCGTTCGACTGCGGTTCTCAAATCGGGCAACGAGGTTGCCCAATGGAAATGGGGAGGGTTCTCCAGGGTGGGGGTATGATTATCTTTTTTAGGTTTTTTTTTGTGCACGTTGACAATTTCTTTGGGTGGGGAGCATTTAGGGATAAAATTAAAAAAAATATTTGTCCGATATGTGAGTTATATAGCAAACAGGGAGGGCGCCATAGGCAACAAGAAAGAAATCAACTCAATGGGTGATTTGAAAATAGCAACATGGAATGTGAATGGGCTAAGAACAAGGGGTAGGCGTCAAAAGATTTTTGAGTACCTTAAACAACAAAATTGCGATATCATTATTTTACAAGAGACACATCTGTTAAGAAATGAGTGGCTTGAAGCTATAAAATACGAGAATTGGATTGGGGAGACCGTTTCTACCAACCAAACATGTAACACTAAGGGTGTGTCTATCATTATTAGAAAATCACATATTCTTACGCTAATAGGACAAACAGTAGATTCAAGAGGAAGATGGGTTATAGCAAATATAAAAGTCAATGATATCGCCTTCTCCGTTGCGGGGTACTATGGGCCCAATATAGATGATCCAGTGCCCCTTCAGTCATTATACGCACAGTTGCTATTACAGTCCACTCCAATAATACTAGGTGGCGACTATAATATTTTATTAGATCCTAAAAGAGATAGACATCCCCAAGTAAAGTCTTAAATCTACCCAAGATGCGAGAGTACCTGAACAGACTTAGAGAAGATCTGGGTTTAATTGATATTTGGAAATTAAAAGGGGACAAAACAAATAAATTTACTTTTAGAAATTATAAGTATCGCCATGCCTCTAGACTAGATTTCTTCTTAGTGGATAAACTCTTAAGTAATAAAGTGAAGAAAGTCCAGCACTTGCCCGCACACTTGTCCGATCACTCATTAGTTCAATTACATATTAAGTTTGAGTTAAGGCAGGGCGAGAAAAGGTGGACTGTGGATCGAACACTCCTATTAGACCAACAAGTTATTGACAAATTAGTGGTAACAACTGAAAATTACTTTAAGGAAAATGGTGAAGGGGAGGTGTCCAAAATGATAGTCTGGGATGCGTACAAAGCCGTGCTTAGAGGCACACTAGCCGGCATAGCAATAAGAAAAAATAAATTGAAGAAGCTTAAAATTTCACAAATAGAGGCAGACTTACAAGAGAGACAAGCCAACCTAGAAAGTTCGACTCTTGAAGAAGATCGTAGCAGTTTAAAAAAGGAAATAACGAAGCTGAAACAGGAGCTCACCTCAGAACTAGAGGAAAAGATAAGGAGGAAATGGCAAGCTAGTACTTTGTCAAATTATGAATTTGGGGAGAATAGCGGTAAATTGTTAGCTTGGAAGCTCAAGACAGAGCAAAATAGAAACAAGATAACAGCCATTCACAAGGGAAATGGAGGACAAATAATTGAAGACAAGTCAGGCATCGAAGAGGCCTTTGAACATTTTTTTCCAGTTATTATACAAGGAAGACCTAGTACCTTCTCCCCTAATGATAGATACATACTTAAACAAATCATGTGGTTTGAAGTTAGATGAAGATTCTTGTGAAATTTTAAATGCACACATCACTTTAAAGGAGGTCCAGGAAGTAATTAGCAACCTTAAAAGAGGTAAGGCAGCTGGACCGGATGCCATACCTAATGAGTTCTATGTAGCACTAAAAGACTGTCTCGCACCCAGATTAACTGTCCTATTTAATGTTATTTTTTTGGGGGGCCTTCCAATCCCTAAATCTTGGAATGAGGCGACGATTAGCTTGATATTAAAACCAGGAAAAGATCCTCTATGTTGTGAGTCCTACAGGCCAATATCGCTCCTTAATACAGATTACAATTTTTTTTCCCAGCTCTTAGCAAAAAGACTCGGCTCATTATCTCATAAAATTATTTGTGAGGATCAGAAGGGATTTATTAAAGGTAGACAACTACATGATCTTACACACCAACTGATTGGAGCCATTGATATTGCAACTCAAGAGAAAGTATCCTTGGCAATTTTACGTTTGACGCGGCAAAGGCATTTGACCGTGTTAACTGGTCATACTTACAAAAAGTCATCTTACACAATAATTTAGGTTTAAATTTCTCACGGGTAATAGATAATATTTATTCGGCTCCTACGGGAAAATACTTGTCAATGGAAGCATTTCAAATAGTTTCCAAATTAAGAGAGGTACTAGACAGAGGTGTCCACTCTCACCCCATCTCTTTAATTTGTATATAGAGCCGCTAGCCAATACAATTAGGACATCTAAAGAAATCCCCCTTTTAGCTTTAACAATTGGGAGTTAAAGGTGGCATTATATGCCGACGACTTGATGCTTTACTCGTGTAATTTAAATGAATCATGGAACAGTATAATTAGTATATTAACAGATTTTGGGGAAATCTCTGGTTACCAAATAAATAATCATAAAACAGAGGTAATGCATTGGAACATACCTACTCCACAAATTGAGTCCAAGAAAAAAATCAAATATCTAGGGATCCAAGTTCTAAACAGTATCGATGATATCGCTCAAGTGAACTTGGATACAAAAACTAAAGAGATGAGGAAATTACTGAATTCTTGGAACTGTTTATCGCTCACCTTCATGGGGAGAGCTAATGTAATAAAAATGGCTATCCTTCCGAAATTTACTTTTATTTTTAACACAATTCCTTTAGAGTTTAATTTACAAAGCCTAAGAAAAATTCAGGCCGAAATAAACTCGTTTATTTGGGCATCTAAAAGTGTTAGGATAGCATGGAAAAACTGTCACAGAAGAAGATTCAGGGGGATAGCTAGCCCGGATCTTATTTTATACTACAAAGCCTTCCATTTTAAGAACATAAGGCACCTCTTCCGAGATCATGAGTCATATCCTCCCTACTGGAAAGCAGTGACAATACATGATCATTGTCTCTATAAATTTGGACATCAAAAGTTCTTCAAGAAAATCAGACTAAAGGTGCCAAAAGCTGCATTCAAACTATGGTCAGACATAAGGAAACTATGGCAGTATCCATATTATAGCCCTCAAGCACCGATATGGAACTCCCTGGGACTCCCGAATGCCTGAAAGACTCATTAGCCCTTTCGTTGAAAAGGGTTGGGATTAACAAGTGGGGAGAGCTGTTGGAATTTGGTAATTTAAGATCCTGGGATGAGTTAGTGGAAAGAACGAAGAATGGAATATCCAGGTTTAAATTTTACCAGTTGGTTAGTTGGTCTAAAGAGCAAACGACCTGGCCAGATTATGTTGGGAATCTGGAGGCTGAACTGCATAAAGACTCTGGGAAGAAAGAAGTATCGAAGTGGTACTGGCAGATGGTGGAGAAGAAGGAAGGTGACAATGATACTCCAGACCTCAATTGGAAGAAGATCTTTCCAGTTCAAGAACTACAGCAAGTCTGGCAAGTATCCTGCACTTTTTATGGCACATTATAATTTCTACACCTCTCAGGAAAAACCATTTGTTTACCCTGCACAGATCATATTGGACTCCTGAAAAGTTATCAAAGATGAATATCCAGATGATCAAGAAATGTCCAAAGTGCGGTGAGAGGAAAGCAAATGATATCCATATGTTTTATTCATGTCACTACCTTGACCCATTTTGGAGTGAAACTGGTAAGATCATTGATGGAAGCCTAAACACAACCATTAAGGTAAGCGCCTTTAATGTCATTTTCGGCATAGTGGATATCGATAACTCTAATATCACACTAACAAAGATGCAGAAATATCTTTTTTTACATTCATCTTAATCGCAAGACGTGAGATCTGTATAAATTGGATCCTCCCTTCTCCTCCTAAGGTTGAGGACTGGGTCTCGGTCTGTAGATAAATTCAGGAATATGGATAGAGCCAGAGGGGAATGTAAACGTACAAATCACTGGGATTTATGGGATATATACAGACGGTAGGATAGGAAGGGCGGTCCAATGATTTAAACAACTGTGATTATGGCCATTCTGAGTTTTACTGGGGTCGGAACAGCGAGATACTAACTCAGGCAAAATGGCAATATTGGTATTAAAGCATGGTTTCCACCTCATTCTCGAGGGCGTCTAGCGAGAGGTGTCCCTGTTGCTTTTTACAACAAGATCGCATTAATGAGGACAAAAAAAAAAAAAAAAGAAACATTTGATTGGAAAATATCCTGCTAACAACTCCAGGCAATTTATATGCAATATCTTTTCCTCATCTGTCCAACGACCGCCTACTGAAACAGCACCACAACGTGCACCCCAACCAGCTAAACATGCATCCAACTCTATTACTAACTCTGAATTTTCTTCAAAAATTGCTTTCCCATTCCAAGCCTCCATGTTCAACAACCACCAATTCAGCACCTCCCTTGCCTCCTCTGTGAGTACAACCTCCTGAGAATACCTCAAACCACTTCTCAGATGCATTGCTTTCAACATCTGCAAAGCCCAATAGTTCAAAGGTCCTGGAAAAATAGCCTGTATCATGGAGGACAAAAGACCAACCATGCGAGCCAACATTCTCAAAGAAATTTGTCCTTGAGACAATACTTTCTTCAATTCTTTCCTTATCTTTTTCAACTTTTCTTTTGGAAGTTTCAAAATTCCTTTCACGGTGTTGATTAAAAAACAAACAAACTGAGTCTCCTGTTTTAGCATCAAACAAGATTTCTCTCTGTTGACAACAAAACCCAACGACTCTATCAACCTGACTGTCATCCCTGTGTACTCCAAAACATGTAACCTGCACTGATCCATGATCAATATGTCATCCAGGTAAATAATCAATCTTACTCTTCTTTCTCTCAGGAAAGATACCACTAGACGTAAACGTGTCATAAAACAGCATGGGGCCGATAAAAGACCAAAAGGAGGGGATACAAATTTCCAAAACTTTCCGCCCCATCTGAACCTTAGATACTTCTGATGTGGACCCCTCACTGGGACCATCAAATATGCGTCCTTTAAATCTAATCATGTCAACCAGTCTCCTGACTGTAAAATGTCCCTCAACATGTGCACACCTTCCATTTTGAAGTGATGGTACACTACCCGATCGTTGAGACTTTTCAAATTTATTACTGATCTCATTCTTTTGTCCTTCTTTTCCACCAAGAAGATATTGCTTACAAAACCCTTTTCCTCTTGGAAACTTTCCTCAATTGCTCCTTTCTCTTTCAGCTCCAATGCCTCCTTGCCCACCAATATTGCTTGTTCCACACTAAACTGAACAACACCAGGCATCGAACATTGAACTCGTTCCTCTACGAATTTGATGCGATAACCCCGTACTGCCTCCAAAACCCAAGGGTCCCTTGTTACCTGCAACCAATTGTGATAAAACTGGGCAAGTCTGCCGCCCAACTTTACTGGGATGGAAATAAGGCCTGTCCTTACCTGTTCCTCTGAGCCGACATTCACTCCATCCTCCACGACCCCGAAAGCACTTTCTTTGGGGATAGAAGTTAGCAGATTTCCAAACACCTTGTCCTTGTGTGGGGTCATACCCACAGGAAAAAGATGTTCTCGTAATTCCCCGTCCTCGGCTGGGAAATCGACCACATGATCTCCCAGCCCAACCAAAAACACGGTAACTGAAGACACTCCTAATATCTCTTTATGACTTTTGAATAGATGAATATGCCCCTACAAAATTAGACATAGACTTAATAAAATCGTCTCCAAATACTAAACCTTTAGCCGAAGGACCAGCTTGATTGTAGGCCAAATCTACCAACTTTGAGTCAATCTTGAGCAAAATGCTCTTTCTGCACTCTACTGAAAAAGCAGTGTTTGCATTGCCTAGAAGGCAAATCGCCCACTGGACCCATTGACGTAACTCATCCATATTCAAAACTTCCTTACTCAAATGAGCTACCTCTACCAAATCAAAAGTTTTTGCCAATGGCCATAAAAAACATCTAAAAGCCGATCATGGCACATACGAAGACCCTTGTCTAATCCCTTCCTTGGATCACGACCTCCTTTGCCAGTGAACGCCATCATTTTGGGATCTAGTTCAGGGGTCATCATCACCTTATCCTCTAAAGTAGGTCTAGGGCACTCCGACCTCAACCTGACCCTTCAGCTTGTCCCCAAACTGAGCTTCCTCTAACCGAGTTCTTTCATCAGTCATCATAAAGCCTTCTACTCTAATAATCAAAACCAATAAACATTAATACTCAACTCAAAGATCCAACCTCTCTCGATACAAAACCAAAACTATTCGACCTTTCCTTCAACTGTTACTATTACAACTGACAGACCCTCTAGTAATAAATCAACTGTCAGTGAATTAACATGCCTGAATGATACACCTCAATATTAACGAGTTTGAAATAACCCAATCTATTAAAATGGCCGCCGAGTTACAGTAAAAATGCAAGTCCTTTGTTTATTTCCACCATCACCATGCTCAGAAAGTCCGTAAATGCTTAACCTCGGTGTGACCAAAAAATAGCACGCATCTGGTTCAACCAATTCATTTATTAATTTTGTTTAGTTAACCGAGATTCCATCAAGACGTGCAAGCCGAATTCATGCACCCTCCTTCAATTTTTTTAATTTTTTTTAACACAAACTTTATTGGGTATTTCGATTTTACAGTACCTGGTAGCATAGTACTACATACATAGTAATTGAGGTGAAGCGCCTACTATTGTTCACATTCTTCATTACGTATCTTAACATCAACCAGTACATTACTATCCCAGTACTTTGTCCTTTTGGTGTGTCCAACAATTCTGACACATATATCATCAAGGCACTATTCCGGCATATCATACTATTTACAGAACCCTATGTCTGGAACCCAATTCTCCTTACCCACCCCAACCCACCCCCGTTAATCAAACTAAAACCGAACAGACAATTGCCGTCATTGTGTTGTTACATTACACCCAAACGCCGGATGTCTTGTAGTGCACTCTACCAATAGTGTGAGGTGGAACAAGGGAGAGGGGGCTGGACCAACCCGGGGGGGGGCAGGGAGCCCAGAGGGGGAGCGGAATGAGAAAGGAGAATCCACTCAGCCATCCTCTACCATAGGTCCAATCAACGCACGGGGGGAGTTGGTGCTAGGAGGGTCACCCCACTCACAGCCCGGGAAACCGGGAACCCACTGCACTCTCCTCCGCGTCTGCCCCGAAAAGCTGTTCTAGGTGTGCCCAGTCTAAGGAAATAGGTCGCTCTTAATCCCCTGCACTCCTCCCGCTGCAGTGCCTCCCTTTCTGCGGTAGCCCAACAGAGGACCTCTTCTTTCCAATGGCTCACCCGTGGTGGTGTACGAGATTTCCAGCGCTGAGTAATCAGCCGCTTCGCTACCATCAGGGCTAAGCTCGCAAGCGAGCGCAACAACTCGATTTCTTAGGGAGTGGGAAATTACCCAAGAGACAGGCCCCCACCGTATCCCAAGGCGTGTGCTCCGTTATTACGGCTATGTGTTGAGTAATCGCCCCCAGAACTCATGCAATATCGGGCAGGACCACAGCATATGTATAAAATCAGCATCTTGGGAAGTGCATCTGGGACAGTTCGGGAAGCAGTAGCATACATGGTGTGTAGTGTTTTCGGGGTAAGGTAAGCCCTATGCAATATAAATAACTGTATTACTTTCAATCGGTAGTTTCGTGAAACCTTTCGAGGATGCTCCAATATTAGGGACCACTCCCTATCCTCGAATTCCCGCTCCATCACCGACTCCCATTTATGGCGGAGAGGCTCCAATGGGACCATTAGATGCTCCCGCAACCCCCGATACAACCACCGCACGAGATGGCGGCCATGCCCCATAATGTGGATAGCCTTTAACAGATAAAAGGTGGGAGGCTCTCTTTGATCGACCTGCCAGTGCCGGCGAATGAAGTGTGTAATTGTAGCATGGAGAAGGAAAAGGGTATCGGGTACCGCATTAGCACGGACAAAGTCTGCATGTGGCATCAGGTTTCCATCATGGAAGAAATCTCCGACCGTCCCAATCCCGGCCTGTGCCCACACCCGAATGTGCGCAGCTGTAAGAATTCCACGTGCCGTGGGTAGGCCGCAGAGGGGAATATTCGGGGCATAGGGGGGTGATATTTTCGCAGATTTATGCGCTTGTCTCCAATAATGAAGTGCTATGGTTAGCAGATAGGGGGGTTCTTCCACTCTACCTGATCCCGGGCACAGCAGGGTTTGCAAGGTACCACATCTAAGACGGTCCTGAGTATACCCTATCTCAAATAAATTATGTCCTGCCAGCCAATATGCCAGGCACTGCAATTGCCCGACAATGCAATATGCTTTAAAATCAGGCGCTCCCATTCCCTCTGCAGCGCTGGGAAGCTGCATCTTGACCAATGCCATTCTATGTCTACCCAAACCCCAGAGCAAGGAGGCCAACAGAGAGTTTAGAGTCTTGAAAATCCACGCTGGCAGGATAACCGGGAGGTTGACAAATTGGTATAGGAGCCGGGGCAGCCTGACCATTTTTGACACCGCTAGGCGCCCTGCCACTGTAAGCGGTAGAGTATTCCATAAAGAAACCTGGGACCAGAGGGAGTTAAGAGTTCGAACCACGTTACCAGCTATAGTGTCGGCGGTGGTTCTGTAGATATAAATACCCAAGTATTTAAAGGTGACGGGCGCCACTTGAAACTGCAACCGACCAAAGCCCAAAGAGGGATCAGTATCCCGGTTATTGAAAAAATATGCTATTGACTTAGAGGCGTTGAGATGCAGTCCCGATAGCCCTCCGAACCTTGCGAACACATCTGCTACTGGCTGCATATTCATAGTCATGTCCCGGAAATACAGTAACATGTCATCTGCGTAGAGTGACACAGAATGGACCGCGTCCTGTAGTGGGACACCATAAGGGGCCATAACTTGCCGTAGATATTGGGCTAAAGGTTCAAGCACCAGGACAAACAATAAAGGCGACAGGGGGCAGCCCTGCCGTGTGCCACAGTAAATGTGATATGCTGGCGATATGATCGAGCCGGTTTTTGCACGGGCTGTTGGGTTAGTATAGAGTAATTTGATCCATTGACAATAAACAGGGGGCAAGCCAAACTTGGTCAGGACCGCTAACATGTAGGACCAACTCAGTGTATCAAAGGCCTGACGTATGTCCAATGACAGGCAACCAGCGCGCGGGAATTGTGCTGCGGTCGCATGCAAAATGGCGTGGAACCGCCGAATATTTAAAGAGGTGCTGCGTTTGGGAACAAACCCGCATTGATCCACATGTATAAGCTGGGGGAGCAGTGGGAGAAGCCTGGATGCCAGCAACTTACTGAGTATTTTATACTCAGTGTTTAGAATGGATAGGGGTCTGTAGGAGGTCAAGTCAAGAGGGTCCTTATCGAGCTTTAGCAAGGACGTGACCAGCGCCTCTCTAGTTGTAGGGGGCAGCGCACCCTCCTCGAGCGAGGTAGTATAAAGCTGCAGTAATTTAGGCACCAGCACAGCCGCAAAGGCAGAGTAAAATTCAATTGGGAGCCCATCAGAGCCCGGTGCCTTGTTACGAGCTAATGCCCTAATCGCCGTCCTAATTTCCACCAGTGTAATTGGTGCTGCTAAATCCTGGGCCTCTGAGTTAGAAATCACTGGGAGATCTACCCCCTCAAGGAAACGAGTAGTACCATCTGTCTGGTCTAGGGGAGGTGCAGCATAGAGAATGGCATAGTAGGCCTGAAATGCGGTATTTATCTCAATCTGAGTGGTGACCCGTATGTGCTGAACGTCATTAATTGCCAGTACGGGAGTGGGGGTCGCAGGAGGCGCAATGAGCCTCGCCAGTAAAGTGCCGGAGCGGTCCGCCTCAGAGTGCGTGCGGAGAGTATATGCATTAAAATCTAACAATCGCAAGCGTTCCAGCAATTCCGCATATTTGATCTGGGCTGACTGTAAGCGTTTCTTCCCACTCCCGTCTGACTGGGCTTCCACTTCGAGCCCCTGCAATTGGTCCTCCAGCTCCGTAATGTCCCTTACCACTTCCCTCCTAAGACCCACCAGGGAACCCAAGGAGACCCCCGAACCGCCACCTTAAAGGCCTCCCATTCCAGAGAATCGAGTTGTGGCTGTACCCTCGTTTGTCGAAAAATACGTATCTATGGCTGTGGTTAATGTGGCCTTATACACCTGGTCTTCCAGTTGGATGGGTTGCATACGCCAGGTCGGTATAGGCGTGGGGAAGCGCCCCCACTGAAGATTTAATTCTATGGGGTTGTGGTCTGAGATTGTCTTACCTAGGTAAGTGCAATGTGACACTTTCGAGGAGAGCTCGGGGGAACACAGGAAATAATCCAGCAGGATGTGCAACATGTGCGGGTGCGAATAAAAGGAGTACTCCCGCATTTGCGCATGTTGAGCCCTCCAAACACTATTAAGTTCCACCCCTGTGCCCATCGTGTCAAAGCCGCAGCCTGGGAACGCGCCGGGGTGCTAAGTAAAGGGGGGTGAGAGCGATCCAGGAAGACATCAAATACTGTATTTAGATCTCCCCCCAGCAACCATGGGTAACCGGACCAGTCCGATAGGGCGAGTGAGACCCGTATTAAAAAGGCCTCCTGGTCCGCATTTGGCGTGTAAAGGGACCCCAGCACCACCTGCGCCCCGTCTAGGGTTCCCCGTAGGAGCACATACCGCCCCTGCTCATCTATCCTGCTTTCCCTAAGGGAAAAGGGAACCCCTGCCCGTATCCATATTGCAGCCCCTCTAGAAAAGGCAGAGTACGCTGTAGCATAAATCTGCCCCCTCCAACTGCGCTGTAGTTTCGCAGTCTCCGTGGGCATTAAGTGTGTCTCCTGCAAGTACACGATTTGGGCCTTCCGGCGGTGCAGCTGTGCGGCTATACGATGGCGCTTAGGAATGGCCCCCATCCCCCTAATATTACAGGAAATGACGGTATAAGATTTGGGACTAGTCATGATCAAGACACTCTCGCAGAGCCCACCCACTCCACCCCCAGCCCACCCCGCCCCCCACCCATCAGATCACACAGCATTGTCACAAACAATAAAACTATAACCCAATACTGGGTCCAACGATCCAACTTCGCTCGACCAAACTGTGCAAAAAACATTAACATCTGTCACATCAAACTTGCTGTCACTTGTGGGGAAGGCTGCAAGCAGTAGTGCTCCCAGGAGAGCTGCAAAAGGGAAGAAAAACACTCAGTGTGTGAAATCGCCCAGGACAGGCCGGGCCGGGGAGGACATACCATAATCCATCATCCCCAGTTGACTAGTGTAAGGAACCTATGATACCGACTCACCGGCCGCTGCAATGGACCAGTGATAATTACTATGGCAAAGACGGCAATTTGTACATCACTAAATAATAGTATGCCGACAGACTAGGCAGACAAGGAGAACCTTTCAAACCACACATCAGTCTAACTTTCCAGAGGATCCTTGCTCAGCTGCGTAGACTCCGAGGGGAAAAGTGAGGCGCTGCCAACGGACTCCGCGTCCGAGTTGGTCTCAACCGAAGGACTGGTACTGATGGGGGCGGGAGGGGCGGAAGGCCGCTGCAGATCGGAGAGCCTCCTGTCTACCCTCCAACACCAGGTGTGGAGGCGGAGAGCCGGAGCCCGTACTCTGTGTCATGAGACCCCTTCTACGCCTCCGGGGAGCGCGCTGCAACCCCAGTTGTGTGGAGTCCATCCGCCTTGCAGGTAACATGTCTGGGAAGGTGTCGTCCAGCCATGCCCAAGCTTCATCGGGTGTATCAAAGAAGAACGATCATTGCTTGTGAATAACTTTCAGCTTAGCCGGGAATAGTAGTGCAAAGGTAAGTCCTGCAGCACGGACCCGGGCCTTGACCTCCAGGAATGAAAAGCGTCTACGCTGGACTGCCAATGTATAGTCAGGGAAAATGGACACACGCACATTGTCGACCTGCAGTGGGCCCTTGTCGCGGGCTGCCTGGAGCAGGTGGTCACGGTCCCTGTAATTCAAGATTCTGGCCAGCACTGGGTGAGGGTTTGCACCTGGAATTGGACGACGTGTGGGTACACGGTGGGCCCGCTCAACTGTAAAGTGTGCCGACAGGCCTGTCGGGGCCACACTAGTTCTTAGCCAGTTTTCGATATAGGTCGTCGGGTTAGAGCCCTCCGTTCCTTCAGGCAATCCCACTATTCTGAGATTGTTTCGCCGAACCCGGCCCTCCGCATCGCCTGCCCGTGCCTGGAGTAGGTCGAGCTGCTGGTGTATCCGCCTAAGTTGTTCATCATGTGCGGCTACCTGCGGTGTCACAGCCTCCAGGGTCTGCTCTGCAGATTTGACCTTGTCTGCCAGCTTTCCATGGTCAGCCGTGAGGAGGTTGAGTTCCACCGAAATTGTGCCTAGACGGTTCTCCAACGCCGTCCGGGAATCTCGGATTTCTTTCAGGATCATATCCAATTTGTCCTCCGGAGGGCTGGATACCGGCCCGCCCACAGGGGCCTGAGAGTGGCCCGAGGCACGTTCAGAATGTGGTGAGAGCGACCCAGTTCTCCCAGATCTAGAAGCGGCTGGTGTTTTATTTCTGCCCATGATTACTGGCACATCTGGGGGGCCCGTCAAACAGGGTGGGGGATCCCGGAAATCCAGGGGGGTGCGCCCCCCTCCACATCACCCTGCAAGATAGGGGGCCACACCCTCCAAGCAGGAGACCCCAACCGCAAGCGGCGGCTCGGCACACTCAGGGCTGCAGGCAAGCAAAGCGGCCTCAGGGCCCACCACCACCGCAGCAAGGTCCGTAACTCGCTCTAGCCCCAGTAATGCAGCGCGGGGGAGCCTCCACTTACTGAAATAGCGTCAGGTCGATAGCCAGTCCCATCACAGCCGGAGCTCGCACCGTGGGCAGCAAGCCGTACCCTAAATCTGCATGCCCCAGGGGCCCGTGCCTCTCAAGCGCTCTGCCCTTCACAATCGTCGCCAGGTAGGAGTCTCACAGTCCCCAGCTAGTTCACCCCCACGAGCACAGAGGGGAACTCTTCCAACGCTGCAGCGGCGCGAATAAAGGATGCAGGTATTCACTGGGCAGAGGGGGCAGTTCTGTTCCTACACGGGGCCGGCGGCAAATGTTATCTTACCCTTAGGGTGCCATCAGCCCAGTCAGTATCGTCCACCCCTGGTGCACCCTCTGGGGTCCAGAACTCTCCTGCCAGTGTCGAGGGGTCTCCGGGAGTCTCACTACCCAGCAGGGCACACCACCGCTCCCTACAGGGGTCAGAAGGCACCAGATCAGCAGTCCCCGGGGTCCCACAGGTCGATATCAGTCTCGCGCCCAGCCGCCGGCACAAAGCCAACCCCTAAGGGCCCGGGTCCGCTCACCACAACGACTCCAGCTGCTTCCCAGAGCCGCGCAGCAGCATGAGGCAGTGTCGAGTCCTCTTCAAGGCGACTGCACCGCTCCTCCACCAGGCCTCACATCCAGGGGCTCGAGTCTCGGCGCTAGCCGGCAGCAGAAGTGTCCCGCCTGGTATCCACCGCAGGCGAGTCCGTAGCGCGGAGGGCCTCACGTCGTCACCAGCCCCAGGGGTGCTCCGGACCTCAAGTGGCCCCAAGACCGGCGTCACAAGCCACTGGGAGTCTCCTACTTACAGCAGTCTCCCGACCGGGACCAGCAGCAGGCTGCGCCCCCCTCGTGGCCGCAGTGCAGGCAGGAGGAGCTATATCCGTGCCCCCGTCCTGGAACACGCCGCAAAATCAGCCAGCACCGTGGGTGGCAGACCACGTCTCCCCCAACAGGGGAACAGTCCAGGCAATAGTCCAAGCCTCCGGCGTAGGGGCCCTTGTCCGAGGCCATAAGTAAACGCGCCAGCCAACCCAGGGGGCAGCCCGGTCCAGGCTCAGGCGAGTCCGCTGCAGTGCAGGCCCCTCCCCCGGGCCAGGCCCAGCGCCGCACCGGAGTCTCTCGGGTGCCAAAACTGCAGTCTACGAGCCTCCGGAAGCCTCGGAGTTGCTGTAGGGCATTCCGGGCATTCTCAGCTGGTCCTCTGTTTGTCTGCCAGCCGTCAGGTACAGCAGGGAGTGTCGGATTTTTCCCGGATCAGTTCCCCCGGCCCGGAGCACGTCGCTTATGCGACCACCATCTTGGGTTGCAGGCCACGCCCCTGCCATGCACCCTCCTTCAAATCATCAAAAAATGACCTGCGAACTACGCCTTCCCTTCACGCAACCGAGACAAAGCTGCCACAGGAGCGAGACAGCATTGACATGGCACACGCCTCTACTCTCACAGACGGCCTCAAAAGCCTGTTGCGTGTGGAGGCCATCCAGGTAACCGACAACCAATAACCCCGGGCCTCTAAGTATGACAAATCTAATTTTTATTTTCCTGTGCAACTACGTCCCGTCTATAAATTTATGCTACAGTCACTGTTATAAACCCAAAATGAAACATAACCCCAAAGACCGTCCTGTATGTAAAGAATATCACCTGAAAATAATAAACCTCTTCCAAACAAACCTTACACTCAAAAACTTTACTTCCAGATATAGAAACAACTACATCTAAATAAAAGTAATTTCATATCATATATTTTATACAATTCCTCATGAATTTCCTCACACTGTCCACACAGTTACTAATCTGCAGGAGCAGCAGCAAAAAAGAAGGCTCTGTGTTGGGTGTTCTGTGATTTTATTTAGGCAGAATTCTAAAGTTCTGTATTCTTTAAAGGAGCTGCTGGAGTGGTGGCAATAAAGGTAGTTGCATAATGCTAGCCTTCGGGTCTTGCCATAAAATTGCGATTCTCCTATTACCATGACCAGAGAATCTGGATTTCATTAAAGACACGGAGGCTAACATTATGCATATTCTTTTAATGCAACTTCATGCACAGCCATTTTAAAGTTACATCATAAAGCAAAGCTCTAGAATGTACAAATGTAACGTTGGCAACAGCAACACACAGATCGGCCTCTTTTAAATGCAATGAGAGCAAAAAGGTAAAGTTCTTCCAAAGGCAACAAAGTCCAAGAGATGGCATCATGAAGGGAAAGGCCTCTCCTTGAAACAGTGAGGGACTCCAAGCGGAAGAAATCGAGAAGTCAAGAGTTGTTTGCAGTCGAGAGTTGCTTGCAACGAATCGTGATGAGGAGCCAATCAAGACGAGTTATCTGAAAAAGGACAAAATGTTAGGAATTGTACTTAACGCCTTATGTAAAGGGGGAAAACGAATCGGTGGTAATTGATAATACACACATTAAGGCAAAATACAGTGAAAAAACTGAGTTATATTCTATTTTAAACAAAACATTACACTTAAAAAGTTGTTAGAACAAGAAGAGTGCAGTAAGTCAAAGAGATGTTAAAATGCACTCCCGGGAGGGAGGGTTGGGATAATGTTAGCCTCCGTGTCTTTAATGAAATCCAGATTCTCTGGTCATGGTAATAGGAGAATCGCAATTTCATTATAAGACTGGAGGCTACCATTATGCATGTTGGTAGTCAAGTAAAGCTACATCAGACATGTGTTCGACAGGTTTGCAGTAATGTTTTGCAAAGGTATAGGAACTTGACCAGTCTGCTGCTTTGAGAATATCCTCCAATTTACCTCCTTTCCAAAAGGACTGGCTAGCCATAGCTCCTCTTAAAGAGTGTGCCTGAAACCTATGGAGATCAATGCCTGCCAATTGCATAGCCAGTTTAACCCATCTAGCTATGGAAGAAGAAGAAACAGGTTTGAAGGGCTTAACAAAGGATATAAGCAGTTGGTTTACACCAGGGGTGCGATGAAGGTCCATCCTAGTATCATATTCCATCATGCAATCCACCACACATAATTTTTTACAAGCGTCAAACCTAGGGTAAAAAATCATATCAGACATCGTTTTAGTTCTCTTGATAATTTCAAATCTGACGCCGAAGGCGTCATAAAATCTGTTAGATATTTCCAATGTCTTAACGTCCGAAACTCTACGGCAGGATATTAGACATAGAAGAGAAGCTAGTTTGATGGAGAGTCTTTTATTATCTAACAAGTTATTATTCGGCCAGTTACAAAAAAGGTCAAGTAGCAATTTAACGTTTCATAGGGTGTCGTATTTAGGTTTGGGAGGTCTTTTAAGCCTGATGCTTTTCATAATTCTGCAAATTATAGGGTTTTTCCCGATAGTTCTAACATTTAAAAGGGAGTGACCCGCAGAAATGGCTGATCTATAACAGTTAATTGACCTATAGGAAAGACCTCTTTCAAATTGTTCAACAAGAAAATTGCCTACATGCACAATAGGAGCCTCCACAAAATCCAGGTTCCTTTCCAGGCACCAACAAACCCATCCATCACCTTACTATTAATTCATTGCCCACAAAAAAAAAACCCAAAAAAAACTACCTCATCCCTCTTAACCCTAATTATAAGTTGTTTAGTGGTCTCTTTGACCTCTGTCCATCATGTCTGATTCCGAGTCTGATGACTCTCAGACCCACGTTCCCGCTCCTAACACCAACGAGGAGCTCATTAAGAAAATAATACACAAGGAATTACATTCCTGCATGAGGGAGACCATAAGTAAAATTGTTGCAGGTAAGAGACCTCTTTCCGATCCCATTAACCCCTCTGCTCTCCACGGAGGGCACATTGATGACCTGAATAAAAGTGGGGGTAAAAAACTAAAAAAATGCAACAATTTAGAAAATGAGAGCACTCCGGGAGGTCCAAGCACCTCGCATATATTGGGAGGTTTACGCACCTCAAGAACTGAAGGAGGACTAAGCTCCTCAAATAATACGGACCGAGACAAAGTTGCCACAGGAGCGAGACGGCATTGACATGGCAATGCCTCTACTCTTGCAGACGGCCTCAAAAGCCTGTTGCGCGTGGAGGCCATCCAGGTAACCAACAACCAATGGCCCGGGCCTCTAAGACAGGCAAATCTAATTTTTATTTTCCTGTGCAACTACGTCCCGTCTATAAATGTATGCTACAGTCACTGTTATAAACCCAAAATGAAACATAACCCCAAAGACCGTCCTGTATGTAAAGAATATCACCTGAAAATAATAAACCTCTTCCAAACAAACCTTACACTCAAAAACTTTACTTCCAGATATAGAAACAACTACATCCAAATAAAAGTAATTTTATATAATATATTTTATACAATTCCTCATGAATTTCCTCACACTGTCCACACAGTTACTAATCTGCAGGAGCAGCAGCAAAAAAGAAGGCTCTGTGTTGGGTGTTCTGTGATTTTATTTAGGCAGAATTCTAAAGTTCTGTATTCTTTAAAGGAGCTGCTGGAGTGGTGGCAATAAAGGTAGTTGCATAGTGCTAGCCTTCGGGTCTTGCCATAAAATCTGCAAATACATAGCAGGGGAGACAGAGTTGTCCATATCTCTGCCTCTGGCCTATTTATCATGACATTTTCACAATCATTAGGCTGAAAGATAAGATTTTGCAGTTTTGTTATAATGGGTGAAATAGAAAAATCTCATTGTGTGTTGATGATATCCTAATCCAAACCTTCCCAGCACTCTAAGAGGAGATTAACAAATATGTACAAATAAAGGGCTAGGACAAAGGAAATGGCTACACTGTCCGGCGCAGAGTGTACCTTAAGTTATAGTTTCCCACTACCATCAGCAATTCAAATACAAAAAATAATAATGTAATGGGCACCCCAAAAACCACCTTCTATAATAGATGTAGAATAGAATAGTTTTTTAATCCAAATCTCAACAATAATTTATGTAAAAATCAGCAAAATGATGAAATTATAAATAAAAGAATGTCATCATCTCAATATAATATTCCTAATACAATCCTCTAACGCTATTACACTTCACTGTGATACATCCATAAGAAAATCAATTAGTAGATAAAATTACAAAGAAGAAAATATCATCATCTCAATACAATATCTGTGTTGTATTTCTTCAATTTAAATATAGTCATTTGCCGCATAGTTCTTCAAAATAGGTACAGCCAACACATGTTTAGTGACTTAGGCTGCTTTTTCAACGCTATAACGATACACAGACCTAAAGAATTCAAAGAAAGGAAAGAAGGCAAGTACACATGCTAAAAGCTGTCTTTTAGATGATTATCTACATATAACGAAACAAAATCTATTGATACAAAAATTAATTTAAACTTGTGACTATACAAAAAGATTTTTTAGTTCTATTAACAAATCTCCACCACAATCTGTGCAAACTTGACAATAGGTCAAGTCTCACTACTTCAAAAGTACTGGGCCTCTGACTGCACCAAAGGAGAATACTTCTGGAACTGAGGAAATTTTACCAGGAAGAAGGACTGCTCTGCTGCCAGGAGGGACGGCCACATTGCTTAATTTCTTTGCATTTTTGGCCTGCTGCTTCTTACCTGGGAGTGAGAAGGACTGGACCCGCTTCTCTACATCCTAGAACTTAAGTTCTCTCCAAGGGCTTGTTGGCTTGCCCCCTATTTCTGAAGTCTCAGGGATATCAAAGACTTCACCTTCATCTTCAACTCAGTACCTGGACTTTACTTGCTGTAAGTCTTGCTCTGCCAACTTGTGCCAATCCAATCCAGGGCCATTGGAAGTGAGTTTAAAGTGCTGCATCTGCCAGAACCTGCGCATTGACGCCGTTGAACTGATCGGAACCAACACATCTCCTGCTGCGAGATCAGGATCGACGCATCACCACTGTTGCAGGGAACAGATTGACGCATTGCACTCGGAATGACTGCATCGTCTCCGGAACTACTGCTTCTGAAGCAACGCATCGCCGCTACTACATGGAGAAGATCGACACATCGCCCTTCCAGCATGGATTAAACTGGCACATCGCCTTCAGAACACCCGCACTCGGGACTGGCGCTTCGCTCAATGGAACCAACGCATCGCCGCAGTTGCGTGGAGAAATCCGACGCAACCTCCCAACTGCATGGGGATCATTGACGCATCTCGTGCTGCAACAAGGATTAAAGTACTTTTGCTCAGCGGGCCCTGCGTGGGTCCTGTAGCCAGCCTGCGCTCCATCGTAGGTAGCCTGAACTCTTGACTTTGTCCCGGTCTAGCACGATCAATTAACTCTTTGAGCGCCATTGACTTCCAAGCGCTTTTTTGCATTTAATCTTTAAAAATTCAGATCTCGACTGCTACTGATTGGAGTTTTGTCATTTTGGTCTTGTTTTATTTATAAAAGTACTCCCTATTCGTCCAAACTGGTATGGAGTCTTTTTGTGGTGTTTTCACTGTGTTACTGTTTCTTGTGTGCGCAAATACTTTACACATTGCCTCTTAGTTAAGCCTGACTGCTCTGTGCCAAGCTACCAGGCAGTAGCGGCCCGTGGTGGGAGTGCTGCCGGGCGGTGACGTGGGGCGGGGGAGGGGCAGGGTGGGGGGTAGTAAAGTACGGAATACGGCCGTATAGAGGTAAGTAGACATATAAATAAATAAAACGAATTTCGTTGCACGCGCTGTATCGCATTTGGCGATGCAGCGCGCGCAACAAAATTCGTTTTATTTATTTATATGTCTACTTACCTCTATACGGCCGTATTCCGTACTTTACTACCCCCCTCCCCACGTCACCGCCCGGCAGCACTCCCACCACGGGCCGCTACTGCTACCAGGGGGTGAGCACAGGTTAATTTAGAGTTTGTTACTGACCTACCCTGACTAGGATTGTGGTTCCTGCTTGGACAAGGTGCATACATCTGCCAACCAAAAACCCAATTTCTAACACATATCACCTCCTTCGCACACATATTCTAGTAAGAAGGAAAAGAGAGATTTTCATTATGCATCTTATTGCAGAGAAAAGCAGATACAGAGCAATCTACATTCATGTCACAAAAATGCCAAAAGTTGAGATCCTGATTACCTGTCAGTAGAAGATTGATTAACCAAACGTCCAGAACTAATTTAAGAAACAACCATGATAAGGAAACTCAGAATTATCCCCTCCAAATATTCATATCGGCACTAGAAACCAAACAAATATGGCAACATACAAACAATAAGTCAGAGCCAAATTATCATACTCATAGGGCCTAATTACGATGTAGGTTGGAAAGGCTCCAAACGGCATTCGGATTCTCCTAAACCGTGTCGGAACCTATGTTTCCGACTGACTTGGAAACATTTCCGACCGACTGATTATGATGAAAAGGTAACCGTCGGTCAGTCAGAATAGGTTCCGACCGGCATTCGGAGACTCCGAGTCAGTCGGAGCCTAATCGTACAACACTATGGACCACGTTTCCGACTGACGTATTATGATGTCGGAATCGGACAGCCTTTCCAAATCAGTCTGTCCGACACAAAAAGGCTGTCGGAAACTGACTTTAAGGGCCCGTAGCAGGCCCCCTTCTCCCTGAGGCCTCCGGTTGGGACCCATGGGGGTACCCAAGGGACCCCCCTTTAAAAATATGCACAGTGTGGCAGGCACCATGGGGTGCCTGCAACAGGGTGCAAGGTTTTCTGCAACAACCCCTTTTTTCAATGGGAGCCTGTGTGGTCAGTCGGAACACAGCCTCCCATTGAAGTCAATAGGAGACTTTCCAAACTGTGTTCAGAACCATTGTAATTGGTCGGGAGGACCCGCCGAATACGAGTCGGTTGGAAACGAATCCAAGACAGTGTCGGTCGGAAGAGTTTCTGACCGACATCGTAATTAGGCCCATAGTTGTATCATACATACAAAAGTGAAAAAAATTAATAACATAAGTTGCAAATGCCCTAAAACACCACCACGACCATGCAAACTATAGAGTGAGCAATGTAAAACCTCAAAGAGTGCCTCAAGTATGCAAGTTGAAGTGTAACCCATAATCATGAAAGTAAGAAAATAAGAGAAAACAAAAAATATACACATACCAAAAACGTCCTACTCTTCCATTCAAAAATCGACTTGCACACAAAAGAATTCAACTTAGAGGTCAATTTTTCCATACACCAAGAGACATAGAGATATTTAAAGACCTGTGGGTACAGACTCCCAGAGAAATAATAAACACAACAGTATACCTGGGTCTAAAAAAGTAGGTTCAACTATTAGAGATTAGCCAAAGGTGAATGTTTCTAACAAATCCACAATCAGAAAAGTTCCTTTTTAAGGATGAGAACCCCCCTCCCACTATAAGGTGGCATGCTTCAGCATAGGGTACTTCCTCACAGCACAACAATAGTTGGGGTGTGGGCTACAACTCCTAAAATAGGAGGAGCTCTTGGATGTTTTATGTCCTACACCATGTGAATAAAATGTGTCGGTGAGATAGGCAGAGTGTGATAAAGTAAAGTGAAACTAAAACTGATGCCTAATCAGACTATAACCTTTTATTCCTTTCTGCTAGGGACAGGGTTAAAAACAAGTAGAGTGAGGCTAGGAAATGTATAAATACCCCTGACTATATCTTCTGGGTCAACATGTTTCTGCCTTAATGTAACCCTTCAACAAGGTGTAGGTGACATTTATCAGGACCTACATCAATCACTCTGCTATCAAATGCAACTGTGCAGTAGTGTTTAAGGAAATAACATTTGATGGTTCAAACGGTGGTCACCAAAGAATAAAGGTTATCCACCTTTCAGGTACCTGTAGGAAAAATAATAATCGGTCACAACATTATGCAGTTAAATTTGAAGACATGCAAAAGTGTAACTGAACGGTGTACACCTATTAACAGTGCACCCCACAAACACACTGAAAAACCTGATTCCTCCTTGTGCGTGGTAAACAAAAAATAGTGTAGCAGGCATATGAAACCAAAAATGAATATATTTATGTCAGTCCTTACCCACAGTAGTCAGGCTCTACTGCCGCCTCTCGAGGCTAACTCTGGCAAGAAATTCAGTGCTCAGGCTGTGGTTGTGAGAAGGAATCCTATGACGAAGCATGCCACCTTATGGTGGGTGAGGGATCTCTTCCTTAAAAAGGAACTTTTCCAACTGTTGATTTGTTAGACAAATTCACTATCAGTTAATCTCTAATAGTTGAACCTACATTTGTAGACCTACGTATACTGTTGTGTTTATTATGAAAATAAAATCACATCATGATAAAACAATCTAAAGTTAACAAGATAATTTAAACACATAAGTAAAATCTCTATAAGCTAAAGACAATTCACAAACAAGGCACATACCTTCTTCACCGTCCATCATCTCCCACAGAATGAAGAGCAAGGAGCCTCTCACAAACACTGCTTGAGTAATGGTCACATCCAGTCCTTTTATAAACATAACGACCTGCATTTTCAAATCAGCTAATAGTCCAACACCACAAACTCAGTGGCAAACCCCTCTTAAAGTGGTCATGCCATTACCTCAGATACAACAGTCATTAAGACAATTACTCTAGATCCAAGGGTGACAATAAGATTGTTAAAATCACTGCCCCACACTTCCATATATTGCCAGGCACGTATTTAAAACTAAGCCCAAGGAAAGGAAAAATATTCTAATGGGACAACTAATGATAAATAAAGAATAAATTCAAACTGGGAGGAAAAGCATTTTCATTGATAGCTTTATGTCCATAGGTGAGGTTTGAGCCTCCAGTGCACCAGGACCATCGCCTACCTGCCTCTGCTAAGTACCAAATCTATGTTCTTGGTGAGTTGTCAAATCAATTGGTGAGTCTGGAGTCAATATGGACATTGTATTGACATGATGATATTTTCTTCTTTGTAATTTCATCAATTAGTTGATTTTCTCATTGTTGTACTACACTGAAGTTATATATGAGAAATGTATATAGTATTTAGAGGATTGTATTATGAATATTATATTGAGATGATATTCTTTTTTCTATAATATCATCATTTTGCTGATTCATTTACTGTTTATAATAAATGATTCATATGATATAAATAAATTGTTGACATTTGGACTCAAAAGCAATTGTATTATGCATCTCCTATAGAAGTTGGTTTTTGGGGTGCCCCTGCATTATTATTTTTTGCTTAACAAATATGGTTTACTGGTGGTGTATACAGTAAATATTTGTGAGAAAATGCCTCTTTTTGCATGGTCAACTCCATTATTTGTGGACTGATGCTGATGGGTTTGACTATGCACTGGGACACTGCTACCCAGGCCACAGCGCATGTGCTCTGACCCCTAAAACATATCAAGATTTGCTTACCCGAATTGGCCATTTTAACTTTCCTTTAAAGGGATAGTATATGGTGTTCCAAAATACACCTGCTATACAGAGATTTAAATGTCACCTATGCACTACAGCACTAATGTGCCATCGACTAGTGCACAAGACAAATATGACTCCAGGCCTACCACTGTAGCCTGACTGCTGCATTTTTTAAACTAGCACCCAACCTGTCAAAATACCAGTTTGGACAAATAGAGAGAGACCAGGAGTCTCAGCCACCAACAAGCTACTGCGTGTCATAAGTGTTGCACCCTAAGACACCTTCCTCAGAACACTCTGAACCTGTGGAAGAACAATATAAGGAATGCACCTTATGTATGAGACTTGTGAGGAAACCTGAAGGGCTAGACCTGCTTCCACTTGTAGCCAGAACATAGAAGTGCAGTCTTCCTAACTGAGTTGTGGCTTATGGAGGACGCTTCTCCTGACTTGTTACAAGCCATCCCCAAGGGTTTTGCCGTTATGAGACTTGATAGGCAAGGGCAGAGAGGAGGGAGTATTGCACTCATTTTTAAACGATCATTGCAGTCCATCTTCTCTGAGTTTAGTATTGAGGGAAGTGAAGCAGCTTTTTTTCTCTTGTATTGACCCGTAAGTGTATATCAGGAATCCTGATTTATTGTCCCCCTGGGCCTACCTCTAAATGTGTTGAATTGTTAGCAGATCTTTTGTCATCACTGGCACTTCGATACTCTAACTTGACTGTGGTCAGAGATCTGAATCTGCAATTTGTTGACACTACTCATATGGCAGCAACATCTGTGGCTGCAGATTTGGGAGGTTTGCAGCTCTTTCAACATGTGACCTCCTCCACACATAGAATGGGGCATATTCTGGACCTTATTTTTTCAAATTTTGCTGGTATAGTGATCAAGCAGCCTATTCCACTCAGATGGTCTGACCATTTCGCCATTCCTTTTATAGTCTCATATGCTTCCACCTATGCGGCATTGGCACAGCGGTGGGTCTATTTTGAATAGCTGTATTGACACAGCTGATGCACAAGTGGATCAGTGGATCTATGGAGCATTGGATCAAATAGCTCTGCTAGAGTATCAAATCTTTAACAGACAAAAGCCATTGGCTGAATGGTTTAATTAGAATCTGCTAGAATTGAAAAAGCAGTGTAAGCGCCTTGAGCACCTATGGCACAAAGTGCATGATCCCGCCTGCAAAACAGAATATTTGTCAGCTTTAAAAATCTACCACTTTAGTATTGAGAAAGCCCGTTGTGACTTCTACACTGACAAAATTCAGTCTGCCCAAAGATCTATCCATGGAAAATTCACTGTTGTGAAGTCACTCTCATCACTAGCTCCAGTCTCAGCATCTCTTTTTTGCAGATGCGCACCTTTCAGGTGTCACAAAAACCTTACCAGTTGGAAGTGCTCCAATTGAAACAAGGAGTTCTGTAGGGTTCCTCCTTGTTTAATGTGCACATGTGACCACTAGCAGAGATCATCGAACACTATGGATTTGCCATGACAAACAGTTTATCATCACGCTGTCACAGAATACTTCTCACTTGGCCTCTGCTCTATGCCTCTGCTTTGCAGAGGTTGGTAGGTGGATGGACCTGAATTGCCTCAAGCCCATGGTTGGACGACCGAGGTTTTGACCTTGGACAATCAGTCAAACAACTGGTCCACTGCATGATGGCCTAAGGAGTTGGGCCAAGTAACTGGGCATTCTGCAGCACACATAGAAAGAGGAATTTGCCTCTTAGGATTGTTTTGGATAGGAAGGTGTCCCTTCCTGCACCAAACAATCCTGTCTGCAATCCAGGCACCCTTGCACCATGGAGCAAGGGTGCCTGTGTTGGTGCGAGGCAGCCAAAATGGCACCAGCCCAGGAACAAGGACAGGAATGCACTGTATTATTTTAAATATGATGCATTCCTGCCCTTTCCCTGTAATGCTACACAGCTCAGCAAGGTGACTTGCTGCGCTACGTTGCATTACTGTGCCATAAATATGGCCTTAAGTCCCAAGGTAAAATCTCTCACCAGGTTGAACCTACTTGGAGTATCTGACCGTGCTCTATCAAGGTTGATCTACAATCATGCCTAGGTCCTGGTCTATCATGACCAGTTGACCCGCATTGGTGCTTATTGCCGTTATTGCTATTTTCACATAGATCTTCAATTCAGTTCATATCTCTGGTTACCCTTTTTAGATTTGTATTGTTTTGCTGTCATTTTTTTCATTGTTATTCTCTATGTTTATGCATTCGAGTGGGGTTTTCAATAAGTTGTGTTTTTGAAATTTTTAACTAATGTGGTAATACTCAATGCTTTAAGCATTTTATTTAAGTTAAGGCTGTCTACTCTATGCCACAGCTACCAAGGGTTTAGCTCAGGTTTAAGTTATGGAAATCTTTTACTTGCTGTAACAGGATAGTAAATGTATTTCTTGTGGTAGACTTCAAACCCCCAACCCCCCACAACTAACAAACCACTTTCTCACAATATTGATAAGTCTAAGATACTTGGTTCACATTCATGCTATCAATTGCCTCTTAGTACATTTACCTCAATTATTTAAAATTATATAAGTATCTATGTACCTCCATGTTTTTCATATTACCAGCTATTATGGGCCTCTCCAGGTCCACCACAATTTATTATGAATGTTCTGTTAACTATGATTCAACAAGCTTCACCCAACCCTGAAGGGAACTTATTGGATGTGTAGGGATCTCTTTTGCTATGCTGGGATCATCCTGAATCATTTACTCAGATTTAGCCCTTGTGGTTTAAATATCTTCATGTCCCCTGATGGTTTTCATCACCAAAAACATGGAAAGATTCAGAGGCAAGGATGATTATGCAGGAGCATTTCGATTTCAGCACTGGGGCAATAGACAAATCAGCAGTCATATACGAAGGCTTCCTGGAGATTGAAGAGCAGTGAATAGCTTCTCCTTGGATGGTGTGGCAGGAGTAGCATCGCGATAACAGTTTGGCAGAGATCAGGCAAGAATCTATGTGTTTGCTACACCTGACTGCTTGGTCTACCATGTTAAAGTGAAACAACATCTGTACCACTCAGAGGTTAAATTGGACCCCAGAAAAGAGAGATTAGCTAAAGCCCAACTTTCAGAAAGTGTGGTGTCATTGCAAGGTTCCTCACTGCTTAGTGCTTGTTTCGGACGCTGATGGATTTGACCATTAATGATGGGATTGGTCATCAGGTGCTTTTAAATATTTCTCTGATTATCATTGGTATTTCACCAGACACTGATTGATATAGTATCGAAGCACCAATGTTTTGGGCTAATTTGGTTCTCTTTGCATGTTTCTAGATATGTGTGAAATTGATTTAGGAGGTTCCTTCTACCCTTTGTGATAGGCTACTGAATGTCAAATGCACCATGGTGGTGTAAATTGGAGGCTACACTGTCAGGCATGTTGCTATGTGGAAATGTTGTTATGAATGGTTGCACAGGTTGAATGGAATATTACTAACTTTTGATACTTGCAGGCATTCATTACCAATGTGTGGGCACCTGTTAAGGTGTCCTTTCCTGTTCTTTGATTATTACACTGATGCAGACCAATGACTTTTTGTTCTAATGAGACTACACATATTCCAGAAGAGAAGTTCCAAATAGGCTTTCCATATTCCTCTTCTTTCCTACTGTGCAACAAAGTTCTTTGAAGTGGAATGGTGGCATTTTTATGATAAAAAAGCCCCTGGGTCCTTATTTATGGCTTGCAGGCATATTTGGTGCCTCAGTTTTGCAAATGATAATGAATGTACCATTTGCCAAACTAAGATAGCTGCCACTTGGAAAACTACTGTTGTGATCCTAACCTACAACAAATATTTACAAATACAATATGTGTAACCATGCCTACCCTTCTCTCCCAAACACAGCTACTGGCAAAAATGTTGATATTGAATTATTATTCACACCACTGGGCTCAAAGCATCATCCACTGACTCCACTTCCTCAAGTACACATTTTCACCACTCCCATACCTGTTTTACACTCCAACCCCTGCCAATACTGGATAGGTCTGTTTACGTTTGGAGATGCTAGAAGAGAAAACAAGAAATATGCATCTACTTTAGAGAACATATAATAGTTGAAAACAGAGCTAGAGAAAGAGGTGAGGGGGAGATAACAATAGCCCATCCTATGTCTCATCAGGAAGACACACTCACCACCCAGCAACTGATTTCCATACCCCCAGGGTTCACCATTCTTGGTCACCTCCACTTTGAAAAAATCCAGCACTAAACCCAACTACTACAGAGCCCTCTTCCCACACCTAACAAATTCTATGGATGCGCTGTATTGCCATGGAGCTCACCACTTTCTGGGCTGTCCATTCAGATATCCATACATATGTGATATTCTGTGGCTGAAAAGGGTTCTTGCCCCTGCAGTGAAATCCCAATATGAAATATGCTATTTGCCACCCAGACTTGTGAACATCTTCATCATTTGTGATAGGCCACTTTATTTTCTTTATTTTTGTCAAATTATTGATATAAAACCTTCACCGAATTGCTATCTATCTAATTCAAGTAAGCACATAAAATGCTACTACTGATTACATTAGCACTAATCCTTCAGTAAGAGGGAAATTATGAAGTATATGAAGGACAGAAAATGAATATTTAACTGGGAGGAAGAAGTTGGCATGATTCACAAAGTTAACTTACACTTTGGAGTAATTTACGCTTTTGAGTAAGTTTGGCTACTCACAAAATCAGAATGTAAATTTCCTCCAAAAGTGTAACTCACATGTCTGCAGGGGCTATTCATAAGGGTAATGTACACTTTTGTGCAATTTACACATGAATTTACTCTTACTCTTTTGTTCCAGATTTTGTGAACAGCCGAAAGTAGTAAACTTACTCAAAAGTGTAAGAGTAAATTGCATGCGTAAATTACTCATAAGTGTAAGTTACCTTGGTGAATCAGGCCCATTTTGTGTAGGAGCTGAAAGGAATTTAGAGAGAGTGCCGACAAATTTTGCAATCATTGAGAGCAAAACATTAAGGACCAGATCACAAAACATTTTTTGTGTCTTTGGTCATAATAGTGCAGTGCTTGGTGCAAAAATCTTTTGCCACCGATTTGAGCGCAGATTTCTTAAGCTCGTAATGTGTGACAGGAATATTTGTTATTTTGTATTATGTTGTCATGGTTATGTTGTGTTATTTTTGTGCCATTCTGTTTTGTGAAGCATGAATGTATTCTTGCGATGTACTTTGGTAGTTGCATTGTATTTGTTTACGATTTTGTTTTGATGTGCCCTGTTACATTTTTGTTGTGTTCCTAGTTTCCTCTTTGTCATGCTTTTGTGAAGAGTTGTGCTCTGTAATTGCTTTAGAGATGTCAACAAATGTTGTTACATTTTCCACCAATGACATCCATTTCCTTTAAATGATTTACCACTGTCTAAGTTGGTAAAATACCACTGCTGCAGCTCTTCGACTAATTGACACCTGTGAACCTGAACCTATGTGAAAGAGAGCATGTCACTGACCACAAACCATTTCTGCCTGCCACAAGTTCATGTCCTTGCTGGTGAATAAGGGAGGGCTTGATGAAAGCACCTTTTATACCTTAAAAATGAAACCAAGTTTGTGGAGGTGGTAAAGTGTGGGAAGAACTGTTGTGAATAATGTTTGTGCTGCCTTTTGTTGTGGTGATGATGCTCTATGTTGTGTTTTGTTCTGGTGTGATCTCTAAGATATGTTAATGCATTGTGGTGTTGTGTTGTACTGTGGTTGCTGTATTGTGTTCTATTTTAACTTTTTTTGTTCTACTGTGACCTATTGTGGTTTTGTTTTGTGGTTGTTTTCCATTTTGTTAAGTAATTGTGTTGTGTTCTCTTGTCCTCTGTAATTATTTTACAGAGGTCAACAAATATTGCTATATTTCCAGCCAAAAGTTGCAAATTCTGTTTACAATTCCAGTTGCAACCATTTCACAGTAAAACGGTGAGATACCTCTGTTCTAGCTCACCTATTAAGACACCAGTCAGCTCAAAACTGTGCCTTACATTAGCCTTTCCAGTGTCTATTTTATGTCACAAGGCCCTATAAGCGAAAAGTGTCACAGTGGTGCTGTAGAACAGAAAACAAGGCCTGAAATGTTGAAGCTTAATGGGTTATATTATTAATACTTCTCAAAATAATTTAGTCGTGTTTGAAGCAAGTAGATCTTGTATATCTATCGAGGAACACAATGATAACATCATGTATTGAGGTCATGTTAATGCAGCAGTGTATTCTCCTTTTTTCTGTACCAGTAGAGCTTCTACATTGGAGAAACTGCTAGTGAGATAACATACAGCTGTCATCATGCACACAGCTGCCTGTTATGTAGGGACTTTGTGAAATACTGTGTTTCATTTCTAACCACACTGTCAGGCTGTTTGCCAAAAGTGACCCCTACACACTGGCAAAGTAACAACTGGGGCAACAGATGTGCCTGTATTGATGCTGCAAGCCATTGTGTGTGTTCCTTAAATGGAAGTTGGGTTAGCTCTGTATCTAATTGATACATAGAAATTACTTGGTAATATGGCATATATTCAGGGCCACTGGAATTATGCAATCTTGTGGCATTTTCCGCATAATTATGGATTTGCCACGTGGCTACGTGTGCCACATTATCCCTCATCTGCTGCATAATTTGCAGATTTTAACAACAAAAATGTTATTTCTAGCTCTGACAAATCAACAGTTTCTAAAAATGTGGTGACGTGTTGCTTATTGCTGCATTTGGTTTGGTTGTTAAACAGGTACTAATGAGGAGAAACATTTGATGAAACAGTGTTAACATGTACAACTATGAAAAATAATGAAGTATCTATCACAAAATGTGCTGCATTATGACACAGCCCTTGACCCTCGTGGTCTAGTTTGCCACTCCCCCGCTTCCACTCACTTCTGCCTCAGCTCCCTGACAAAGGTACTGCAATGCAGTCCCTTAAGCCCCTTATTCGATTCCGCTGTGATGATTTGATTGTCTAGTTGTTTTGCCCTTTCTTTTGTTTGTTGTGCATTCAGTTATTTTTGCCCGATTTTCATTGCCCCAATTACTTTTTCTTTAATTTCAATGTAATTTATTTGTAAAGCATCAGCCTTTACAATCATTTTGGTCGCGTTGCAGACACCTATTCTACCGCCATTTCTACCAGTCTTGCCCTCCCGCCTCCCTGACGGCCCCTCCTACCTCCCAGGACTACTAATGGAAGCCGCTGTGTGGATGCGCCGCCGGCACACCGACGGCAAGTCTGCCTGCACCCGTCCATGCTTGGACCGCGTCCAGCACCTGAACTCCTCGATCTTCCTCCCCAAGGAGCTACACCATCGCAGACTTCCAAGCACTGGATCTTGGATGCATCAACACCCACTGCTGCCACACGATTTCGCGTATCACCAAAGGACAGTTCTCCTGCCGACACTGCTGCCTCACCTTCAGCACCAAAGCAAACAACAACACAAGAGACACCGCAAATGCGACTGCATCTGCCATGTTGACCGAGCCCACCTTGACACAACTCCAATGCATCCTACTCAATGCACTATCACTCGGTAAAAAAGCCATGGAGATCTGGGTCACTATCTCATCCCTCACCCCGAAAGTCATCTTCCTCACAGAAACCTGGCTAAACCCCGCCTCCGCACCAGACATCGCCACTGCCGTCCCTGATTAACAGGATAACACACCGGGACTGAACCAACAAACACGGAGGTGGAATCGCCAACATCTACAAGGACACCATCCACTACACAACATCCCCTGACAACCCAATAATGGAACAGCTCAATTCCCAATTCTGCACAGACAGAAAAAGCACGATCAGAGGCAACCTTGCCTGCAGACCACCAGGACCACGCCCCAACTTTTGTAACAATATTCTGGAGCACATCGCCCTGCTCACAATCTATTCTGAGCACTACATCTTCCTTGGGAGCCTAAATTTCCACCTTGATGACCCCAGCAATGCCAACACCACTGACCTCCTAGAGAGCATGAGCAACATCAGCCTCAAGCATATTGTCACCAACCCTACCTACATTACAGGACACACGTACAACCCTATTTTAACCTCCAATGACTGAGTCAGACACAACCACGACACTCAACTCACCTGGTCCGACCACTGCAACGTCCACTTCACCATCACAGGACACACCCACTATGGCACTGTACCCCCCAAACCCATGTGCAGAAACTGGAAAAAGGTATCAGAAGACCAGTGGAACAATGCTCTCCACACCCACCTCCCAGACTCTACACAAGACCGAGAACAAGCAGCAGAAAACATCTCCCAGTGAACCCCATTATGCGCAGACACAATTGCCCCCACCAAGACGACCAAAGTCAAAGGACCAACCAAAAGAGCAAGCTGGTTCACCGAGGAACTGCACTCCACCAAATGCAACTACAAACAGGTTGTGGCGCATCAGCAAAAAAATGTAAGACTGCAAAGTCTTCAAGGCTGCTCTCAGCCAATACCACCACCTCCTGAGAGAAACCAAAAAGAACGCCCTGGCAGACCGCATTGAAGCCAGCACAAACCACAGCAAGGAACTCTTCGCCATCGTGAAGGAGTTCATCAATCCAATAGACATCAAGAACGACATCACACCCTCTCAGGAACTATGTGACAACCTTGCTGACTTTTTCCACCACAAGATTTCAGCCATCTATAAAAATTTTGAACCCCAACCCTCCACCACTGACAGCTTCAACTAGCTCACAAACTCAAACTCAAACCCTGAACAACTACTCACCCACTGGACCCCCTCACCACATAAGACACTATCTTCATCATGAACTCCGTACACTCTGGAGCACCCACGGATCCATGCTCCCACCACATTTTCAACCTCGGTAGCAAGACAAGCAGTGGCGAGCTCAGGAAGGTCCTGAACACCTCCATCTCTGTGGCCTCCTTCCCATAGGACAGGAAACACGTTGAAGTGAGACCCCTTCTGAAGAAACCATCATCCGATCCAGCTGAACAAAAGAACTACAGTCCCATCTCTATGCTCCCCTATCCAGCTAAAGTCCTTGAGAATACAATCAACCAACAACTCACACATCACCTAGAAGACCACAACCTCCTGACCCCTCCCAGTCTGGATTTCGAGCTAATCACAGCACTGAGACAGCCCTGATTGCAGCAACTGATCGCAGCAACAGACAACATCAGAGCCCTCCTGGATTGAGGAGAAACGGCAGCTCTCAACCTCCTAGACTTGTCTGCAGTGTTCAACACCATCTCCCATCACATCCTGATCAACAGACTTCATCACATAGGGATCCAGGGAGACGCCCTAAGGTGAATCGCCTCGTACCTCACAGGCAGAACATAGATGATCAGCCTCCCAACATTCACTTCAGAGCCCAAGAAGATCATTTGCGGAGTCTCTCAAGGTTCGTCCCTCAGCCCACTCTTTTCAATGCCTACATAACCCTCCTGGTTGACACCAACAGATCAAACAGAATCGATATGATCTCCTATGCCGATGGCACCCAGCTCATCCTCTCGCTGTCAGAAGATCCCTCCACCACCAAAGCTAACTTCTATAGATGCATGATGAACATCATGGACTGAATGAACAACAACTGTTTCAAACTCAATACCGACATGACGGAAGTCCTCATCTTTGGGAACAACACGCTGCCATGGAATGATGCATAGCGGCCCGTGGAACTCGGCCCACCCCCAGCCCCGTCACACTATGCAGGCAACCTCAGCATCATCATGGAGAGCAAGCTATCCACTAAAAAACAAGTCAGCGCAGTCTCATCCGCCTGCTTCCACACCCATCACATGCTCCGTAAGATTGTAAACTGGCTCCCAGCCAACACCGAAAGAACCATCACTCAGGCCCTTAGCACTAGCAGACTGGACTACGGAAACACACTCTATGTAGGAAGGACTGCACGCCTCATAAAGAGACTCAGGACTATACAAAACTCAGCGGCAAGACTCATCCTCAACCTCCCCAGGGGGACCCACATTACTCCCCATCTCAAGAAACTACATTGGTTCCCCATTCAGAAGAGATGCCAGTTCAAGATGCTGACCCGTGCCTACAAAGCCCTGCACAGCAAAGTCCTGCATACATCAACAAATGCCTGACCTTCTATCAATTGGTCAGACACCTTCGATATGCCTCCCTCTCTCTCGCAGACCCCCTCATGAATCTCTCAAACCAACAGCGAAGGACATTCATTCTCACACCTGGCAGCCAAGACATGGAACAACCTCCCCCTGCACCTCAGGACTGCACGGTCGCTCCAGCAATTTAGGAAGCAATTCAAGACCTGGATGTTTGAGTGATCACTCCACTACCCAGCAGCAAACTTCTCCAGCACCTCGAGACGCTCACGAGTGGTTTGCCGCTCTTCATAAATGCCTGATTGATTGATATAATTTGCCTTTTCTTGCCACATAATTTATTCAATCCTGCCACATAATTTAGTATTCCCATTCTACATCAATCCAGTGGGCCAACATATAGTAAATTACCTAATAAATATGAGGTATGTGAGGTCTTCTTTGGTGTATGTGTGTCTTGCTGTGCTGCATACATGTAATGTGTTCTTTTATAATTGATACATGCCTCACACATACAAGTTGGGCACAAGACAATTGCTTGGCACATTACCTACTCTTTTTGAATGACACGTAATATGCAAGTGATTTGCATCACGTGTTCTGTGATATTATTCATCCCACCTAATAACGCTGCATTTTTTCATTATTTCTCTTTCATGATTCATGTGAGCTCTAGCAGCATTACATCCCTTTGTCGTGATAATGGATGCAATCGTTACATTTTGGCACAATCGTTATTAGAAGCTGTGGAGGAAAATATTATTCAACTCAAGGGCAAATGATACTACAGGTAGCACACATTTCACACTTGTGTGGTTATTTCGATTACATCAGTTTGGCTATTTTACGGGTTTCAAAGCCTACTTACATGCCATGAAACCACATGTACTGCTCCTTGCTGGAAAGGATCCACTCCGTTTTTTAAAATAACAACCTTTCCGCTTAAGTAAATAAATAAAAGTATATTTATTCAAAATATGCTCAAGGCCCTAAGCCAGGGACAACAAGAATGTCCATGCATAAGACAGTAAAATATTTATACCTTAATAAAAAAAATCAGATACTGAACATCTATCAGCAAATATTTGCATTTTTGTGAGGAAATTACCGAGTGATGGCATGATTTTGACATATTAAAAAGGATACACTCTCTTGAAGTTGTCTTCCAGGATTGCCTTTTGGATTCCACTTAGATGCTTTGAGGATGATTACTTGCAGGTGAGGTCTATTTGCATCAACATTCTTTTATATCATGTAGAAGATTAGAGCAAACAAGCCTCTCCGACTACAGTACTCTCCAATTACATTAATTCCATCCACCAGGGTCTTAATTTCCTTCCTTTTCAATTTAGCTGTGTAATGTGAAAATTGTCCCTCGTGAAAGCATGATGGTTTTCTTCCGTTTCCTTTGCTGTTGGAGAGTGTTCAAGGCCTAATGAGATTCGAAAACAAACCAGAGAAGGAAAAAGAATGGGTAAGATGAATTGTCTTATTGTAATCACCTTTAAGCGCAAATTCCGAGCTCCTAATTGAACATTTTATTATGAATGTCTTCAATATGAAGGCGTTTAAGAAATAAACATTCAATTAAGTTGATTACCATCTTTCACTTTGCATTCTGTACACCAGAGAGAAATCAGAGACAGGAAAGCTGTGATGAGTTCAATTTAGGCTGTCATGCTTTCATTAAAAAGCGAAACGGAACAAGGAGGGAAGTCAATCTTGTCATGTGAAGTCTTGCAAGTGGTGTTTATGTGCGTCACAAATCATTTGATCCTGAAAATATATTCCGTGGTTAATAATACTTACTGAAAAAAGGCAAAACCCAAATTAAAGATATGCTTTCTGCACTAGTAGTAGGGGTTCAGAGTTCAAACGGGTTATCTTTACCCTTTTAAATGGGCGCAAATGCCATTTTAGCTCTGCCTGCTATTTAGAGCTAAATGCAAGTTCCACTTCCTCTTGATGGTACGCTCGCACTAACTAGCACAATCTGGTACAAATACTGTTTTCAGGTATTATTCCAACATTTGTTGTGCAACTGTGCAACAGGGATGCAAAACATGGGAAAGTATCAAGGGGCAGATTTACAAGCCCCTTGTGCCACTTTTGCGTCACTTTTCCCATGTTAAAAGTGACGCAAAAGTGGCGCAAGGGGCTTGTAAATCTGCCCCCAAGTGCTGACGTAATTCTTCAGAGTTTTTTTGCGTCTGATTTTGCACAATGGTCAAAATGATTCTTTGAAGAGTGTAATTAACAAATGTATCTGGTGTGCAAGAAATTTGAACATCTATACCACAAAGTCTTTCTATTGAAGATTTCTCGTATCTCTCTTCCCTGGAATATCAAGTAGTCTGGTCCTGATTACTTTTTAGAGGTGAAAATAGGAAGCAAAACTGTCTGTGATGTCAATACTATCATATTTTAGTCCTCCTCGTAAGTTTTCTGAGACGAGTTGCCATTTTGTGATGTCCCTGAAGAATCCTCCGGGGCAGAAACATGTTAGGTGCTGGGTCTTGTCAAGGTTATAATAGGCATTGACATCTTTTAGGGGTTGCAGCTGCGACCCCTGGCTTGCCCGCTCCCCCTTGTGACTCCTGCTCTGCCTTTGAAAACCTGGCCCCAAAGGTGGCAAAAGCACTGCCAAAATCAGAAAGTTAACAGTTTCCTTGCTCACCGTTTACTTTCTGCAGCTTCCACGAGGAGTTTCCACTTTCACCTAAAAGTACATTCAGAAGCGCAATGCACACTCTTTAGAATACAAAATAAAAGTAAAAAAGCATACACATTTTTTAAACGTGTTGCCACATTTCATTATTATGAATACATGATATATTGTGTTTGAACAGAAATGTCACCTCTCTTTTAAGTAAATTTGCTAGTTCCTCACAAATGCTCATAAAACAAATCTTAACATTGATAAGAGGTAAATCAAGCTAATAACACCAATTCCACAGTTCATATACAAAGTATGGTCGATAAAATTAGGTGGGGCTGACCACTATTTAAAAAAAATATATATTTGTGCATATCTCTACGAACATATTTTCTCTTTGAGGTATAGAGTTGGCTCCAGTGATATCAACTATTGTGATGTCTTCGGGATCAAGGTCTTGTTGCATCACTTTCTGGGATTGACGTTCACAGGACATAAGATGTCACTTCAGGTGTTGTCACTAGGGCAAAGAGTTTGCGTTGTCACTTCCGCTATCCCTGGGATTTTGGCAGCCGCGGCCCGTGCAGGTAAGAGCGGTGGGGCGTATTTCGACAGACGATGATGAGGGAAAATTAAATAAATAAATAATTTTCCCTCTACTTCGTCTGTCGAAATCCCCCCCCTCACCCGGCCCCACCGTCCTGCACTGGATTTTGGATGAATCAACACCATGATAAAAGGGCCTCCTTCTAGGACACCAGAAATATTTATGGAAGTGATATAAATGCTAACAGATTAAGGACTTGTGATTGTTCATTCCACTGAGGAGCAGATGTCTTGGTCATTAGACTTGCAAATAAGCAGTTATATACCATCACAATCTCATTAACTGGAGCAAAGTCACTGAGTAGCAGCTCAACTCCACCCTCAACCGTGATACCCCAACAACCTCGGCCTGCGCCAACCTTGCAGCCAAAGAACTCCACAGATGGATCTCCAACTGCGCAGACGAGCTCGCACCCTTACGTACCCCCGACAGACAGCGCCCCAGGAAGGCCACCTGGTTCACCACCGACCTCCAAGAATCCAGACGCACCTGCAGACGTCTCGAGAAGAACTGGAGAAACAGCAAAAAATCGGAAGATCGCACCACCTACAAGACCGCCATGAAGAAATACCACCAACGCATCAGAACCACCAAAAGGACTTTCATCCAGAACAAGATCCTCGCCAACTCCAGCAACTCCAAGGAACTTTTCAGCGTCATCCAGGAATTCACCAAGCCCCCCAGCGAATCCACGGACATCACCCCATCCCAGGACCTCTGCAACAAGCTCGGCTCCTACTTCCATCTGAAAATCAAGGGCCTCTATGACAACTTCAACAACCAGACACCTGACTCTGAATACACTTTCTACTCCAGCGATGCCAGCCAGCCAAACATCTCCTCCTGGACCCCAGTCACCACCGAAGACACCACTTCGACCATGAAAGGCATCCACTCAGGAGCCCCCACGGATCCCTGCTCCCCACACATCTTCCATAAAGCCGCCGCCATCGCTCTGGAACTACAACGCACCATCAATGCCACCTTCGAGACGGCATCTTTCCCAATGACTGGAAATGCGCAGAAGTCAGACCCCTGCTCAAGAAGCCCTCAGCAGATCCCACAGACCTCAAGAACTACCGACCCATCTCCCTCCTCCCTTTCGTGGCCAAAGTCACAGAGAAGACCGTCAATGCCCAACTAACAAAATTCATCGAAGAAAACTCCATCCTCGACCCCTCTCAATACGGATTCACCAGCAACCACAGCACCGAGACCGCTCTACTTGCCGCCACAGATGACATCTGCACCCTCCTTGACCAAGGACACACCACAGCCCTGATCCTACTCGACATCTCTGCTGCGTTCAACACCGTCTCCCACCGCACACTCACCGCCAGACTCCACGACGCAGGCATACAGGGAACCGCCCTCGACTGGAACCTCTCCTTCCTCACCGGCAGAACCCAAAGAATCACACTGCCACCCTTCCTCTCCGAACCCACAGAAATCAACTGCAGAGTACCCCAAGGATCTTCGCTCAGCCCCACGCTCTTCAACATCTACATGGCCCCCCTCACCGCCATCGTCAGACAGCACGGACTCAGCATAGTATCCTACGCCGACAACACCCAGCTCATCCTCTCCCTAGAAATGTAAGTCCGTTTTTATATAGCGCAGCTACTCACCCTTACGGGTCTCAAGGCGCTGGGGGCCGGAGTGGAAATTAAGTGAGCTATTGCCCAGAGTCACATGGTGCTGAGCTGAGCTGCTGCCGGAGCCGGGGATTGAACCGTGAACCCTGTGCTCCGAAGTCAGCTGCCCTGGCCGCTGCACCACACCTCCCCTCACCAAAGACCCCATCACCACCAGACTCAACTTCCAGGAAGGAATGAAGGACGTTGCATGCTGGATGAGCAACAGCTGCCTGAAGCTCAACTCGGAGAAGACAGAGGTCCTCGTCCTCGGACCCTCCCCCTCTGCATGGGACAACACCTGGTGGCCCACCGTCCTCGGCAGTCGCCCCACCCCCATGGACCACGCCAGAAACCTCGGCATCGTACTCGACTCCTCTCTCTCTATGACCCGACAGGTCAACACTGTCGCCTCCAGCTGCTTCAACACCCTCCGCATCCTCCGAAAGACCTTCAAATGGATCCCCCCCGAATCAAGGAAGACCGTCACCCACGCACTCATAACCAGCAGACTGGACTAAGGAAACGCCCTCCATGCCGGGATCAACAAGTCTCTGCTCCGCAAACTCCAGACCATACAGAACACCGCAGCCAGACTCGCCATCGGAGTCCCTCGACACGAACACATCACCTAACACCTGTGGAACATCCACTAGCTCCCTGTTGAGAAGAGAGTAACTTTCAAAATACTCACCCATGCCTCCAAATGCCTCCACAACACCGGACCCCAATACCTCAATGAGAGAATCTCCTTCCACGTACCCAGGAGAAACATCCGATCCGCTGACCTCGCTGAAACCCCGTGCATCCGCAGAGCCAGAACAGGTGGAAGAGCTTTCTCCAACATCGCGGCCAAGCCCTGGAACGAGCTCCCGATCAGCATCAGACGCGCCCCCTCCCTGAACATCTTCGGGAAGACACTCAAGACCTGGCTCTTCGACTGAACGGAGCTGCTTACCCCCCTCCAGTGCCTTGAGACCCTCATGGGTGAGTAGCACGCTTTACTATCCCTGGTTGATTTTATAATAAAGCTGTTCATTTCTGACTTGATTTTACAATACTGCTAACACAAGTGCTATATCATGCACACTTCTATAGCACAGTGGCCTTCTTGTGTTCCTCTGTTGCACCCCAGGATCGTTTTTGCCAAAGTGGACTTATATTCCACGTGTATTGTGCTTTTACATATGAGAGTGGTCTTGTTCTGCATGTGTAATTTTTCTGTTCTAGCATGTCTTTTTGTGGTGTATGCATAGTCTTTCCACATTTGGGTGCAATTTCATCATTCATGTTTGTGGATGCATTGTTGCTAACACTGCCCTTGATTCCCTAAATTAAGCCCTCAATCCGATATTTTAATAATCTGTAGACCAAAGATTTAAATGACAGTCGATACAAATTACACACATCCTTACAAACCAGAAAGATGTTAGCAGTTATTAATCTGCTGGAAAATGTTAAATCATTTGGACAATATTCATTCAATACAGATTTTTGAAAATATTTTAAACAACACCTGACCTTACCCCTTCATGGGGATGTCAAAAGTGGCAATAATATTACTTCATGCAAAAAGGCGAAGATCCAAGTAAATGTAAATTACTGAATGATTTCAGTTACAAATGTTGGATTTTAAAAATATGATAGGCACATATGATATGCACAAAATTCAATTTCTTCCTTTGTCTAGCATTAATAATCAATTCCTGGAATATCACTCTCTTACATCCTATATAGTAAACAATGCTATCAATTTGAAATAATTTGTCATTCATAGTGTTAGCTTCCTGCTAACTAACAATTTATGTGAATGTGTCTTGCTACTATGTTGATAAAATTGTGCATAGCAATTAGGAGTAGGCGATAAATTCCACTCTGCCGTCACAGTTCGCAGAGTTTTGACCACTCCGCATTACGCTTGTACCTCGGAGTTCCAGCAAAACTCCACCAACTGCCATGCAATGGAGTTTTTTATTGTGCACGGCTTAACAACGGTAAGTTGGCAAGCGTGAGCGAGAATTGGCATTCCCTAGCAAGGTTTTCTCAACACGGGCAGCCACGACCATTGGCGGTGAGAAAGCTGCAGCTCAAATAGAAAATCTACTCAAACAGCTGCAAAGAAGCAGAGCTCTCTGGTGCGCCATGTGGTGCAGTTCTCACTGATTTTGCAGTGTGAAAATTGCACTAAAAATTAGTGTGAGCAGCGCAACATGCCGATTACTCCCGCTTGTGGGACTCCATGGAATCTCAAGGAGTTTTCATCGAAGTCAGCAGAATTATGTGGAGTGAAAACCTGCGAGTTCCACCCACCCCTAAAATTCTTTTCCCAATGCTTACTTAAGCAATATATTTTACTGGAGATTTTCCTCTACCAGGGGACGTTTAACATAGACAGTGCACTATTCCTTTAAATAGGTGCACCATGCACAAACAGAGAAAGTGTGCCATATTACAGTGAATGAGCTGCCCCCTAGGGCTGCCGTTAACTCATGCTGCCCTTGGGGCAGCGCTTTTAAGTGAAATATGGAGTGGGTACTTCAAAGCCGGTCCGTGTTTCACAGTGAAGAACCTGCCTGCACTTTCAAGAGGAGAGAGATATCCCCTTGCAGGTGGGTTCAGTGAGTGAATGCACCCGCCTGTATTGGGATGACTGGGGAGTCCATGGGACCCCCTTCCTTCACCTCCAGAGGGCTGCCTTTAGGAGGCGCACTGGAAGTGTGCCAACTTTTTATGGCGCACTTTCAGTGAGCCTCCTAAAAGCATGTTTGCTTCTGCACCCGTGCCTATAAAACAGCACGGGTGCAGAGGCAAAAAGATTTCCTCATTTGCATGGGGCCACGCCCCCATGCAAATGAGGGAATGCCTACTTGAGATAGGGCTGGTGCTACATACGCACCAGCACTATTTGTATTACAGAATAGGGCTGCACAAGCATCTGCGGCCCCTTTAGTAACACCAAAGTGCCCTTGGGGCACACAAAGTGGGCGTACATACTGGTTGCAACTCCAGCATTTTATATAATACGGCCCCAGGTCATTATTACGCAGTGTGAAGACAGAGGTCTAAACCCAACTGCCCTTCTTTGCCCCACCCTCTAACTACCTGAGAGTGCCCCCTTTGCAAAGCTGAACTCACCATGCCATGATTCAATCTTGCGACTTTCAAATCAAAGTGAGCGTTAACTCAATAACCCATAATTCTAGCATGGTATAACGTTAATGTAAAGGATGTCTGTGATCAATTGGTTTAAGTGAATAGGCAGAGGGCCTTATTTTCAATTTGGTAGATGGAATAATCTGTCAAAATATGGCGGATATCCTGTCCGCAGTATTTCAAGTGCCATAGAGCATAATGCACTTGTAAAGGATATCTGCCACATTTTGGTGGAGTATTGCTCCTGCCAAACTCTAAATAAGGCCCAGAGGTATGTATCATAGTTTCTAAGGTAGCATTGTCAATAACATTCAGGTGCAACATGAATTTTCCATTCAAATGAATGATCGTGATTGTCTACCTGTAAGTATCACAAATAAGGCTTAATAAGATAGTTTGAATACGTGGAGTCACACTCTTGTCCTTCATTGAGTCCCTCCTCAACTTCTAATAAGCAAGGTGAGTGTTTGAAGGAAGGGACAGAGGAGTCTCCCCATCTCTGTTACACTATGTCCTCAAGTATAGCCGCACTGTGATGGAAAATTGAGAAGCACATATTCATCCACTCTCTGAATGTGTACACTTTTGAAGTAAGCAAATATGCCTTTCCCAATCTTCTCTTAACAGTGAGAAGCAGCTGGTTCAATAAGTAAAAAGGGGAAATCATGCATTCTTCTGAGGGCAGGAAAACCACACAGGAGCAAGGTATCATTCCCAGCCAGTGGACATCAACCAGATGGCACGTTGTTAATCAATTAAAAATGATTTAACAAATCCAAATTATAAGTAAATTAGGTACAATCAATAAAATTCACAATAGAAATAGGCACGAAAAAATCCTTTTAATTCAATTCATGTATCACTAGTGAACAGCTCATGTTTAGAAATTTTAACATAGAAAGTCAGTTGACTTCGAATACATGCTTATCTTGTTTCTCCTGACCCCTTTGACCTTTGTGGCAAGAGCTACTTAGGGCAAAATAGACTTTTAATTTACTTAAAGTGATATTTTTCAGGTAGATTGGGCTGCAGTACCTAATGACCAAATGGCCAATATGTGAAACAGAGGCTTAACATTTTTCCTTCCTAGTTTATGATAATGACCACATGACAATGGACATTACTTTCAACAGAGGAATTATCAAAGTTGTGATTATAATGTCCAATATTTTATCAAATCCATCTTTACTTAATGGCATACATAGTAGAGTTGCAGCGCAAGCGTGGTAAAGTTTTATTACACGCTTACTCTCCTTGCTACCCTAATCGTACTGGGCCCTTTATGATTAGACAATCTGCTGCATTTCTATTTACCACAGAGGCAATGATCCTCTGATTAATCATTCTCCACTGATAGGAGGGGTGGAAATTAGGGTGGACAAAATAACATGTTAGCTGTTCATTGAGAATCATTATTTGACAACTAACTCACAAATTTGAGATCAGATTTACGCACACAACCCTTAAGACAATGCTATAAAAATAAAGAATACTGTAAAAACAAAGAATAGCAACAGGAAGACCCAACCTCCTGAAGAAGTTAAGTCGGACTAGATTTATGCAGACTAAAAGTTCTGTTATAGCTACACAGACCAAAAGAAGTAGAACATGATGATCCGTAAAAGCTCCCTGATTCTCCCTACAATGCATTTAAATCATTTCTAAAATAGCACAGTAGCAATGGAAGAATCAAACAAGACTCAATAATAGACTCAGACAAATATTAGATTAATTTGGTTATTGTGTTAAAGATTCAAAATACACAGCAATAAGCAATCTTTTGAGAATTTCAGTTAAGAATATCACAGCTTGCATTAAAATGGCAAACAATTAGGGAAGACTTTATTGGATGGTCATTATAAAAATCAATTTACAGAGTTACAGAGTTCCACTACCATTAAGGGCAGAAGAATTGTTTGTTTGTCTAACAGCTCAAATCCTACGATGAAGGGGGAAAGGGTTCTGGTTTTAAGTCCATTGAGGGGGATTCCATTAGCATAGAGCAAAAGAAATAAAGGAGAATGAAAATAAAATGGATCAGCAAAGAAGGTTTCGGTTCATCTGCTACCAACTGTAGCATCAGCAAAGCAGTCCAAAGTAAGAGGATAGTTCTTAGCAATCATCAAAAATTGATCAGCATAGCGTTCATGTCTCAGAGTTGAAAAAATCTGAATGGCATTGCCTCTCTTAGGGGTTTCTTCTTTTATAAAGTCTCTAACAAAGTCCCAGTGATGTAGCATCACCCCACCATCGAAAGACTATCTTATGCTCAGATTCACATAATGTCACCTAGGACACTTGAAACAGTAGGATGCTTTCCCATGCTAGTCATGAGAAGTGAGAGATTTGAGAGTCCACATAGGCCTAACATCAGTAAAAGGAAATGCTAAGTATAACAGCTGAAATCCTGTTCCCATAGGCATAATTCACTGTGTACATTAAAGAGACATTTAGGAACATCAAACGTTACACATGTATTGAACAAATAAAACAACATTTCACTAGTTGTAAAGTACAATTGTATTAGGTCAGGAGAAAGGTCGGCACTAGAGAAAAAGCATTTTCGAAACAGCCTTTAAATTGGCATTACACATTTCAAATGCAATAGACTCTAAATCAATATCAAATGTAGTGTAATAAAATCAATTCAAATAGGGAATATGTAAAACTTTCACCAGACATTATCACATGGAAATAGCTGACGTTAGAAATATACTACTGCCACAATTTTTCTAAATATTTATATTAGTATATAATTTTCTAAATTCACACTACAAAATTCACATTTCACTTTTCGTAAACTATAGAATCTCTAATATTATTATGCAAAATTTCAAAATCATACCTAGTTTCTACACATTTTTGCACCGACTTCTCTAAACTAAATCTGAGGTGCATGATATGATTCATTGTACTCAAATTGAAACCAGAGCGAGGAAGACTCTTGGACACCTTTAGGGCCTGATTACAATGAGGGTCGGAAAGCCTCCAACCGCGGTTTCAGTTTCGACGCCGCGTTACATTGCAGGTGGTCGAAACTGAAACCGGCCGGTCATTCTGGCTGGATTCCGACAGGCTCAAGGAGACCGTCACGTAATCCCAATGGACGGCGTTTCCATCGTTGGGATTACGATGTCAGTTTCAGACAGGCTTTCCATGTTGGGCTTTCCGACATGGAAAGCTTGTTGGAAAGCGACATCGGGGGCTCCTAGCAAGGCCCCCTTAACCCTGCGGCCTCTGGTTGGGGACCTATGGTGCCCCCCTGTGAATCCCTGCACTGTGTGGCACACATACTCCCATTTCTCTATGGGAGCTTGTGCTTTGGCCAGTTTACTGCCGTAGCACAAGCTCCCATAGGGAAATGGGAATTTGCGACTGCACAATGTGCGGTCGCATTGTAATTAGGTATGTGGAACCGCCGACCCATAGTCCGGTGGTTCTCACACCGATTCGGTCCGCTCGACATCGTTATAAGGCCCTTAGTGTTTCAGTAGGAGGCACTCTATAGATTTGTCAAGCTCCTTTTATTTCATATTACCCTCATTTGACATCACATACATTATTCAAATCAACACTTCCTGAGTGTGGTACTCCTCATTCTAAGTTCTGCATCTTGGAATGGGGAATGACGAAGAATGCCACACATTCTTCCCTGTTCTATCTGCAAAACTCAGCTAGTGCCTGATTTTTCCTGGAAAAGTTATTATTACAAAATAGTGTGAGGTTCTCACACTTTTTGTTTTCCCGATTCATGTCTAACTCTGATTTACAACTTTACAGGGTCCATAGTAGTTTAGGGAAGCCTCTTAACCAAATGCAGATTAACCTCCAATCTAATTATCTTTTATTCAGATTCAAACTATTTGAAAACAAGTTGTATTCAAGCTATCCACTTTTGTTTTGTGCAATCCTAGGATAGTTACAGAATGCAAAGTGAGAATACTTTGAAATTATCTTGTTTTGTGGCAAATTGAGATATAACCGATTAAGAAATAAAGCATACACACTTAGCGGCTTATTAACAAGCCCATTGCACTGCCGGTGCATCACTGTTTTTGATGCACCAGTGGCTCAGAGTGCAGACCCATATCTACAAAGCCAAACAAAGCCACTTTGCTTTTGTTTTGATGGCCCTGTAGATATGTAGTAAGGCAAAGGAGCGCAAGTCACTGTGTTGCCTTACTCTGCCTCAAAGAGGCATTCCATGGGCGTTGCGGTGGGTGTTCCCATGCAAAACCCATTGATTTTGATGTATTCCCAGATTTACAAGGATTTATAAACCTGGGAATGCGTCAAAAGCCTATGCCTCCTCAGGGGAGGCGTAGTGAGGAAAAATAACTTTATTTCCCATTGTTTATTTCTTCTTTCTATGTGTGCTGCATTTTTCAGCACACATAGAAGGAGAAAAATGCCTCCATTGATTGCTTTTGTGCAGGAAGGTGTCCCTTCCTGCACAAAAACAATCATTCCTACAACGCAGACACCCTTGCACCAAGCGGTCTGAGTGCAGTGGAAAAGGACAGGAATGTGCCATATATCATAAATATGATGCATTGCTGCCCTTTCCTTTTGACGCAGGGCAGAGCAGCAAATTGACTTACAGTGCTGCCCTCCGTCAAAAACTTGCAAATGAGGCTCCTAGTGCTGACTAATAGAAGAGTTGGGGTTTTCACAGAATTTTTGTGACACAAGCAGTTGAATGTTCTGCAGCATTTAAGAAGCAGCTATCACTCTCAGTATAAACCAGTTAGGCAAGCCATTGGTTGTCTATGTTTACTTTATTCTTCATCCAAATACTCGGAAAGAACAGAGATGGTGGGCAGAAGATATTGCCAGAAGTGAAGTATGTGACATACTGCAATAATGCTCCACATAAATAAATCTAAATAAGGGAGGGATAGTAGACAGACACTGTAATTCAGAGGCAAACAAAGGTGATAGAATGCTTCTCCTGAACCAATGCACCATATAGGAGAGAAAAGGGATCAGACCATAAGCAGTTTTTTGTGGTTTGAATTACAGCATCGACTCACTGGGTATATCTGCATAAACTGCAGATTTGGAGATTATGTGACTCCAGTATCTATATATTTATATTAGAAAAGAGTTGAAAGGAGCTGGAAATATTGGTACTTGGAACCTTATTTATGAAGAACTGTTCTTGGCTGAAGACTGACACAAGCCAGGAAAATCATAACTGATTTGTCCAGCTTGTCCTGCTTTAAGAAAATCTTAATAGTCCTTCCTTAATGTAGGTTTAATACTGTTTTAAACCAAGCAAAATAATTTATAAATGAAGCTATACATTCCTCAACTTTACGTTTATTTCTCAATAGCTTCACTATTCTTATTAAATACTTTTCTTTGGGTTGAGCATACCCCTCTGATTTTACAATTTTGTAATGTGTACTCTTTTTAAAGGTAATTGTTTAACTTGGGTTCTTGTGGAAACAGGAGGCATTTGAACAGTAATCTGTTCTGAACAACACTCTACACCTCACAACATTCTCTTCTAGTCCACACACATCACCACCAATAGTAGACATGGGGGAAGTGGAATGGGGAAGAGAGAAAACAGAAACACTAGCTACCATCACTTTAACTCATCAATTCTGCTGGGCACTGATGTCTGCAGGGTGAAGTGGTTTTCAAAAGGCAATAGTAGATATCTTCTTATCCTCCATGAATGTCCTACATCTCACTGTAACAGTGGATGGATATACGTTTACTGTATCTCTGTGTAACTAACTCTCCGCACTCTGATGGCAAAGTTATTCCCGGAACTAAAACATACAAGAAATAAGAATATTACATTTCTTTACATCAACCCTTCCCACTATTAGTGAGATAACTACCTCAAGCTTTGTAACCTGACACTCTCTGCAGAACATAAGTTTAATTCCTGCTTGAGTCTTTGTGTCAGCATAATAGGTAATTAACAAACGTTAATATTCGCTAGTTCTTATTTTAGCAATTCTTATATTCATTACTTGGGTTCTGAATAACTTGCAGGGACACAGGGAGATGCTACGAGCGTGAGCGGATGCGTACGCTTGATGAATGTGTGACTACAGAGTCCGTCCTCCCCTGGTATCCCCATGATATCTGTTGAAAAAACAAGTCATTTACAACCATACAGGGAAAAGGTCCTATAAATATGGTCTGCATGGTAACGTGCATGTTTGTTACTATTTAATTGCGCAGAAAATTAGCAATCACAAAAAGCAGGGTAAAAACGAAGTCCTGGCGAAAGCCTACTGACCCTTCATGGGCTATATAAAGGCTGAAACATGTCGACCTATCAGATGCCTGGGAACATTAATTCCTAAAAGCATCACACTGATCTATTTTAACCTAGCCCTAGATCCCAGAATAATAAATTTGTTACAAAGGATTTAAAGGCTATTTTAACACACTCACCCAACCCTGCCTTTACTCACTGCTGACACTGAAAGAGCTCTACTTACAAACGTGCCAAGCCCACCCATTCACGTTCTGTGTCTGGGTGAAGGTCCAACGATGAAGCATGCCACAGGTGGTACCTGTGGGTGAGGACCTTATATATATATATATATATATATATATATATATATATATATATATATATATATATATATATTACCTACTGGCGGTCGCCAGTAGGTAGTTTTAGTTAGGACCTCGTTTCTATTCAAAAAGCGTTTTTTTTCCCAATAACTTTGGCGTCGTTTGACGAATCTTCGCGAAATTTTCAAAACTAGTGGCCCGCTCCGGTCAGCTCCTGTCTTGAAAGTTTCGGGGTGATTCGTCAAGCGGGGGCCGAGAAAAAAGGGGGGTCCCAAAACGCGTTTTCCCCATGTTAATTTCCATAGGAAACTTTAGACAAAGCTACAGCCCGAACTGCTGAACGGAATTACACCAAATTTGGCAAAAAGGTAGGTCTTGGTTCAGAAAGAGCCCTTTTTGTTAAATGGTGTTAATCCGTTCAGTAGTTCCTGAGAAATTAGAAAAAGAAAAAATATCGATATCTGACACCGAGGAGGAGTCGCGAACCCTCCCGGGCACGAGCTTGTTTCTGATTGGAGGCCAACACTCCCAACCAGGAAGTGTTGGCAGCCATCTTGTGACTCGGTAACCGAGTCACAAGAAAAGAGTAAAAAAAAGGTAAAAAACAAGAAAAGGGGGCAGGGTAGAAACACCCTGACCACCTAGGACTGCTCAGGGCCAAAAATAATTTCGGCCGAATTCGTGCAGGGTCCGCATATCCGGCCGAAATTATAAAAAAAAAATGAAGCACGGTCTCCCGCGCTTCGTTTGTTAAAAAGTCCCCAGGTGGGCCAGGTCCCAGGGACCACCACCTACCCGGGGCTTAATAACTTATGTGTGGGGGCACGTGGCCCCCGCAGCCCCGGGGTCCGCCACCTCCCCGGGGCTTTAATTAAATTATGGTGGGGGGCCTCACGGGCCCCCCTCAAGCCGCCACCTCCCCGGGGCTTTAATAAAATACACTGGGGGAGCCTCGCAGGCCCCCAAGCCCCGGGGACCGCCACCTCCCCGGGGCTGAAAAAAATAATGTGTGTGGGGGGGCTCGAGCCCCCCCACACTGCCCCGGGGACCACCACCTCCCCGGGGCACTGTTTATTTAAATTCGGGGGTCTGTTACGGACCCCCGGCCCCGGGGACCACCACCTCCCCAGGGCTTTAAACACATGGGAGGGGGGCCGCGCGGCCCCCCTGTAGTGTAGTTCCTATTTCCCTAATAGGCTCTGCGCATTGGAATAATATACCCTATAGGTTTGGCATAGGACTGAGGTCAGTATGCCCCTATTGAGTATATTAAACTTAATTACTTTGTGCCAGCTAACTCAGAGGCCACTAGAAACTCCTTGTAAACAAGAAGGGAGTAGTTTCTGGCAACCGCATAAACATGACAACTTTGTTTTCCTTTAGAATCGGAACGCTCTCAGAATCGTGGAAACAACAGATAACAGTTTCACTCAGCTAATCGTGCATGCTTAGTTTCTTCAGAGTTACACAGAAAGAATAGACAGGCGTTTCAATAAAAGGATTTATTGAACAGTCTTGTTTCTCGTGTAAGAGATATGAGCTGTTACAATCATAAGACAGTATGCGAGATATATTATGTACAGCATAAGCAGTAGAAAGAAATAATACTGCGCTAGCATTATCTTTTAGCTATGACACATATATTCATATACATAAATAACATAAGCTAAAAATGCGAGTACTCATAAGATGCTTCTCTAACTAGTTCTACCCCAGTGTACCTAACCTAAGTGTAGTGCAAGGTAAGAAGTAGGTGATGTATTCTATAGTATGGTATGCTATAGTATGCCAAGTCTGGTATGCCAAGTCTGGTATGCAAAGTCTGGTATGCCAAGAGTCCCTCTAGGTTCTAGTCAGCTCCATACCTTGAGAATGAGAGAGGTGGGAATCTCTTTCCGAGTCTCGAACTCTAACACCCCGCGAAGGGAGTCAGAACACTGGAAGCTGGATTCTCTGCGAGCAGGGATGACAGCGTCTCTTGTCAGTGCATCAGGCCGGGACACAGGCTCCTCTAAAGTCGAGGTCTCCTCCTACTTGCTTGGGCAAGGGAAGGTATATTTATACCCGGTAGGTGCCTTGGAATGTTAGCATTGACGTAAAGTCGGGCAGAGGAAGACGTCAGGAATGAACCCTTAAGGAATAGCGGTTCATGCATAATAAATGAGTTCTTGAAGAAATCAATAATCCTGTGCTAGGGGAACTCCCAAGAGCTTAAGGGTCTGGTTTCTAAGAACTCGTTGTGACGTTAGGGTGGACGGATGTAGGTGACCATGCCGGTATTTGGATAGCATGGCTAATGCCTAAATAAGGACTGGGATCTTATGCCTATATAAGGGCAATGCGAATTGTGCCTATATAAGGACATGTATCAGGAAAACCTATATACGGACACCTAAAGCGGAATACAACACCCACTCCACTTTCGAATGAACGATAATACTAAATGCTTAAACATTAAATGCTAAACATTAAACTGAGTACCACATGTTGCTAAAAACATTTCTAAAAGCATACTAAAAGAAGTTTAAAAAAAAACTGTTGCTAAACATGTAATGCAATAGGTACTGTACATTTTAAAGCATTTTTTCATGCTAAGCATATATTGGAAATAAATAGAACATGAATGATAAAACAGAAATATATACATATGACGAAATGGTTTGACAAGTATTCAAAAAATCAAAGCCATTTCATATCATGGTACTAAATGAAATTGTGGTAAATAAGGTGACAATGTGTCCCTGGAAGTATTCAAAGAAGTCCGTTCTATATGAATAGTTCTACTGTAAGCAGATTGAATTGCCATGTATTTTCAAAAAAAAAAAATACATTTTTTAGGAAGAGTTCCAAGTTTTGTTCTGTTTTGAAAATATGGAGGCCAAATTCATTGCTTCCCCGGTACACTGTGAGCCGAATCAAAGTTAGTGTATGGGTCTGGTGTAAACATGAAATCATCTATTCCTGTAGACAAAAGATCGTCTACCGATGTCGGTGACAGTTGGAACACCTCGTTTGGAAGGTTGACTGCACAGAGATGTGAAGCATCGCCTTCAGCATAGGATGCTGCAGCAATGTTCGCGTCCGTTGTTACCTGTGTGCCTGTTGATTCATCTCGTACCTCAGCAGCAATAGGAAGCGTCTGTGAGATCTCAACGAATGCCTTCATCAGGATTGGTAGCCTCTGGTGACAACACAGAGCATGGGCCGTTATCAGGTCCAGCAGAGTATCGATATCAATTGGCATGACTGATGGGAGTGTTAGACAGATGTCTAGCACGCATTCTTCACCGCAAAGCAGGCAGCGTAGAACAGGTAAGATGCAATCTTGCCAGATTGGTCTAAATGACAGAAACCATGTTGTATTAAGTTCCCGTGAGACGAGGTATGCCCAAAAGTTGCACTATGCGCTCACGGCACTTCCGTTCTAGGAGAGCTTTCTCCAAATTGCTGGGAGTGACGCCGTTTGATAGGCTTGCCATAGCGTAGTAGTAGGAATAAAAACAGGATTCCTGCAACAAGTGCTAGAATTAATGGCACACCACCAAACACCGAATGTGCGAAGTTTGGAATGATTCCGAGGACTGCCTGAAAAGGTGTTAACAGTCCTGAACAGATGGTCTTAAATACATGTACAATCCCGCTCGTATCAGACATGTTTAAGATACGTCCCATCATTTCTACAAAATGTATAGGGCAGTTTGTACGAATTAGAGCCTGTATCTCAACCGAAGTCCTTGCAATTTGTAGATCATAGATTTCTTTGGCCGAGGTCAAAGGCACGGTTTGTTGTAAAAGCATGGCTTTCATTCTGCTTAAAGTATCAAAACATATAAAAGAAACATTCAATGAAGGCCATAGAGGTGACTCCCTGACTGTGTCTATTTGGGGGAACAATACTTGCATACAACAAGTAACCCTGGAGCCAACCGTTACCAGATATGGTATTCCTGGCAACATGCCCCAGCAACCCTGATCATTCAACATGAGGTAACTCCCGTTAGAAAGTTGGCCAAACGCTGGATTAATCACAGCAGCTGGTGTACCCTGCAGGTGGCAGGACAAGTTTGCCACAGAACCATTACAAGCCCCGTGTAAAGAAATGTCCTGACATATGAGAGATCCGCTCAGTGCATTTTCACAGTGTGTACCGCTTAGAAACACTTCATGATCCCCACTCCAACATCTGTATTCGTAAGGTAAATCCCAGGATGTCTTAATGTATTCTTTACCCAACCTTTCATATTTGCCTGCTTGCATTTGTTTGAGGCAAGACTGAAAATGAAAAGTAGTGACAGGCAGAGTTATTTTGCCATGGATAAGCCATTCTGTAGCTGGTTTTTCTGCTACCGTAAATTGTAATTTTTCGAGTTTTTCAATGCTCAGCACTGTATACTTTGCTCCCCTTTGTGCCAGTTCTAACTGTTTATCCGTGAGATTGTATTCTGAAAACAGAGACGACGTGTTGATAAAACGCCAAGGCACATAGCCTGCACGCAAGGATTGCAGCGTCCAGCCTAATAACATAATAGAACGTAACTGAGATTGGCCTTGTTGTAACATGGCTAAATCTTGTTCCAGTATGTCAATAGCAGAGGATACAATGTTGTCCAGTGAATAAATTCTGGATGACAAAGTTGTTAACCCATTGTCGACCACAGTGAGAGATTTCTCTAAGTTAATACGATCAAGCTCACGTATTTTTTCTGCGGCCTCTGCCTGTGAAACCTTCCATATTTCATTATAAGCAGCATAAATGCCGGCATATATGAAACGTTTTTGACACGGTTTTCTTGGTCCTAGCAAGAAATCCCTAAGGTCTGCGTCTTCTTTAAGTAAAGATAAGTGTTGTTTCACATCCTCGAGTGTAGATTTTTGTAACCAGTCGAGGCACAATTTTCCTACATTGTATGTTGTTACTACCCCCGGATGTTGTCGTTGAACATAACGTGGGTCTGGCCTATTGATAGTAAAGCCCTGTATTCTATTCAGGAATCTTTCTTGACAGATGTTTGTGTCTGTGGGCCAGAGCAACCATTTTTCCCTATCAGGATCTGATCTGTTGTTTTGTAGTATTGTGTCTACTGTGACCGTTCCCTGTGTAGTGCTATTACTTGCAGGTGTTGGTACAGAAGGTGTGTTCATGTCTTTGATCTTGGCTAAACCAAGGCAAGACGTTTGTTGCACAGTGTCATTCAAAAACATTATTTGCTGTGGGATGATACAGGCTCTAAACAAAGCTTCTATCCCCTGCACTTGCCAATCTTTAGAACCCCAGACAGATTTTGTGTTGATTGTGTCTTTCCAAAAGTCAAATCCTTGTCTAGACAGTTGGGTAATAAAGGCTGCAGAATAAATCTGTTTTGTATTAGTTAACATAATTTTCTGTCCTGTTTTGTTTACATTCTTATAGTAAAATGTTTCTGGATCAGATATATTGTACCCTGAAAAATATGGAAACTAATTTGCAAAAGTTTTTGAACTACCCTTTGGTGGTGCAGGACAATGTTCCCATTGGTTAAACATAAACACATTTCTAGGTGTTGCAGATTTATGCAAGAAATGATGACCATAATGGTTGTAACAATAAAGCTGTTCGTAGTCTGATGAACCCTCTAAGTATTCATTGTTAGAGAATGCAGCAGACCTTTCTAGATCAGACATCATGTCATTAACAGTCTCAAAGTCCCAATCATCAGAATAGGTACTGGAGGTAATAAAGTCACTTAATGACATTTTAAATAAATGTGGAATCTTCAAAAGTTCCATCGGGCCGAATATGTCGAAATCGGTTTTGTCCCAAACTATACCATCTTGTATAGGAACGGCTGTGATGTTCACTGCTGACAAGTCTCTTGCTTCACGATGGGATGATTTGTGTGGTTTTAAAAGTAAGTTCACATTTTTACTTTCAGTGTCCAAACAAATGTATCTGCCATTTATAAGCATGCTAAGAGTCATAACCAAAGCTAGCCAAAGCAGAAAGAAAAATATTCCAGAAATAATCCATAGTTCAATCCATGGTGGAACCAGATAAGTCTTTTTCAGAAAATGAAAAAAATCTTGTACTTGTTGCTTGACAGTTTTTAGGGCTGGCGTCGTTTCAGGCTCACTTGGATCCTCAGAAAACGTATCAAAGTTAATGAAATAGCCAGAAGCAGTTCGGTCAATAGTTGGAATTGCATCAGGATTTGTCGAAATCGCTGGAACCAGTTGATCACGTGTTACGTTGGTTTAGACAGGTGTATCTGGACGAACTGTTACTTGAGTTTCAAGAGGGATGAGTTCCATAGCATTGTTGCTTAGTCCTTCATCTCTTACTGCTGAATTCTCGATGGTTATGAGTCTTTCAGTCTGAAACTCTTGGATAGTAGCGAGAGGAGTGCGTCTGCTACTAGGTCGGAGTCGACGAGGCCTACTATTTAGTATTGGCCACATAGTGTGGTTTGATGAGGTCGATTGACACAAATCTTTTCTCCTTTTTTCTAGCAAGGGGCGGCAGAAGTACTGTCCTTGTTCTGTGGATGGCTAGGACAGTTACTGGTTGTCTGTAAGAAGGTCCAAATTCCTTCTTGTCCGCAATCTTCTCTCTGACTAGATCCCCAACTTTTGGGATCCAGACAGGCCTTGCTGTGACTGCCGGTTTTTCCCCAGTGGTGGTTGGCTTCAGGAACACGTTGCTTTGTTTCGATCTTAGTTCATTTAGATCCTGTAAAACAGCCAAACGATCTTTGATATCAAAGGGTTTATTTTTCACCACTGTGCCTTTACATTCGAGATCAGGAACCCACATTCTTGTCCCAAATAGGACCTCAAATGGAGTGACCCCCCTAGAGAACTTCTTGGCAAATTATTTAATGAGCGTTGGACCCCATAAAGATGTTTGATCCACCCATCACCCGAACCTAATACTCTAGCTGTTATAGACTGCTTTATGTTCCGGTTTTTCCTTTCCACAACAGAATTTCCCTCAGGATGAAATGGAGAGGAGTACCGCAATGCTACGCCCAAACTGGCCATGGCTTCTTTGTAAGCCCGAGAGCTAAACGCAGGGCCCTGGTCAGAATGTAGTGTGCCAATTGCGTATGTGCCGATAAAGACTTGCAAATCTTTTATAACAGTTGGAGCGTCAGCCGAGGGCTGAGGCCACATCCATAGGAACCTTGAGCACGAATCCACTGCGACCATTATATATTTATAGTTACCGTCCCTTTGCAAGGGACCGCAGTGGTCCATGTAAACACAAGCTAATGGTTTGTCTGAAATCAACAGGGGTGTCTGCGCAGGACGTTTCACTGTGGAGACTTTCATCTGTTGGCATATTTCACATTCCAAAACATAGTTTTTGGTCTGTTTCCTAATGCCAGGCCACCAATATCTTTGTTTTAGTAAAGATACTGTTGCAGAAACACCTGCATGGGCAGAGGCTATCCCTTCAAGTGCTGCTAGGATCAGTCCTAATCTACGTTCCATGTTTGGAATTACCCTATCCCCCACTACAGGGATTCGAGCAAAAGGAACGTTGTTCGCATCAATTACATAAGAGTACTTGAGTGGAAATTTCTTTGGTAACGCTGCACCACTGCCTTTGCATGAAGCATTGACAGCCAACAGTATCTCACTATCTATTCTCGTTTTTGAACAAGTGATCGCAGCTACGGAAGCCGTCTGAACAGCCCCCTTTGCGGCTTCATCAGCCAATGAATTCCCTGTAACGTGAACGCCATCACGTTGATGACTCATCGTGTGTATCACGTGAGCTTTGGCAGTTCGTTTCTCAACTGAACTACTTGTTCCCAAAGCGTTTTATGCTTTATTGTGCCACCTTTTGCATCTTTGAATCCGTTTTGAAGCCAATTCTGTATATATTCATTATATGACTGAACACAGTAAAGGGAATCGCACACTATAAGTGTGGGGAATTCGCGATCTGTATTTTGAGGTGCCAGTTTGAATGCTTGTAGTTCAGCTCGCTGAGCTGTACAATCTCCTAGAGATTGAGTTTTAGTGACCATTGGTTTGAAGTTACCATCGCGCATGCGACCTTTAACGATTGCGCACGCTGCACTGTAAGCTTGCTTACTCCCTGTAGCGGGTTGTGCTAATCCGTCAGTATAAATTATAAATTTGTACTGATCGAGAGGCAGAATTTCAGTGGGCAGAGGGCATTCATGTTCATATTGCAGGAACGCTTGCGTTTTTAAATCAGGATCAAAAACATATTCAACATCTGTTGCAGCAAGAGAATTAACCCATTGTATCCATCTAGGATGTAAAGCTTTTGCATTTGGAATGCTTGCTTTTGTGACCGCCTCTAAGGCTGGTACTGGAGTTACGACAATAATGCGTTTCCCTTGAGCTAGAGCTCTTTCTTTTGCTACAGAGGTTTGAACTGCTGTCAGTATTTTTTCTGTTGAAGTGAAGCGCATTTCTGCTTGTGTATACAAGTGTGATTTGTATGCTATTGGTACTTTTTCACCCTCATTAAATGTTAAATAGGTGAATCCGCATTGACCCGAAATTATTCGGATCACTAAATTGAGGATATTTATGCGTGTTTGTAAGTGATTTGTTGCTAACATGTTAGCTTGGAGTGAACGCAGGATTTCTGTGTGTTCTTGTGTCCAATGTTTTGTTGAAAAATCAGGTTTGATTAATTCGTAGAGAGGTTTAACCCTTTCTGCGTAATTTAGAATGTAAGTTCTTCCAAAATTTAGGAAACCCAAGATGGATTGTAAATTTTTCAGCGTTTTTGGAGGTTGGAGCAGCGTGCACTTTTCTAAAAAGTTAGCTGCCAGGCTCTTGCCTTCACTTGAAAGCTCATATCCTAGGAAAAGGACATTGAGATGGGCAATTCTGGATTTTTTAAAGTTGAATTTATAACCTTCAGAGGCGAAGCCCAATATAATGGTACTTACCCTGTTCAAGTGCCTATCCAGGTCATCGTCTGTCAGATAGATGTCATTGACATATGACAATGCCTCATTATCATAAATTTGTAGTAACTCTGTTACTCTTGCTGAGAATAACCCCGGGCTGTTTTTAAACCCTTGTGGAAGTCTACAAAATTGACGCTGGGTCCCCATTATTGAGAAAGCTGTTAAGTACCTGCTTTCAGGTGCTATGTTTTGACAAAAGAAACCATTTGAAATGCCCAATGTGGTTTTATATTTTTTACGCACAATGTTATTCATTAATGCTGTACTATGTGCATTTTGCACTGCAAATGTTTTGGAACAAAAGTTCAAGTGTCTGTAATCCAAAACTAGACGATATGTATTGTCTGGTTTGGATACAGGAAACAAAGGATTGTTCATTGAGGAGGTGCATGTTTCAATCACCCCTTGGTATTCAAGTTGTTCTAAGATCTCCCTGACATGTTTTTTAGCTTCTTGCTTTATTGGGTACTGCCTTTGTGCAGTAAGTTGATTTTTTAGCTGTATTTTGTGGTGAGGTGAGTCCTCATCCCATCCTACATGATTTTTGTATAATGCTGGGGCCTGGGCAACTGCCCATTTCCTGGCATAAGTATATTTTAGGTGAATTGGAATATGGCTGGAGAAGGCTGGCATAATGATGTCCTCACCATGTGGGCACTCCCTGACAAAGTTTGGTGGCCAGTCCTTTTCTGCTAGAAGTATATCATAACCCCTTGAAAGTTTCTCCCAAAAGAGTGCTTTCACTTTTCTTGGTATGTCTCCCTCCATTCGGAGTGTTATTTCATATAATTTTTGTGGAGTACTAACCCTGGTGTCTTCAGTCTCTACTGTGATGTACTCATTCAAGTCCACTATCTCCAGAAGTTCCTTCAGGTTCTGGCGAGCTATTGTTACTTCTGCTGCACTGTCCAGCATTGTCTGAGCCCATTCTCCGTTCTTGAGCTGTGTTCTCAGTATTCTCGGCATGTCTGATCTTCAGACCTGCTACCTTCTTTTTGTGAATTGAGGTTTTGATTTATTTTTCTGAACGTGTTTATCGTCTTTGGATTTCACGCGTTCTTCTTTGTGATCTGACCGTCCTCTTCTTTCTGATGTCTGTGACGATATCTGAAAGGTACGAGAGGAACGTGTATCAGTAACTTGATACCTGTCAGGTTTTCTTAAATTATCCCTATTCCTGAGGTTATACCTCCTTTCAGAGGACTCCTTTTGAGGAGACCTACCTCGGGATTTAGAACGTGTCTCGTTTGAATTTTGTTTATTGGTTTCCCACTTCTTTTTAGAAGATGTAGGATTTTGTTTAATAGAGTCCTTCTCAGGACTTTCAGATAGTTTTGGCTTCAAAGGTTTTCCACCCAAACTATCTCTGCCTAATTCTGCATAAGATTGTTCTATTATTCTGGGTAGTTCATGTTGATGTTCTGTTACATCAAATTCCCTTAAGCGTTGGCGGATCGCCACTGATGCTGCCTCCCCTTTAATATTAGATAATATTATTGTAGAGACCTGGTCGAAGTTTTTCAGTAGTTTCATACCTAAATTCAAAGCAGGTTCTGCCCCATATTTGTTTTGAATTTGTTTCAGGACATCTGGTATTACTGCAATTGACGGAACACCATGTGTTTTAGTATAGATGGCAGCAAAGACTGTGCCTCAAGTGGTGCAGACTTCCAGTTGTGGTGTGATCCCCATTGGTAAACAGATTGTTAGAATGCTGTGTTTCTCATAAGGGCTAGTATTTGGAAATACTGCTTCGATTTGAGTAATTTTTTGAGCTATCCAGAATGGAATTTGTTCACGTTTTGTGGGCATTTTACCCATGACTGCGTGTAAAGTCTGTGGAGTAATTTTTTGTGTATTCTCCTGTTGAGGGGTTTGATTTGGAATTGTTATAGGTGGTTGGACTGTGAAAGTCCGCATGACATATTGGACTAATTGTCTGTACATTTTTATTAACTCTTGTAGTTGAGTAAGTAATTCCTCGCCTGACATCTCTTCAATGTCAGGATGAGGTGTGTAGCCGGCTAAAATCGGCCATGTTGCTCCTGGTCTACCTAGTGGACCGAGCCTGGTAATGTTTTTATGATGTTTTAGGGCGCCTTTAAACCAAAGATTATGCTCCTGGTATGTTAGTGGAATTTCAATATCCTCCAAAGGAATATATTCCTCTGGTGTTTCATCTGCTTTAAAGAAGTGAAATACTTTTGTTATTGGATTTGATTCTGGGAATACAATCCATGAATAGAATACCTCTGTCTGAAAGGATTCGTGTGCCTCTATCACGAAAACTGCTCTACCACCTCTTGGTGTTAGGCCGTGTTTTATAAGTTTTAGATTGATGGCTCTCCTTAAGTTTGGAGGGATGTGTATAACACCCTCATCAGTTTCATTTAAACCTGTAAAATTAAAAGCTGTTACGACTGGGTCAGCCGCAGCTACACCATTCTCGGAGTTAGTATCCCCGTTCAGGGACATTTTTGGAAAAGAAAAAAATGCAGAACAAGTTTCAAGGAAATAAAGATAAGGTGCACAATATTTTGGAACACTGTATCCTTCAACGTTGAACAAACCATACAGCTAATATATAGGATTTTTGTCCTATTCAGCTTTGGCGGATACTTAACCCTACCCACTCCAGACGTCTTATGGAGTATGTGAGTAGGGGTCTCTGAGAAAAGCACGACTGAGTTACTCAGTATCTAGCTTTAAATTAGTGCCTTACCAAACGTTGGGCGCCATGTAGTGTAGTTCCTATTTCCCCAATAGGCTCTGCGCATTGGAATAATATACCCTATAGGTTTGGCATAGGACTGAGGTCAGTATGCCCCTATCAAGTATATTAAACTTAATTACTTTGTGCCAGCTAACTCAGAGGCCACTAGAAACTCCTTGTAAACAAGAAGGGAGTAGTTTCTGGCAACCGCAATAAACATGACAACTTTGTTTCCCTTTAGAATCGGAACGCTCTCAGAATCGTGGAAACAACAGATAACAGTTTCACTCAGCTAATCGTGCATGCTTAGTTTCTTCAGAGTTACACAGAAAGAATAGATGGGCGTTTCAATAAAAGGATTTATTGAACAGTCTTGTTTCTCGTGTAAGAGATATGAGCAGTTACAATCATAAGACAGTATGCGAGATATATTATGTACAGCGTAAGCAGTAGAAAGAAATAATACTGCGCTAGCATTATCTTTTAGCTATGACACATATATTCATATACATAAATAACATAAGCTAAAAATGCGAGTCCTCATAAGATGCTTCTCTAACTAGTTCTACCCCAGTGTACCTAACCTAAGTGTAGTGCAAGGTAAGAAATAGGTGATGTATTCTATAGTATGGTATGCTATAGTATGCCAAGTCTGGTATGCCAAGTCTGGTATGCAAAGTCTGGTATGCCAAGAGTCCCTCTAGGTTCTAGTCAGCTCCATACCTTGAGAATGAGAGAGGTGGGAATCTCTTTCCGAGTCTCGAACTCTAACACCCCGCAAAGGGAGTCAGAACACTGGAAGCTGGATTCTCTGCGAGCAGGGATGACAGCGTCTCTTGTCAGTGTGTCAGGCCGGGACACGGGCTCCTCTAAAGTCGAGGTCTCCTCCTACTTGCTTGGGCAAGGGAAGGTATATTTATACCCGGTAGGTGCCTTGGAATGTTAGCATTGACGTAAAGTCGGGCAGAAGAAGACGTCAGGAATGAACCCTTAAGGAATAGCGGTTCATGCATAATTAATGAGTTCTTGGAGAAATCAATAATCCTGTGCTAGGGGAACTCCCAAGAGCTTAAGGGTCTGGTTTCTAAGAACTCGTTGTGACGTTAGGGTGGACGGATGTAGGTGACCATGCCTGTATTTGGATAGCATAGCTAATGCCTAAATAAGGACTGGGATCTTATGCCTATATAAGGGCAATGCGAATTGTGCCTATATAAGGACATGTATCAGGAAAACCTATATACGGACACCTAAAGTGGAATACAACACCCCTCCTGGAGCCCTTCATCGCCCTGGGGACCACCACCCCCCAGGGCCGGCTCCTGCAATGTCCCGGGGTGCCCACCCCCAGGACATTGCTGTTTGCTATGACACAGCTCCCGCCCTGTCATAGCAAACTCTGCTTCGGTTTTTGGAAGCGAGAGCAGGAAACCTGCTCTCGCTTCCAAAAACCGAAGCAGAATTGCTTTTGCACAAGGGGAGCTGCATGTTAGCAGCTCCCCTTGTGCAAAAGCGTTACCGGCTCCCGCAGGAGGCGGGGAGCCGGTGGGACCGTGGGGGCATTGGGGCTCCCCCCATGGTCCCCAACAGTGAGGCCAGGCCCCGGGGGATGGGGTCCCCGGGGCCAGAAGTGGACCGGGAGGGGGGCCACACGGCCCCCTCCCACAATTTAAAAAAAGAGGCAATGCCCTGGGGGATGGGGTCGAGGGGCAGATAAAAGCCTCAGGAGGGGGGCCACGCGGCCCCCCTCTATTAAAAAAAAAAAAGTGTTTCTGGCGAGGTCCCGGGGGATGGGGTCCCTGGGGCCAGAAGTGGCCCAGGGGAGGGGGGCCACGTGGCCCCCCTCCAGCAAAATATATTAAAGAAAAAAAACGAGGCCAATCCCTAGGGGATGGGGTCCCTGGGGCCAGAAGTGGCCCAGGGGAGGGGGGCCACGCGGCCCCCTTCCCATTTTTTTTTTTTAATAAACCCAAAGAAAATGCTCAGGCCACGGGGGATGGGGTCCCCGGGGCCAAAAGTGGCCCAGGGAAGGGGGCCACGCAGCCCCCTCCCATAAAATAAGAATAAAAACAAAATAAAAAGATACAGGCAACTCGCCGGAGGCCCCGCCCCCTCCCTGCAGCACTCTGCAAATGCGCCCCCTGGCGCGTTCTAAGTTGGGGGACTAAGTCCCCTTGAATACTGAGGGTCCCTGGGGGCCAACTAGCCCACCAGGTACCTTCAGTAAGTGCCACAGAGCTGCGTTGCATGGAGGTGGTCTGAGGCCACGCCCCTTTTGACACCTCTCTGCAACGCAGCTCTGTGGCGCTTACTGGAGGTACCTGGTGGGCTAGTTTCTCCCCCAAGGACCCTCAGGATTCAAGGGGACTTAATCCCCCAACTTACAATGCGCGAGGGGGCACGTTTGCACAGTGGTGCAGGGAGGGGGCGGGGCCTGACATAACAAGTGTGCAACCGCGCCCCCTGGCAAGTTGTAAACTAGGGGATTAAGTCCCCTTCAATCCTGAGGGTCCCTGGGGGCCAACTAGCCCACCAGGTACCTCCAGTAAGCGCCACAGAGCTGCGTTGCAGAGAGGTGGTCCGAGGCCACGCCCCTTTTTATACCTCTGTGCAAGGTAGCTCTGTGGGGCTTACTGGAGGTCCCCGTGGGCTAGTTGGCCCCCAGGGACCCTCAGGATTCAAGGGGACTTAATCCCCCAACTTACAACACGCCAGGGGGTGCGTTTGCACAGTGGTGCAGGGAAAGGGCGGGGCCTGATATAACAAGTGTGCAAACACGCCCCCTAGCACGTTGTAAATTTGGGGATTAAGTCCCCTTGAATCCTGAGGGTCCCTGGGGGCCAACTAGCCCACCGGGTACCTCTAGTAAGCGCCACAGAGCTGTGTTACAGAGAGGTGGTCCGAGGCCACGCCCCTTTTTACGCCACTCTGCAAACGCAGCTTCTGGTGCACTGCTGGTGGTGCGATGAGGTCCTCTTGTGTCCTGAGGACCTCAGGACACAAGTGGACTTCATCCTCCAAGCAGCAGTGTGCCAGAAGCCGCGTTTGCAGTGTGGTGTAAAAAGGGGCGTGGCCTCGGAACACCTCTCTGCAACGCAGCTCTGTGGCGCTTACTGGAGGTACCTGTTGGGCTATTTGGCCCCCAGGGATCCTCAGGATTCAAGGGGACTTAATCCCCCAACTTACAACGCGCCAGGGGGTGCGTTTGCACAGTGGTGCAGGGAGGGGGCGGGCCTGATATAACAAGTTAGCAATCCTGCTGTGTGGGACTTACTGGAGGTAATAAAAGGGGTAGTTGGCCCCCAAGGTTGACGTTGGGGGCTAACTACCCCTCCTGTTACATCCAGTAAATCCCACATAGTGGGATTGCTAAAAGGTGTTTGGAGGCCACGCTCACCTTTCTCCACCACTCTGCAAACGCGACTGCTATGATATAGTTAGAAATGAGCATTTAAAAAACCTTTGAAATTCACTGAAAAAAACCATAGGTTTCAGGGACGTTATAGTTAGAAATTAGCATTTAAAAAACCTTTGAAATTGGGGTGGGGCGTGGCTAACCGCCAAGCATGGCGGCCGCACCTTAACAGAGCCCCCGGCTGGGACCCGGAAAATCCTGCCTTTTACTGCGGAACCTGGGGGCAATCCTGCCTGAATCTTCCCCCTACTCGACGGTGTGGCTGCGGGGGTCGATCGACTGCAACAACAACCCTGCGGGACTCCGCGCCTGTCGAGCAATGCCAGGAAAGCCCGGCATCGCACTACTTGGCCTTATGAAGCCGAGGGGCATGGCCTCCCGGGAGACGGTGCCCGGAGGACGCTTACTGACTACGGCAGAGTGCTTCCCAGTACTGTGACGGAGACGACCCCCTGCGGACCCGGGATCTGCCCAGAGGTGCGTGCTACACTGGCGGACGACGGGAGCAGGGTCCCTTGGAACGAGGAGATCCGAGCACTACGCTGTGGCAGAGATCGTATTGTGACGCATTTTCCCCATTGAGTGCGAGACTGCTCCTGGGGCCGCAAACTGTACACGGTCCTTGCGCGGGGATTGTTTGCTTTCCCTACCTTTCCAGTGCCGGCGATTTCCATAATTGCCTGCAGGCAGCCCGGCGGAGCGCTGCCTTACATGTCGGCTTGCCTGCGTCATTGGGCCCTGCAATAGCGGCGTGTTCCTGCTCCCCCGCAGGCGCTGGGGCTTGTGCGCCTGCACTGACGGTGCGCCCTCATCTTTGGGGCTGGCCAGTTCTTTCTCTGCCTTTGGAGCCTGATCGGTCCTTGCGGGGAGCCGGACTGCAACGGACCAAACAAATCAAGGGACATGCTGGCATACCGGCACTGAGGTGAGGCGGAATGTGCTCATAATACTCGAAGGAGGACTGGTTACACTTGAAGCCTAATTGCCTCCCCAGCTCCTAATACTGAAGCAGCTGGGCCTGGTTCTCCCCCCCCTTTCTTTTTTTTTTTTTTCCATGTTCGGTGGGCATATCACGATCGAGGGAATATTGCATCACTTGTTAATTAACACCATACTGCGCCTGCAGAACTGTACCCCCATACTCTGAGGGAGCTGACTGGTTGAACATTTCTCTTGTCCCCGGCTTCACAGTTTATGTGTAAATATTGGACGGCCCTGTATACTTATGTGGTTGATTTTCTGAATGGCCTGAGCAGTGCGTACATCACAAAGTCACCACATTGACTGCATTGTCCATTGCCTGGGGGTGTTTGGATTGTCTGGTATAGGGCTGTGCTCCCCTTTGTGTCGTGAAGACTCAGAGCGCTTATCCTGGTTTTATGAACGGATAACAGGGGGTCCTTGCAGTCCATAGTACAGAGATTGTGCTATTTGCCATATGACCTTCACTGGTCCTGCCCTCTAGCCTGGGGCTGACTGATCGCTCATTGCACAGTGCGGGCGAGTCTCCTTTACCCTGGTGTACCACCCACGGTGGCTGGTTGGCGCAAACCCTATATTCGTGAGGCCACGGATCCGTTTCCCTGGACTCCAGGGGACTGAATCAATCAGAGTATCTGGCTCACATCCTGCCACCCTCCTGCGGCTACAGGAGCACCCTAGTTTGACCTGTAGACCCAAACAAACCAGCCTCTACGCCCTGACGCAGCACCTAGGTGGCTCTTCATACTCACAGTGCTGTATCAAAATATCGTAATGGGGCGCACAAAAGGGAAACAACTTGATATGCCTTCCACGGACATACCACTTCAGGGGGACTCTGATTCGGCTTCCCAAACGTCCTCAATAAGTTGTGTCCCACCGACGGCCTTATCACCCCCCCTGATAAGTTGGATCAAATTCTTCAGGAAATCAGGTACTCGCGCCAATCTATTGAACACCAAATTGGTACTCTCACAGCTGGCCATACCCTCCTACGTGCAGATCATAACAAACTCTCTGACACGGTCAAAGACCATTCACAATCACTATTAGACCTCGTACCACAACAAAAGGAACACTCTGACCAGCTGTCGCAAATGCAAAAACAATTGACTACTCTGTTGGATAGACTTGAAGATGCAGAAGGGAGAGCCAGACATAATAATATCCGCATTATTGGAATGCCGGAGCGTTCAGAAGGCCCCAACGTGACCCAGTTTGTTGAACAATGGTTGAAAGAGCATGTAGCCCCTCACGGGCTCTCTACCTTCTTCTGTGTGGAATGAGCACACCGGATCCCTACGGGCAGGCCAACAGCAGGAATGCCGCCCAGACCACTTATAGCCCGTTTCCTTAATTATAGGGACCGTGATCATCTATTACAAAAGGCTCAAGAAAATGCTCCTATACAATATGTAAATACCCGGATCTCTCTTTATTCAGACTGTACTGTCCAAGTGCAACGTCAAAGAGCTTCCTATCAACCACTTAAGCGGAAACTCCAGGCCCTCAACCTGAAATATGCCCTCCTATTCCCAGCACGGCTGAAAATTCTCTACAATCAGAAGGCCCACTTTTTCGAATGCACTGAGGCAGCAAATGACTGGCTGGAGACCACTCTACCCTCCCAGTCACTGGACAATATAGACCAACAGCTACGACGTGTTCAAAGACAAACAAACAAGCCTGGGCCCCGTCGCAACAGATTAACATGAACACTCTCCACCAAAAAACCTTCACCGGCGCAGGCCCTACTGGAGCAGGGGTCGGCGTTGGTGGTAGCTGCCTCCATGCGTGACTCCACACAAGTCACGTCCCCGGAACAATCAGACGATAACACGATGCCCTCAGACTCTGAAAGTAATGATATTTTATTCCCCTCGATTACCCCGCAGATCGTAAAGGACTTGTTTGGCTAACACTATCGATCGATCTCCATGGATCTACCGCAATTATGGACCTAGCCTAACCTGATGAAGGAAAGTAAGATATTATTGATGTACTCATAACCTATGTTTTTCTCCCCAGGTTTCCGCTCAGTCTAACATATTACAGGGTCCAGCCATGTGTGTAGCTCTATTTTCAATTGTTAAGTCATGCTTTGTACAGGACCCACCCCCCCTGCAGTTACTGCATTGTATAACCGTTTGGAAATAGTAAGTTCTAACATATGTTTGGACCAACATAGTTTGATCGATGGCCCTAGTATTGGGTGTTATGTTTTTTGGAGGGGTTATTTGTTCCTGGTCCACCCTATGTCCTATAATGTATTGTAGTCCTCGTGTTTTCCTGGGGCACTCCTTTGTAGCTGTCGGATATGGAATGGCTGTATTAGGTAAATATAAAATATTGACATGGAATGTGCGGGGAATGGGGTCAGTCCACAAGTGACACAGAATTTATGCCCAATTGAACAGGCGAAAAGTCCAAATAGCTCTCATTCAGGAAACTCATTTAACTAATTCGGAAGTAACCACAATGCGCAAAAAATGGAAAGGACACATTTTTAACACCTCCTACTCTGCCTTTGCAAGAGGGTCACTTATTTGAATTAGGAATGGGGTACCCTTTGTGTTGGTGGAACAACGGATAGACACAGCAGGGCGTTATGTACTCTTACAGGGCAAATTAGATGGTATTCCAATAGTCATTGGCAGTGTGTACGCCCCAAATTATGAACAGAATACTTACCTCACTAACCTAAACGCAGCCTTACTGGATTAGGTAGTATATCCCTGGGTCATTGGCGGAGACTTTAACTCTGTCTTAGATGTCCACTTGGATCGTTCTCACCCCCCGGTCAGAGGTGCGGTATCTACAAAAAATGCTGACTTTTTGCATGCTTGGGCCACGGGCTGGACGATGCAAGATGTATGGCGTATACAACATCCCAATAGTCGGGAATACTCATTCTATTCCCCTCCACACCAGTTGCACACTAGGATTGACAGAATCTTATGCTCCATGTCCCTGGTATCCCAGATTGTCGAGTCCACGTATCTCGGGAAAACCTTGTCTGACCACAACCCGCTCGAAATACTCCTTGAATGGGGGAGGGTTCACACCCCGGTCCCAACTTGGCGCCTCTGGCCACAAACCCTGGAGGACGCGGTTTTTAGAGATACATTGGGTACAGCCATTACTAATTATTTCACAGAAAACAACAAATCTGCATCCTCCTGCCTAGTTGAGTGGGATGCATTTAAATCAGTAATTAGAGGCACGGAAATAGGGGCAACCGTAGGAGCTCGACAGGAAACACAAAAGAACCTTACCTTGGTAGAAGACTCCCTTAATAAGCTGGAAAATGCAGCTATCACTAATCCAACTCAACAAGCACAGTTACAAGAAGCCAGAATCAAACACGCTGAACTACCCAAACAACTTCGTCTAATAGACTATAGCGCATACACTCAGTATAGTCATAAAGAAGCAGACAAATCAGGGACCCTTTTAGCACGCCTTATACGTAACACTCCCCCCCCTGTCCTGATAAAAGAAATATCCCTTCCGGATGGTACTGTTGTTTTTACTCAAGCAGACATTAACTTAGCATTCTGCACATATTACAAAAACCTATACAGTGCTCCAGCTGTTGCATCACATGAACACATAGCAGCCTTCTTGAGTGACCTCACATTCCCTAAATTGACAGCAGACGCTCAATCAGAATTGGAAGCCCCTATTACTAAAAATGACATCAAAGAAGCCATCAAGGATCTTCCCAGAAATAAGACCCCGGGCCTGGATGGCTTACCGGCAGAATTTTACTTGACGTATGCTGAGAAACTGACCCCGCGCCTAGAGAACCTATACAAGACGGCTCTGGAGAAGCGCACTCTTCCATTAACGACCATGCAAAAGCTAGTTACTTCTCTCCCCAAACCGAATAGAGACCCCCGTGACATGTCAGGTTACCGTCCCCTTTCATTATTACCTACTGAGTATAAAATACTCAGTAAGATATTGGCTAAACGTCTCCTCCCCTACCTCCCAAAACTTATTCACATTGATCAATGTGGCTTTATACCTGGCCGCAATACATCCCTAAATATCAGACGCTTCCATTATATAATGGAAACTGCAGCGGACCTCTCTCGCACAACTGGGTGTATCTCCCTTGACATGCAACAAGCGTTTGACACACTTGACTAGTCTTACATGCTGGCTTCCATGGAAAAATTTGGTATTCCAAGAGGTTATTTGCAGTGGGTTGAACTATTATATACCGCCCCTACGGCACGGGCCAGGACTGGGTCTCATATATCACCGGTTTATTCCATAGCCAGGGGTACCCGGCAGGGATGCCCCCTGTCGCCGCTGTTGTTTGTCTTGGCACTAGAGCCCCTACTCATCAAGCTCCGTAAAGAGGCCATAGACTTGGGGATTCCAATTAAGAATACAACCCATATAATATCCACCTATGCGGATGACATTATTCTTTTCCTAAAAGATCTTACTACAAACCTGGAACCCATCCCGTCTATATTTAAACAATTTGAACAGGTATCGGGCCTGGCAATCAACGCAAATAAATCCTATGCCTTTTATATGCGTGATAAAGACACCTCAGACTCAGTAACATTCGGCGACCTAACTCTAACGACCGCCCCAGACACGTTTAAGTATTTAGGTATACAAATATATAGAACTTCCCAAGACCTAATAGATGGCAACTTGCTGAAGGCAATAGGATCACTCCAAATGCAGGTTTCTTTTTGGATTTCGTTACCATTATCTGTGATGGGCAGAGTAGCCATTTCTAAAATGGTGATGCTCCCTCGACTTCTATATTTTTTTAATAATATACTGGTCATGATTCCAGCCAAAATCTTTAGTACACTTGACACACTTCTGTCGGAACTTATTTGGGGTAAGGGACGTAGGAGAGTGGGCCTTGCAAAATTACAGTTGCGACCTGAAGAGGGAGGTCTTGGCGCTCTAGACTTTCAAGCATATTGCATGGCCAGTCAATTACAATGGTTATCTTATTGTCTTGCGGGACGACATGTCCAGGAAATAGGCTATACACCCCAGCTTCTTAACCAGGGCACCCTCCATAATCTACTTCTGCCGCACGCTAAGATCCCAGCCACGGTCCCCCCTTGCTTAAGGCAGCATTAATGTACTGGAAGAAGACTCTCCAATACACCAAAAGGGCCTCCCCATATTCTCCCAACATCCCCTTTCTTGGGATACCTACCGCAAATGGCTTAATTTCCAAAAGAGTGGTATCCCCATGGACACAAGAAGGAGTGTCAACGATTGGAGCACTATTCATAGAGGGCACACTAGCAGACCACGATAACTTTATTCGTACCCATGGGGTCCCCCTGACACTGTTTCTCCTCCACTCCACTATCTCCCATTACGTCAAACTCTGTTGGTCCCCTAATGGGATCGAACCTCCTACACATGAACTAGTTCATGCAATACACCTAATGGGAGAAGAACGTCACCTTACTCGTTGGCTATACAGGGGTATTCGGGCACATTCAGGTATACTGCTAACCCCACTTCGAGCTAAGTGGTCACTAGAGTTAGAGAGCGATTTGAGTGATAAAGAGTGGGACTCCATTTTAGAATTTCCTAAGAAAGTTTCCCACAACGCTAAATTTAAATACATACAGTACATGATATTGCATAGGGCATATCTTACACCGCACCACCTCAATAGCATATACCCCAATGCACAACTCTCTTGTCCTAGATGTCAGGAGGCAGATGGGGACCTACTCCATATGTTGTGGGGGTGCCCGCGTCTACGAGTATTCTGGCAAATAGTCAGTTATAGAGTGCAGGAGGTCACTGGTACGGCTGCTTGGTCAACGGCGGACAGTTGCCTACTGGGCCTGCATAAACGCCCCAAGAGACAGAAGGTCCAGTATCGATTTGCGGACATGGCTGTGCTCATAGCGAAACGTGCCATCACAATGAGGTGGAAATCCGCTTCTCCTCCTACACCACTTTCTTGGCAAACAGAAATGATCCGGTGGGGTACTGCAGAGAGTGCAACTATTAGGCAAGAAGAATTTCGAGGACTGCGTAGGATCCCTATCTCAATGGAATGGGATCAAATGCTAGAAGCATTCAAAGCCATTGATTCATTAACTCCCCCGACATCTCAGGTCGGACCCATTCCACCCACATCTCCCACACCTTCATTAGTTCATCCGATCGAGCCTGTATAACACCATACTACTAAATTTCTATTATTGCCTTGGGGTGTATAAATGTATATATCGATGTATATGCTTTGTACTTATCTCATTTTAACCAAGTTAATACAATTTTCTAATATGTTACTGTATAAAATAGTGGGCCAGAGAACCTTGGGCAGGGTTTTTTCAGTGAATTTCTAAGGTTTTTTTAAATGCTTATTTCTAACTATAACGTGCCTGAAACCTATGGTTTTTTCAGTGAATATATATATATATATATAAATTCACTGAAAAAACCATAGGTTTCAGGCACGTTATAGTTAGTTGGACATTTCACTCGTACAAAACCATAGAAATTCCGCCGTTATAGTTAGTTCAGCTAACTATAACTCGCGCCCCCGCAAAGCACTGCTGATGATATCACATATCACATCATTCATGACATGGTCAGTGACATCTCAAATGACATCACTGATGACATCACTGATGACATCATCCAGTGACTGCATGTTTCTGTAAAGTTTAATTATGTTTTTTATATATATATATGCCAAGGTGTATTGAAGAATGAGTGGGTGTATAAGTGTCTGAATGGATGATTTTGTAGGTGCGTGACTGACTGTATGAGTGATTAAACGTGTCTTAAAACCTAAGGTTTTTTTAAATGCTAATTTCTAACTATAACGTGCCTGAAACCTATGTTTTTTTTAGTGAATCTCAATGGTTTTTTAAATGCTAATATCTAACTATAACGTCCCTGAAACCTATGGTTTTTTCAGTGAATTTCAATGGTTTTTTAATTGAAAATTTCTAATTATATTGTGCCTCAATCCTATTGTTTTTTTAGTTAATTTCTAAGGTTTTATAAATGCTAATTTCTAACTATAACATCCCTATTAAGTCCCCTTGAATCCTGAAGGTCCCTGGTGGCCAAGTAGCCCACCAGGTACCTCCAGTGAGCGCCACAGAGCTGCGTTGCAGAGAGGTGTTCCTAGACCACGCCCCTTTTTACACCACACTGCAAACGCAGCTTCTGGCGCACTGCTGTTCTGACGATGAAGTCCACTTGTGTCCTGAGGTCCTCAGGAGTCAGACACAAGAGGACCTCATCGCCCCACCAGCAGTGCACCACAAGCCGCGTTTGCAGAATGGTGTAAAAAGGGGCGTGGCCTCGGACCACCTCTCTGCAACCCAGCTCTGTGGCGCTTACTGGAGGTACCTAGTGGGCTAGTTGGCCCCCAGGGACCCTCAGGATTCAAGGGGACTTAATCCCCCAATTTACAATGCGCCAGGGGGTGTGTTTGCACACTTGTAATATCAGGCCCCGCCCCCTCCCTGCACCACTGTGCAAACGCGCCCTCTGGCACATTTTAAGTTGGGGGATTAAGTCCCCTTGAATCCTGAGGGTCCCTGGGGGCCAACTAGCCTACCAGGTACCTCCAGTAAGCGCCACAGAGCTGCGTTGCAGAGAGGTGTAAAAAGGGGCATGGCCTCGGACCACTTCTCTGCAACGCAGCTCTTTGGCGCTTACTGGAGGTACCTGGTGGGCTAGTTGGCCCCCAGGGACCCTCAGGATTCAAGGGGACTTAATCCCCCAATTTACAACGCGCCAGGGGTGTGTTGCACACTTGTAATAACAGGCCCTGCCCCCTCCCTGCACCACTGTGCAAACGCGCCCACTGGCGCGTTGTAAATTGGGGTATTAAATCCCCTTGAGTCTTGAGGGTCCCTGGGGGCCAACTAGCCCACCATGTACCTCCAGTAAGCGCCACAGAGCTACGTTGCAGAGTGGTGGAAAAAGGGGCATGGCCTTGGACCACCTCTCTGCAACACAGCTCCCTGGTGCATACTGGAGGCTTCTGGTGGGCTAGTTGGCCCCCAGGGACCCTCAGTAATCAAGGGAAATTAATTCCCCAACTTACAACGCGCATGGGGGCGTGTTTGCAGAGTGCTGCAGGGAGGGGGCGGGGCCTCCGGCGCAATGCAGGCTTTTTTTTCCTTTTTTTTTTCAGAAGGGGGCTGTGTTGCCCCCCTTCTTTTCCCATTTTTTGGGCCCTGGGGACCCCATCCCCCAGGGCCTGACCCCTATTTTTTATTTTTTTTTTAAATGGGAAGGGGGCTGCGTGGCCCTCCCTCCCGAGGCCAATTTCTGCTCCGGGGACCCCATCCCCCGGGGCATGGCCAGACTTTATTTTATTTTAATGAAATTATTTGGAGGGGGGCCGCGTGGCCCCCCTCCTTAGGCCACTTATGGCCCCGGGGACCCCATCCCCCAGGTCCAGCCTTTCCGTTTTTTTTTTTTTTTTAATTTAATTAACGGGGAGGGGGGCCGCGTGGCCCCCCTCCCAGGCCACTTCTGGCCCAGGGGACCCCATCCCCTGGGGCCTGGCCTCTGTGTTGGGGACCGTGGGGGGAGACCCAATGCCCCCACAGTCCCGCAGGCTCCCCGCCTCCTGCGGGAGCTGGCATTGCTTTTCCACAAGGGGAGCTGCTGACATGCCCTAAGTGCGCCGGGTATGCCCAGACGTGGGTCCCGGGCTCACTGTGCCACTGGAATCAAGCTATCCTGGCTGAAGAGGGGTGAAACCCCGAAACCGGTCCTAGGATGCTTGTTTCCGGTCCAGGGATGACCTGGCTTGGCAGTTCGGGCTGGACTGTTCCCATGAGGCACAGGGTCAAGACTGATTTGCATATGGCCAGATCTAAACTGGGGTGGCATGGTGAGCAAAAGAATGATGGATTTAACCCAGATCTCTTGACTGGGGGTGAATGTTTTGATTTGTTCTGCATTCCGTACATCAATTGTATGTCTTTTGCCCCCTTGTGGAAAAGCAATTCTGCTTTACTTCACTGAAGCAAAGCAGAGTTTGCTATGGCAGGGCGGGAGCTGCACAGCTCCCTCCCTGCCATAGCAAACAGCAGTGACCCGGGGGTGGGCACCCCTGGACACTGCAGGAGCCGGCCCCTTGGGGGTGGCGGTCCCCAGGGCCATCAAAGGCTCCAGGAGGGGGGCCGTGCGGCCCCCCTCCCAACTATTTAAAGCCCCGGGGAGGTGGTGGTCCCCGGGGAAGTGTGTGGGGGCTCAAGCCCCCCACACAAATTATTTATTACAGCCCCGGGGAGGTGGCGGTCCCTGGGGTTTGGGGGGGCCACGAGGCCCCCCCGCCCTTTTTTAATGAAGCCCCGGGGAGGTTTGGCGACGCAGCGCGTGCAACGAAATTCGTTTTATTTATTTATATGTTTACTTACCTTTAATGGGCCGTAATCCATAGTTTACTACCCCCATCCTGCCCCTCCCCCACCCCACGTCAGCGCCCGGCAGCACTCCCACCACGGGCCGCTACTGAGCAGTGATATAGGTTGGCCATGCAGGAGGTCAGATATCTACATTGATTGTTGTGCCACACCATTGTGACCTTCAATGGCAGATGGTTACAAATCAATACCACCATCGCTGTGGACTCCCTCATGAAGCCTGCATTGAACACTTGTGAGAATCCCATCCAGGCCAGGAAGGGAGATGTAGTGCCCACCAAATGTGTCTCCTGAAGGAGGAGGATGTCTGCAGAGAGGTGCTTAGCCAATTTCAATATCACACCTGTCTTAACCCGGTCTAGGAGACCATTGACATTCCAGGTCAGAATGCAAGTATGACCCTGAGATTGTCCACCCTCTTGTTCAGTTGAATGGGCGGACATATCTATTAACAGTGAATGCAGGGAGGATGCGAGCAGTGATCGATGTCAAGTGGTGTACTAGTCTGACAGAAGTGTAAACAAACTAAATATGAAAAACCTTTCCTTCCCCCGCCCTATACTTTGAGAACTGGAAGTACCTGTTGTGTAATAGACTAGGAAAGATTGCCAGTGGGGCAAACAAACCCTGACTCTCTTTCCATGTACCTTACTCACTTCAGTAGCCCCTATAACAAAACCCTGAACCCACTAACCCAAAACTATCAGGGTAGGCCACGCCTGTTAGAAGTCACTCCGCCATCTAATGGATATTTGAAGCATATAGGGGTAGTCTGTCGATATGAGGTGTCCATCAGCCACTCACCTACTGTCTCAGTGGTGACAAATGATGATCACTGAAGCTTCGGACTGTCCGGAGGGCTATGCCCGGAACAATGTTGTCTCCTGGCTGGTCGAGCCCGTCGAGCAAGCTGCATCAAACCCCTGTCACCACCGGCTCACTCTTAGGTCCTGTAATATTGAGATGTGTCACATTGAAAGTCTGGCCTCTCCTCCAACCAGTCCCAAGTGGCCTCCGGTGTTTTAAAAAAAGAGGATCTTGTCGTTGAAGATAAACTTTAGATGAACCAGAAAGATCAATATATATTGTATTTGCATCATCCACATCTCATGTTTGACTTCCAGAAATGTACGCCTTTTCTGCTTGACCTTTAAAGTGTATTCTAGAAATATCATCACCCAGGCGTAGTTGGACAGTAATGCATGCCAGGAGGGTTTGATAATGGGATCTCTGTGTGTGAAGTTGAAGGACATGGCGGAGTCCACGGGGGGCACCATGGGGTCAGGAACCTGTGGGCCCCCTTCCACTGTGAAATTAGTAGAAACGCTGTCTTTAGGAACCAAGGATTTCAGTCAGCCATGAGAAACTGAGTTGGAAATGGCCCCTCTGACCCTCCAGTAGCCCACAATTTTGATGTTATTGTTGCAGGAGCGCCCCTATGAAATGAAATGAAATTTGTACTTGTAAAGCGCACCCATACCCCCAAAGGGGTGTCCAGGCGCTGTACGCATACCGCTGTGGAACCCTTCCTGGCTTTTCCCTGTGAAAATGTCCACTCCTGGGCACCCCCAGGGTGAAGCCAGGCATCCCAGCGCTGTTGGGGCCGTTGTGGAGATTAAGCAAGCTATTGCCCAGAGTTGCAGAGTGGGACCCATGATTAGAATAGGTACCGAGGCGAGAATTATCAGGTCCGAGGAAATTGAGCCCAAGACCCGCCGAGGTGGGAATTGAACCCTGGTCCCGGGCCAGATCTCTGCATCAGGGTCTGCCGCTCTAACCATTGAGCCACACTTCTCCTATGCGTCCCCTGCTCTTTACTTCAGCTGATGCACTCATTTTTGTAGGCCATAAGATTTAGTGTCAAAACTGCAGAGAGAATCCTTGGTCTCAGATATCCGCCTTGCGCTTTCATGACCCTTTCAACTGTGTTATGGAGGTCTTAGCAGAGTAGCTAAAAGTCCACTTTGAGTTCACCTATTTTCCCCTCCAGGGATGATTGGGAATCTTAAATGGCTTGCAAAATGGAGGTCATACGGTCCTAAGGGGGAATACCAGATGGCAGGGAAGGCACTGCTGCCTGGGTAGGTGAAGATTTGGTGAATTTATCAATGCGTTCCAGCCAGGGTCTGGGTTCCCTTATACCTGCCCTTCTACATGGTGGTGCATATTCCATGGATTTGGGCAGCCCATGGAGAGTCTCCCATGCGCCCATGCCGACTCATACTGGGATTCAGCTTAATCCCAGGGTAGTGTACAAGTGAGTCCTCTCTACCCTCTGCCACACAGATCTCAGGTGCATGCAGGGCCTTCCTGGATGAGCACAGGCAGGTTGATGAAGTTGTAGGATCAGAGCTCACCCCCGATACTAAGTTCAGGTCAGCAGGGAAAAACAACAAAATGACCCAACTACCAGCACGGGGAGCGCCACTTTCACGGTGGGTGGTGGGGATATCCAATTGTTACCATCAGGTCTCAGGCCAGCAATAAGCACCCCTCTCTTTCCCAGCTGGTCCTCGGCTCAGCTGGGCCAGAAAAGCGCCACCCACCTTCATCCCAGGGAGGCATGCCAGCTCTCTACCAGCAGCCCCTGCACCCACAGCAGAGGCCCCCTCAGGGGGCAAGGAGGGCCCCAAGGCAGTGAGGTGGTCTGGTGAAAGAAAAGAAGGCCGTCCAGTCTCTAGGCTGTGTGCCAGGAATGCACTCAATCAGCTCCCCTGTCTGTCGCATTTTTGGATAGGCCGTTATCAGGCATGTCCTCTATTTTCCCTCTCTACCGACAGAGCTGGGCTACATTGCGGGTTGAGTCTCTCCACGGCTGCCAGCCCAGAAGAGGCAGGGAGAAGAGGGTGGCTCCCCTCTCTCTCTCACTATCCCTCGCGCGCAGCACCGTTCTCGAAGGCTTCTTTGCTCAGAGCCCCATCTCTATCACCACCAGCCTTGTCACCACCAGGGCCTCATGAGTTCTCCTGTGTAACCCGGCCCACCAAATTAATGCCAGTCAGTTGTGGGGTGGCCCCAGGCTCACGGCATAACAGAACCCCTTGTGCCTCATGCAAGATCAGATTACTGAGTGGTGGCAGAGCTCAGCAAAGAGCATCATGAGTTTCAAGCAGAAATCATCACTTGTTAACAACAGGTCAATGTTATTATTGGAAACAGGCAATATCGACGGTGTACTTATAGGAAAAGCATTTTTGACAAATCTTCAGAAAACTTTCCAAAACAAATGTCCTTGCTCCTCATCACCTACCTGGAAGGTTTTGGGGTAATCTAGCAAGTGGGGGCTGAGAAAAAGCGGGGGCCCAAAACACATTTCCCCCAGTATTTTTTCCATAAGAAAAGTAAATACAGCTAAAGCCCAGACGGCAAAAAGGAATTGCACCAAATTTGGCAGGAAGCAAGATTTTGGTCTAGAAAGCGTGCAGGGAAGTGTAATGTGCTCCCACCAGGTGGGAGCAACTTTCTGGTCAAATGTTTTCCCTGTACAGGATCTTGGGCAGGGAAACACAAAATGGCTTCTGTCCGACGGGACCAAAGAAAAGCTGGTCCCACTGGGTGGGAACAATTCTGGCTCCCGCTGCACCTGGGATGGGCGCTAGCAGGGGAGCCAGCAGGGCTGCGGGGGCCCTTGAGGCTCCCCGCTGCCCTGATACAGAAAATTCTGTGGGGTGCCCCAGGTGGGCACCAGGGCACTCCATGGATAAAAGCAACAAATAAAAAAGGTGTGGCTGACTCTTGTGCTGCCACATGGAATGAGGCCATTTGCATGCAGCTGATGGGGCTGCGGGGGCTCCCCCTGCGACCCCAATAACATATAAATGCGTGGGTGTCCCAGGTGGGCACCAAGACACCCAAAAAATCCACAATAAAATAAAAAGAATAATAGACGAGCGGCAGGAGCCGCTCATTTATTACTCACTGCTCCGTGCAAGAAGAGCACCATAATGCCCCGTGAGGGCTTTTTAAATATACTTTTTGGAGCTTGGTAGTATCGCTAGAACGGGCAAGGTAACCACAACTTTTTTTTTATGTTGTGAGGAGATGCAGGGAGCAACATTTCACCCCAGGAGAGCTTACCATATTTTTTAAGCACTTCTAGCTGGAGCTCTATGCTCTTAAACTGGAGTTCAGGGCTTACTTGTGGTTGCTTTTATAGCTGCACTTGGAGCTTTAAAACTGTTAAAAACACTCAAGCACATGTTGATTTTTTCAATAAAACTTTACTACTTTTTTATGATAATCTATGTTATTAAACATTGCACTGTGTAAATTAATGAAATATACATTTGATTATAATTATTGGTGATTTTTTGACAAAGACAATTATTTTATCCTACAGATGTTGATACACTGACGCCACCAATAAGCCAATAGGCTCACATTAGTATTTTGGTGTTCTGACCCGTTGACAAAGTCAGTAGGTCTGTCTTACTTAAAATGCCACACTTTATATTGCAACATGACATAGTCAGCTGTGCGCACTCACAGAGGTTTGGTCTCCACGCCCTGTGGCCAATTCCCCACCAGCGATGGGTTGGACACAGGGCCTGAGCCCACCCCCTGCTACACACAGCACATGCGCAGCGGGGGCAGTTGGGCTCCAGTGGGGTTGGGCGTAGGGCCTGGCTGCAGCTGCAGGCCATGTGCAGTGTGGAGTTGGCTGCCTGCGGGGTGTTGGAGACAGGGCTTGGCAAGAGGCCAGGCCCTGCACCCAACGCCATGCTTGTGAACAGCCAAAGGGCATGTGCAGTGTGGGGTTGGTGTTACCTATGGTAATAAAATATTACTTTATGTTAAAAAAAACCTAGGAATTCACTGAAAAAAACAAAGGTTAAGGTGACACACATTAAGGTATGGTAATAATATCTTACTTTGTGTTAGAAATGGGGGGGTCTCTAGTTGGCAGTGGCTTGCACCCTGTCCAAGTAGGGACCCTTCCTTCTAGTCAGGATAAGGGGATTACCCACCTAAGATAACCCCTGCTCACCCCCTGGGTAGCTTAGCACAAGAAGTTAGTCTTTTTCAGAGGTAATGTGCAAAGCATTTGTACATAACACACACAGTAACACAGTGAAAACACTGCAAATGGACACCACACCAGTTTAGAAAAATAAAGTTTCTTTATCTAAAGCAGACAAGATGACAATGACAAAAATCCAACGTACACAACTCAAAATATGACTTTTAAAAGGTTTCAAGCAATTCTGTCCATAGAAAACTATGGATGCATGATTTTTACATGAAGTTCCTCAAATGCGTCACAATCCACAAAGCAAAACAGCTGCAGAGGAGGGAAGCGTCGAAAAACACAGAGATGTGTCAGTTCCTGAGTCCTTGGGGAGGAGATGATACAGTTCTGCTGCACGCAGGAGAAGTGGTGCATCGAATCCAGACTGTAAGGGGAAGTGATGCTTCGGTTTCACAGGCGATTCTGGTCTGCGGGATTTGCATCGGAAAAACTTGCCACACAGGTGCGATGCGTGAGAAAATTCAGGTGCCAAGGGTGCTGTGTGGATTTCCGTGGCCACTGACTGGTGATGCGTCGATTCTTTTAGCTGCGCAACGGGGCCTGCGTTGGAGTCGGTGTGCAGCAGTTTCTCGGGCCACGGGCAGGTGCTGCGTCAATTTCTTCGGCCGCACGGGACTGTGTGTCTGGAATTTCCCCAGCACAATGGTGCTGCATCAGAAAATTCAGCTGCAAGAGGAGTGAAGAAACGATTTTGTAGATTTCTTCAGTTCTTCACAGCTTTCTGTAGCTAGAACAACCTCCAGGGGCCCAGAGCTAGAATAGCCACCCCCAGGCAGATCAGACTCAGAACTCTCAGCAGTGGAGTTCAAGAAGGCTGTAGGTGAAGTCTTTGTGTTCCTGGGACTTCAGAACTGGAGGCTAGCACACACAAGGCCTTGGAGATTCTTCTCAAGCAGGTTTCACAGCAAAGTCCAGTCTTTGTCCTCTCCTTGGCAGAAGCAGCAACTGCAGGCCAACCAAGCAAAGCAACACACAGCAAAGGGGCAGTCTCCTCCTCACAGCGCTTCAGCTCTTCTTCTTGGTAGAGGTTCTCCTTGATTCCAGAAGTAATCTACAGTTCTGGGGTTTTAGGTCTAATACTTATACTCCTTTTTCCATTTGAAGTCTTTGTTCAGAAAGTCTCTCTTGCTCTGTAAAACCAGTTCTTTCCTCCTGGTCCAGTTTCACTACAGGAGGTGGAGACAGAATTGTGCAGAGTAGCCACGGCCTATTCAGGTGTCAGTGTCCTCCCACCACTCTAGCCCAGGATGGCCCATCAGCATATGCAGGGCACACCTCAGCTCCCTTTGTGTGAGTGTCTTTAGTGAATACACAAACAACGCCTGTCATTCTAAAACCAAATGGTGAATCCTCGAGCAGGCAGAGGCACACAGGATGGTTAAACAAGAAAATGCTCACTTCCTTACAGTGGCATTTTCAAACAACAATTTAAAAGCCATATTTATTAAAAGGTGTGCTATTAGATTCTGAGTTCAGAGAGCTTAAACTCCAAATCTCTATCTGTTCCCAATTGAAAAGTTACACTTGTAAAATGTTACAAGGTAGCTCCAATGATAGCTTAGGGGAGAGCTAGTCCTTGCAATAGTGAAAAATGAAATACACAGTATTTCACTATCAGTACATGTAAAACACATCAGTACATGTCCTACCTTTAACATACACTGCACCCTGCCTATGGGTTACCTTGGGCCTACCTTATGGGTGACTTACATGTAAGAAAAGGGAAGGTTAGGGCATGGCAAGTTCGTGCATTTGCCAGGTCGTCACGGCAGTTACAAATTGTGTATGCAGACACTGCTGTGGCAGGTGTGAGACACATTTGAAAGGCTACTTGTATGGTGGCACAATAAGTGCTGAAGGCCCACTAGTAGCATTTGAATTACAGACCCTGGGCACACACAGTGCAGTTTACTAGGTACTTATCAGTACATCAAATATGCCAATTATGGATAACCAATCATAATCACAATTTACACAGGGAGCACTTGCACTTTAGCACTGATCAGCAGTGGCTAAGTGCCCGGAGGACCTAAACCTGCAAAAATGAAATCCAGCACACAGTCAAAAATACAGGAGGTAGATGCAAAAAGTCAGGGGAAACCACGCCAAGGATGCCAGGTCTAAAAACCTTAGAAACTCACTGAAAAAACACAAAGGGTAAAGCAACATTATAATTAGGTTAAAATGTCAGTTAACACATACCATTTTAACAGAACAAAACCACTGAAATTCAGCGGTTATAGTTTTTTTATTGGCATTTGTGGGTAACCGAATTACAATTGCATACAAACGCGTCATTTGTTTTATTTACCATTTACAGACCACGTAATTCCCCACATAATCTCTTGTCAATTTAACTTGTAGAACAAAATCTAACAATAACTTCCCTAGCCCCCCACCCTATCTCCCTTCCGGTCAGTTCTAATCAAATCAGATAATCACATGTGCATTTCTTTCATATCTATTATTGGAATGCTGAGCTTTCCTGGACCTTGTCTCATTCTGTCTTGTTCTTTACGGGATTCCCCTTCCCGGGAGCTCTTGGGATATAGATTCCTGACTTCCCTGTAAGTCCGTCAACATAGAGGCCCAAGCCAGCCTGTCCTCCTCAGCGTTTTCATCTCTTGCAACAAATCTCATTCGTACTGACCCTGCAGTTGCCCACTCACATCTCTAACCCAGTCCACGTATTTCGGGGGCTGAGGTTGCATCCATGCTATCACCACTTGCCTTTTAGCCAAAACCAGCCCCAGGTTGACAAACAGCTGCTTAGCTTTTTGTTTTTTGGTGCAGGCAGTAGTCCCAATAATATCTGCTTAATCTTTCTTGGTATAGTCCAACCGGTGGCCTCTCCCAGGCATGTCAGGACCCTCTCCCAGTAGGGGCGCAACAGCGAGCACTGTCATATCATGTAGAGGAAGTCTGCCCTCTGAGCTCTACATCTGGGACATTCATCCTTGCGGGACTGGTATATTATATGTAAGATGCGCTGGGTAAGGTATGCTTGATGTACTATATTGTATTGAAAAAGTTTGAATCGCACATTTGCACTGACCTTTTGTACCCCCTCGTGTACTCTTCTCCAAAAACCCTCATTCAAAGGTTCGTTCATTAGCGTATCCCATTTTTGTTGAATTCCAAGAGGTTCTACCGGCAAGTCCTCACGCAGTGCTCGATAGAGGTGTGAGATGAGCCGCCTACCCTGTGCCATGTATAGCATGACCCTTAATATATTAGTGGTGGGGGGTTCCTCTGGGAACCCTTGCCAAAGCTCCTGTGCAACACTGGAAATTTTCCCATATTGTAGAAATTGGCCTGGTCCTAGTTCAAAAGTATTCTGTGCCTCCTCTCGGGTTATGAACTTTCCGTCCACTTAAAGATCTCCGAGCAGATGACAGCCTCCCTCTTTCCATCGATGGACTGACATGGAGTCTGCAATACTGGCGAATGGGCGTAATGCCCATAGGGGTATAACAGGTGCGTATGGAGCATGTTGTACCACTTGTCATACCACATTCTCCCATACTATTGCTACATGGCGTATTATGTACGGACATTTTCTGGGAACTCCACCTCCCAACATCAAAAGTTCGGTCAATGAACGGCTCCCATATGTTCCGGCCAACAGGGATTTTTCCCAGTTGTTTTCATTGTCTAACCAATGGATAGCATGCTGCAGCTGAGAGGCCATGTAATAAAACTCCAGCCGGGGGCACCTCCAGACCACCCCGCTCCCACGTTCTTTGCAGCTTCGTCATCCGCACTCTTCTTCGCTTTTTCCCCCACAGGAGGTCCCCAATGAGACTTTCTATTATGTTGAAATAGGATCGTGGAATTACATAGACGAAGTGTTGCAATGCGTATAGGCACCGGGGTAGAACGATCATTTTGATGATCGCTATGCGCCCCATAAGTGATAACAGCAGATGAGCCCAGAAGCGTATCGACCTTCTCAGCCCCTCCAGCACGCGGCCAATGTTGAGTTTAAAATATGCATCAGCCGAGTTTGCCAGGTGGATGCCTAGATAGCGTGTCCCCTCTTCAGCCCACGGCAAGTTAATGTGCGGCCTCTCCACCGGCTGGACCGTGGCCAATATACCCATTGGTACCACCCTGGACTTTTCAAGTTTAATATTGAGTCCTGAAATCTCACCGAAGCCCCACATTTTTGCCAAAAGTAATGGAACAGAGCGCTCTGGGATTGTCAAGTAGACTAATGTGTCGTCTGCGTATAGCGAGCCCATATGATTAGTCTCCCCCAACCTAACTCCCCAAGGATCCATCACAGTTCTCAGGCGAGTGGCAATTGGCTCCATAACAATTGCAAAAAGCAGGGGTGAAAGCAGGCATCCCTGCCAGGTGCCCCTTCCCAGGGTTAATTGTCCCGATACTGTCCTCCCTACCCACACTCTAGCTGTGGGGGCTGCATAAAGCAGTTGAATCCATTGAAGATACTGCTCACTCACCCCTATTCGCCGAAGGACCTGCCACATATACGGCACTTTACTGAATCAAACGCTTGTTCGATATCTAACAGTGTTATGGCACTATCAATTTCCAGTAAGCTTGGGGCATGCCATACATGTGACAGTCGTCTCAAATTATACGTCGTATTCCTTCCTGAGATGAACCCCGCCTAATCCGAGTGTATTAGTTGTGCCATCTTCGGGAGAAGTCGATCTGCCATAATACCACTTAATATTTTCACATTAATATTTAGCAGCGATATTGGTCTGTAAGAGCTGGGCAGGCAGGGGTCCTTGTCCTTTTTTAGTATCATGGCAACGAGTGCATCCCTCATAGAGGATGAAAGAGCACCTTTACCCAATGCCTCGTTATAGACCTCTAAGAGTCTATCTACCAGGAGAGGAGCGAAGTGTCTGTAAAACTCTGCTGGGAGCCTGTCGGAACCTGGACTTTTAGCTAACTTGAGACGAGCTATAGCTCTATTTATTTCATCTTAGGTAATCGGGGAGTTCAGAATCTCTTTTTCCTTGGGTGTCAAGCAGGGGAGTTCTATCGTGTCTAGATAGGATAGAATTGCTCCCGAATCCAGTCCAGAGCTGCTTGTATACACGTTTATAGGTGACTCGGCAGGGTTTCGGCTGTCACCCATTGTGTATTTACCAATGCCCCATTTCCAGCTCGGATCTGCATTATCTGCGCCACAGATGTTTCCTGCCTTACCAAACGTGCCAATAATGCCCCCGTTCTATCCCCTTCCCTATAGAGCCTCTGCCGATAGGTCATATGAACATGTTTTTCTAGTCTGTGGAGATCCATCATGAGGGCTTCCCTGGCCGCACTCCACTCCTTCAGTTTTTGAGGAGCCTTGGCAATCTCGGTCTCCAGTTTACCCAGGTTGGCCTCATGTGCTGCCATGTCTCGCTACAATTGAGATCTTACCCCATATGTAGTCTTGATGCAGACTCCCCACATAACCACCTTCATGGCCTCCCATTCAGTCACTCCGCATGAGGCCGACCCCCAGTTCTCCGGAAAATATCTGTTAAGTTCTTCAGATATTGTGGCAACGAATGGAGGGTCTGTCAGTGCCTCGCTGCTGAGCTGCCACAAAGGTATCTCGGACCTTACACCTCTGTCCCCCAACTCCAACAGTACAGGGGAGTGGTCCAACAAGTATCTGGGCAGGTAGGTTATCTCTCCCATGCTCCAAACCAGATCTGTAGAAAGAAGCCAGTAATCCAGTCTACTGAAGGTTTTCGTGGCGGGCGTGTAGCATGAAAACTGCTTCACAGTGTAATGGCGCTCACGCCATAGATCTCGTAAGTGCATTCCTTTTAGCATACTCTGTAGTGCGCAAGTCATTTTTGGCTTAGTGTGGAGTCACGGTGGTTCTCGGTCAAGGGAACCATCAATGACACAATTAATGTCCCCTGCCAGCAGTATTGGTGCTCCCAAATATGGAGAGGCTGCTTCCAAAAGGTCAGTAAAAAAGGAGGCACTATTGTCGTTTGGCGCATATACATTGATAATACATATTTCTGTTCCATCTAACCTCCCGTGTAAAATAACGTATCTCCCTTCTGCATCAACTATGTGGTGTAGGTGTTGGAATGGAATCCCGGGTGCCACCCATATGAGTGCCCCCCTTGCAAACCCAGAGTATGAAGTGGTGTACAATTGCCTCCTACATCGTTTCTGTCGGCACGCTATTGAATCTCCCCAAATGTGAGTCTCCTGTAGACAGGCCACTGCTACCTTATACCTTTTCAAGTAAGCAAATACACGCCTACGCTTTTCAAAGGCAGCTTTGCCTCGGACATTCCATGTGATTAACTTACTCATGGTGGTCTCCATAGTTTACACCCTTCATTTTCTCTCACAGCATGCTTCCAATTTATCCTATCGGACATGATCATTCTCATCCAGGCATTCAGCATTGCACATTCTTTTAACTGAATTCTATGAAGGAAGGACCCCTTGAACCGTATCAAATCTTTCCTAACGTTCCCCCACCCCTTGGGCAATATCACATTTCCCTCCCTTTCTGAACTTAACTCAGTGAAGGCATGTAGATGTCGACCCAGCCATTTTCCCTGAAGATAACCCCAAACTTATAACCTTATGTGAAGCAAAAGATACACACTAGTACCCATAATCCTCCCCACCCACCCTATTCAAAGGTAGCAGCTGGTCAACTGGCTAGGTGTGAGAACTAGCCTCCAACTCCTCAACCAGGTACCCACCTCTGGGGGGGTGCGCTCCCGCCAACTATCACAGTTCTTGTGAAAAACTCCATGGTGAATTGTCCTCCCCCCAACACCCTCCCTCAGTATGGTTACCAAATGTCTCAGTTCAGGGGATATCTCTAGAGTAACCACTACATTTCCTGTACCTCCACTCTGTGTCCCCATTAAACGTCCGTATCCTCGCTCAGGTTACTGTTCATGGGGCGTGCGGGTGATGAGGCTCTGGAGTCCGGGACAACATCCGAAGCCTGCAGAGTGCCAATCGGGCAGACTCTGATTCGACTGGGACTTCGGCTCTTGGTACTGTCTTGCGACGGAGTCTGCTGATGTTGGATCCTGGAATGCCTCTGAGATGCGGATTTCCTTGGTGTCACCGTGGAGGGGACAAGACAGGCCCCTGGGGAGCCTCTTGCATCCAGCCAGTCACTTGCTTACCCCGCTGAAAAGAAAAATAACGCTTTACCGCCACTCTCGACCCTCAGCTATGCCGGGAATTAGAGACTATATTTAAGGTTCAGGTCTCTCATGCGTCGTTTTACCACCAGAAAGGATCGTCTTTGTTCTTGTACTCGCTGCGTGTAATCTGGGTAAATGGAACTCTGGTGGCCCTCATATGTCAGTGGGCCCCGACTACCGGTAAGTTGCAGGATAGCGTCCCGGTCATGGAAGTAGGGGAATCGAACAATAAGGGCCCTGGGGGGCTCCCCCGGCCTCGGAAGGGGAACTAATGCTCTATGCGCCCTTTCTACTGCAAAAAACCTTGAGAGTTTCTTTGGGGCCAATGCAGCAATCAACCAGTCTTCCAAGAAATGTTCCGCCGACGGACCTTCTGCTTTCTCATGAAATCCAACAAAGCAAAGATTGTTTCTACGCGATCTTCCTTCCGTGTCTTCTGCACTATCATCTAGGTGAACCACGCTTTTCTGGAGACTGATTACCGTGTCCCTCAAAGTGTATAGTTCCGTTTGCAGCATGTCCACCGTCTGCTCAGTGGTAGTGACCCTGTCCGAGACCTTTCGTAGATCACATTGGAGCAAATTCACATCAATAGCGACGGAGTAAATTTTGTGCTTCAGCTCATCTCTCGTGGCGTGGATAGCCGTGGGCACCTCCGTTATGTAGGGAGGTCGGTCAGTATTTTGCACCATCTCATCTGTGTTAGTGGTCAGGGTCGCCGTTTGTGCCCCTTGGTCCAGCGGGAGCGGCTGGGCATAGCTGGAGATTTTATTTGCCTGAGCTACCTTGCCACCCTTCTCTTTTACCATATTTGCACTATAGGCTCCTTGCTGTTCTGGGGGGCGTAATCACTTTTGGTGTGCAGGGGCCTGAGCCAGGTTCCTTTTGTTGCAAGCTCTGTTTTGCCTTTCTCCTCGTCTTGGCTAGGCCACCTCCACCTCCCCAAGTCGTTAGGCGGTCGTTGTTCCTTTTTGCTATATAGTACTGCTAGGTTTCTTGTTCCCGATTGGGAGGGTGCAATGAACTCACCCCCGTCCGCGCTGCAAAGAGATGTCTCTCTATGGATATGGATGTTGCTGCACAGAACTGTCCCGGAGGGTCCCACCTCCTCCTGCAGTGTGTTGCCCGTTGCGTCCTGTATCTGTTCACTCTACAGGTTGTGTCAGCTGTTTATTGGGTTCCCCATACAACTGTTATTTATTTATTTGCCACCGAGCTGCCGCAATTATCTTGCTGTGATGTGCTCTGTCATCAGCGTGCACCTCCGGTGCTTTTTGCGGCTTTTGTTAATGACCCTGAGGAGACAGACACCCTTTGAAAGTTTTGGATGTCCCTGAGAGGTCCACCAGTCTGGCCTGCCACGAGGCTCCTTCTGGCATTCACCTTCTTGTCCTTGGCACACGCTAGGTGCCTACCACTTCTATGCCCCCTTTAGCGTGCCGCACACCGACCCCCAATCTCGCGCTGATAGCCAGTGTTTTGGAGGATTGATAACTGCACTGTGGGTACCTTTCGTGATTTCAGGCCCCCTTCCGTGTGGCTGCTGGTTACGGGCGGGGTCGCGCCGGCCTCCACTACTCATTCGTATTGCCTCCTCTTCCTACCTCGTCTAGGCAACGTGGGGCCCAGCCGCTGTGGTGGTCTTGGCGGCTCCGTGCGCGGCAGAACGGAGTCACTTCCGACCCGCAGCCGATCGCCCTGTCCAGCTTCCGCGCTCTTGCAAGGTATGTGTCGTCTTCTTCTCCCTCTCGGGCTGCGGTTTGTGATGCTCCCGCCTGCAGCCACCACTCGCACCTGCTTGGCTCAGCGCCTCTAAGGACCGCAAACGATCACTGTGGACAACGGGCTGGGCTCCGGTACGTCTTCGCCTGTCCTATTTGTCAGTCCCGGCTTTCTTTCCCCTGCAGACGGCCCTTCTATGATTGCAGTAAGTTGGCCGCCCATCTCCGCTCCCCGTGCCTTAATTTCCCTTTTAGGCAGCGTTTCAGAGCCCCGATGTCTAGTGTCTGGGTGACGTCCAGGGAGGGGAGGAAGGTCCGCCGTTCACGATTGTTGCAAATTGCTATTTTCCACAACCAGGATATTTCTGGATAGCGAGATGGTGGGAGCTCCTGGAAAGCACGTCTACTCCGCCATCTTGCTTGGCCACGCCCCCCTTCAGCAGTTATAGTTATCTCAAGTAACTATAACTTGTGACCTAACGTAACTATAACTCGCACCCATGCCATGCGCTGCTTTTGACCTCACATATAACCCTGCACATATCTGAAATGACATCATTGATGAGTAAACTTTACTGCAAATCTAGATTTCTTAAAGTGAGAATTAATTTCGCATTGGATAGAGATTCTTTATCCAAAGGTATACCTGTATTTTCTTTAAAATGTCGAACATAAAGCCCTTCACTGTTCAAGGCATAAATATGGAAGAACAGGTTAAGATGATTCCAGTACACTTGTCGAAGAACCACCTGGGTATTGCCTACTCATGCCCCCTTGAATTCCTTCATAGGAAAGGACTTATACCAGTGATGTAAATAGTCAGGTTTTCTGAGATTGGCATCCAGCGTGATTGAAGCTTTCATCCACTGAGGACGTTTTGCATCCATTTGTCTTATTTTTGCTATGTTTTCTTTTTCGACGTTTACGTTGCTTGTTGATAATGACGTTCTTTATTTCTTGGGGAGGGTTCTGTGAATCCAAACGTTTCTGTTGCACTGAGTGGGATTGCCAGTTACCTGAAATACTGTGGTCCTGTGTGGAATCGAACTGGTTGTGAAGAGTAAACTGGTCCTGTGTGGAAAGTGCATGGGCAGGATCAGTAGAGACCTACTCCGAAGATGCCAAAATGTTTTAAAGGAAAAACGACCTTTCCATCAAATTTAAAATTCAAACCAGAGAACTGTCCTTTGAGCTGACGTGGTTTGACTTCCAGATCAGAAAGCCAGCTTTGAAATGCAGCAGGGATAAATTAATTTGTTTCACTCAGAGCTTTTGAATTTTCAATATTTGAAAAGATGAAAAACCTTAATGGATTTAAGAGAATGGGCACCACTTGTCGCTATGAAAAAAATTACGATGGCTTAAACGCAAGCTGCTCCATATGTTATTTAAAAAGGGCTTAGTATTCTAGGGACGAAAGGTTTAGCAGGCAAGTAGTAAACATGCCTATGAAGTAAATTCAATGACTGGTTTGCATTATCACACTCTTGCATTTTTTGTTTACTATGAGATGCTGATTTTATCTGGTGTATGTTTTAGGAATGGAAACATGCAATAAACATGAAGATGAATCTTAGCCTCCTTTCTTTACCATCTCACGTCTTAACTGTTTCTAAGTATACCTCTCATATGTTATTGTTTACAGCCTTATCTGTGAAGTGTGCTGCCCCTGTATCTTGCTCTTAAATAGTATTAATATATAGACAAATATTTTCATATGTTCCAGTTCTATTGTGCCAGAGATTTACTCACAATAACTTTAACTGCTAATTCGATTTACACTTCCCTTCGGCATTGACAATTTATCTCTGTTTTACCCTGAATATCCAACGTGGACAAAAACCGTGGGGCATATTCTCAAGGACCTATCGCCGAGTTAGCGGCACTTTATCGCAGCCAAAGTGGCGATAGATTTATCGCACCATTCACAAGCTGGTGCTAACAGCCGATATCGCCAGTTTTCCTGCGATAGCAGCCGCAAAAAACATCGCCACGGATGACACCGGCAACTAACGCTAATGAGATGCAGAGTAGGCGTTCCTGTGCAGAAAGCCGCGAAAACACCACTTCGCAATATTCTCTACGACCAGCCAGATCGGCGATAAGATCACAAAACAGGCGATAAGGCGCGTTAGCAGCAGGGATTTAACACCTGCTCCTACCTGGTGTTAAGACGGACGACAACCTGCACCACAAAAGGGAGCCCAGACCAGAGCCACACCTGAAGAACAACAGATGCCATGGAGCTACTGATCATGCAGCTTGGAGCCCCAAGAGGGCCACAACACCCACCGCCACCACACCCAGGCCCGCCACCCCCCCGGATCCCTCCCGCCCCCCCCCAGACTACCACAGAGGCAGCGCAGACAAAGACAGCGGACCTTCAGAAAACGCACCAGCCTCACAGACTCAACACCAGAGGATGTCATTGCCCACTACAGGCACAAAAGGACAACCAACCTCCGCATCCTGACCATCATTGCCCAACAGGCTGACGGTACCAACACAGCGGACAAACAACATCCCTCCGTAGACAAAGCTGCTGGCTGTGCTGCACCTGTTGGCCTCTGGTACCTTCCAACCAACAACTGCCAGAGTCGGAGGAGTCTCACAGCCAGCCCTATCCAAGTTCCTCACACCTGTCTTGGATGCCATCATCAGCTTGGTACCCCAGCACCTTCACTTCCCACACACTGCGCAAGAACAGCTGGAGACCAAGCAAGGCTTCTATGCCATAGCTGGCTACCCGCACGTGTTGGGGCAATCGACTGCACACATGTACTCCTCGTGCCCCCTGCCGCCACTGCACACAATTACCGCAACAGGAAGCACACGCATTCCATCAATGTGCAGGCAATAGTGGACCACCTGGGACTCCTCACCAATGTCGTCGCCAACTACCCAGGCAGTGTGCATGATTCCTTCATCTTCCGACAGTCCATCATCAACCAGCGCTTTCAGGATGGCACCCATGAGAATGCATTGCTCATTGGTAAGTACCAAATGAACACACCACACACCTCAACTCCACAGTCATGCAACTCACGACTCTGAGAATGCACACGTTACAAACCCACATACAACATGCCAAACAACATGGCCACGTACCAGACACGACAGCACAACTTACTGTGGTAACCTGGGCCAGCCATGTACACAAGCCATGAACGGCATGGCACCTCAGCCACACAATAGCAGAATGTGGGGAGAGGTGGGAACCAGGCATGTGCGAAGGAGGCAAGTGACCCATGAATGAAAATGTACACAATGCCAAGTGTGGCGTGGATGTGCTGGACAGACTGCAGTATGCAGACCACAGACATGTCCATGTCGACATATACTGCTGGTGTCTGGAGTGCAGTGGACAGTGGATGCAACCATGTCACCCCAGGCAGTGGTGAAGATCGTGGAAATGTAGCTTGTTACGTCCCCCCCGTAAGTGTGAGCGGAGTGGGCAGGAGTGGGCTGGCCCGGCGTACGCCAGGCCAGCGTAGGGGTGTGAAGAAAAAGCACGTAGCACCGGGCGTGGTTCTCTTCCGGAATGGCCAACGTGTCTGCCAGGGTGGCGCCTCTCAGCCCGCCACGAGGCCGACGCCGTGAGCGGCGGTGCCTGCTATCCTGTGCGCCGCTGCACCCCAGGCCGCTGGTCCCCAGACCCGTCTTGGCTGCCCCTGCGCAACCAGGCCTCACTGCTCACCTGCCGACACCGGCGTGTGTCAAAGAGGGCACACCACATGCTGGTGCAAGCTCCAAGCCCGAGGCCCGCGACCTTGGCAGCCTCCTCAGACCATCACGGCCTCCGCGACAAAGGCCCCAAGCACTCCTTTCTCGTTGACGTACTCCACCGCTGCCTCCGGCCTACACTGCGGGCCAGTAGGTCACACATTTGGAACTGAGTCTTGATTTATTAATGGCAGAGTTTATACCATTGTACAGGCCTCATCGCAGACTGCATCCCCTTTCAGCTCTGGTGCCACTAACTCTGTGCCACGAAATTCATGGACACTCTCTGGTTGAACTTTGGTGGCGTCTCAGTCAATGGCCTGGGGTTGTCTTCATCATCATGTGGCTGGTACTGACTTGGTGTTAAACATGAGTCTGTAGCATTCATCTCCTCCATATTGCCTGTTTCTGCTTGGTTCTGCCCTCTGCATCATGCCCTGGAAGAACACCTTCCACTGTCCCCCGGAACACTCCGCGACATTCACCTTCGACATCGACGAGGACCCGCTCAGCTCTCGTGACCCTACCTCAGTGCACCGCAAATCACCGTCCCGTGGCGGTGTGCCTGTGCCGGCCGCAATGCATCCGGGGCCACTAACTCTGTGCAGCTCAAGTCATGGACCCTGTCTGATTGAATATTGGATGGCCTCTGAGTCGATGGCCTGGGGGTCATCAACGCATTGTGTCTTTGGCCCTGCGCTGACCGCTGCCTCCGGCCTCAACTGCGGTCCACCAGGGCTCACACATCAAATCTGGTCCTGACCTGTCCGGACGACGCATCACCGCTGGCTGCACACGCCACCACTGCCAGGACCACCTCCAACCAACAACTGCCAGAGTCGGAAGTGTCTTACAGCCAGACTACCAGAGTTGCTCACACCTGTCTTGGATGCCATCATCAGCTTGATACCCTGCTCAGCTCTTCAGGTGCCACTAACTCAGTGCACCACACTGGACCCTGTCTGATTGAGTCTTGTGCTGTGTACAGCGGACGCAACCATGTCACCACAGGCAGTGGGTAAGACCTTGGACATGTAGCTTTGTCGTTCCCCCCTTAATACGTAAGAGGGGTGGACTGGGCCGGCGTACGCAAGTACAGCGTAGGGGTGTGAATTATTATCCCTGGGCTCTGGGCGTGGTTAATTTCTGGGCTGGACAGGAAACCAACTGATGCGTGTGTCTCTGTTGTAGTGTCTGCGCCACATGGCCAGCAATCGACAATGTTGCATGCACCCGGAGGGCGGCCGCGCACGAAAGGATTGTACAAGGAGCACAAGGCCGCTCGGGCTCTTGGCTCATGCATGCCAACTGTTGTGTGTGTATCGCCATTGGTGCACCATAAGCCTAAGGCCTAGCCTCAATTGCAGCACGAAAGCCACATCACATTTCCAGAATGCAAGCAGTAGTCAGACTAACATTAGGGATGAAAGCTCCTTTGTCTCAATACAGAAGGCGGAAGGACATCTGCACCTCCGACCTGTGTCTTGCATGCGGCAGACACCCCCTGAGAGAGATACCATATCAGATGATGACGACTCCCACACTCAGCACAGCGCAAATGAAAGACCAACGTATCCACACCCCACACACAGAAGTCCTTGCTCGAGGTACTCTTGCATGGAATGCACTTGACACTTACATACACAACAACCCATACGTCCAAACGTTACACACACATACGACTCATTGCTCCGAGCTGTGGCATATCATCCACATAACTGCTGCAGGTCAGAAGAGTGCCGGTTCTACGAGAGCCGCAACGCAATGGCAGAACATCCCGGGCGCATGCACGACTGTCACGTGGTCTGTACCGTGTCCGAATGCTGCCTGTTAGTGTCTGATGCATTGTTCTGCATGTTGTGGCCCTTGTCTTGCCCGTACTGACACGCACATGCTAATAAAGTCTACGCAACTTCACTAGTGTTCAACTGTGATGAGTGTTGATTAGAATGACAAATCGTGTGCCTCAATGAGCATTGTCCGTACACAGGGAGGGACTGACTGACGCATTTCACTTAGGGGTGAGTCCCTATTGTGTCCACCCAGTTGAGTGTGAGTAGGTATGCGAAGAGATGTTCTGTTGTCAAATGTGATGGGGGACACTACTTTAGGCCTGCCAACGACTTTGACATTTCATACCCAGCCCTATTTCTAACATTGCGTGGGGCAAAGTTGAGGAATTGCGCGATTGTTGTCTCAGAGCAATGAGGCCACAGCTAGTGCACACATTCCCAGTCATCCCACTTCCCATGTGTGTCACGGTCAAACATGCGCATTGCTTTCATTTCCCAGGGTGTACCTTTTTGGCCAATCAATGTCCTTACATTCATCCATACTTTCATACTTGATCTATTATGGACATGACACATCTGTGTGAATTTGAATGATATATTCACATTCGGTGGAGTGTCGGAACTGGAGCAGTACATGGCCATGCAAACCCCACATTGCATTGTAGCCCAGTGGAGGGCCAGCCAGAGTCATTTAGGGATTGACTAGTACATCGGAAGAGGAAGAGTACAGTCCGCAGTCTGATTGCTGTGTCGTTGGTAAGCAAACAAAATATGGCAGTCCATGTCGAGGTCCAAGGTGAGTGTCGCAGAGTGTTTCGGGGACAGTGGGAGGTGTTGTTACAGGGCATGATGCAGAGGGCAGAACCAAGCTGAAACTGGGCATATGGCGGAGAAGAATGCTACTGGCTCCTTCTTACTACAAAGGTGGAATCACCCGCATCTTCGTCCTCTATGTCATCTGTCTGACATGTGGGTGCTGATGTTTGGTCTGCAGCACTGTGTGCCACTGACACATCAGGGGCCGGAGATGTGTGTGTAGAAGTACCAGCAGCATTCATCAGCAACTGCCTTAGTGGCAGCAATGCGATGATGAGGATCTGAGGGCATGGAAGATCCCAACAACTTTTCGCTGGTGTGCATCCGTGGCAGCCATTCTTTCCGCATGCATCCGCTCCATGTTCTCCATTATCCTCAGCATCTGTGCCAACTCTCGGCTGACATCGCTGAGGCCACTCTGACTAGACAGTTGTTCTCCTCTCAGAGTCATGACTCCAGCGATGTCGGGCATGGATTGTTGGACATCATGGAGCGAACTGTGGGTGTCCGTTAGGGAGTGTAAGTGGTCCCTGATGGGACTTAGACACCCACGTATGTCATCTAATTTGGCTGGCATGAGGGCGAACCCCACCCGCACCTGTTCAGCCACCTCCTTCTGGCAGTCTAACACCTGGCCTTGGAATGCGATGTGTTCTTCGGTGAGGTGCTGGGAGCCAGCCATGGTGGTGGGTGCTTCCTGCTGTGTGGTCTGTGCAGGGGGTGGGGTCTCCTCGTTGCAGCTGGGCTGCCCTGCTCCTGGAGGTGGGTTGCCGTAGCTGTCCATGAGCTGTTGTAGGGCATCGGTGTCGAAGGTGTGGAGGTCCTCTCCATCATCACTGATGAGTTGTCTGGTCTGCTCTGCAGGAGGTGTTGATTGTCCCTCTGCAATGTGAAGGGCAGATGCATTTTAACATTGTGTTGACATGTATGTTGACGCATTGTTCAAGTTTACATACAGACTGCATGACAATGTACATTGTGACTGTTTGGGAGGAGCTGACTATTTGATGCGGGACAGTGGACATTTGAACTACATCACGGATGTGAGGTTGTACACGTACATTATCATCTCACAGTTTCCTGCTATGCCAGATGTGATTGGCCAGTTTCTACGCACAAGCGGAACCAGTTGTGTCCTCTGTTCTGTAGCGAGAGTGTTGCACTTTGTACCACATTGTCGTCAATGATGTTGTGCTGTTATTGCTATGTGTGTGTGCTGCATTGTTGGAGAGTCGCCCCTGCAGCTGTGATTTTGCTGCCCCTTATGTCTTTGAGGAGGTGTGCCTTTGACTTCTGTGCTTCTACAGTGCTGAGATGTTGCAGACTTGGCTAATTTTGGCTCTAGTTCGGATTTTGGACTCTAGGGCATGGTTTATCCGCAGATGTGTTGTTGACGTCAGGGGTTGTTTGTGCACGTGGATGTGTCAGAGTGTGACCTGCTCCTTTCCGGATGTGTTCCACACTCAGCCACCTCAGTGTCGTGGCGTGCACCATGTCATGATAATTGGACTGCAGCCATGCTGTTCGTCATGCAGTGTCACTTGCATTGTCAGTGTGGCTCACTGACACATAGCTTTGCTGGTTTTAACACGTGTGCATGGGTTGGTTGTGAGATTGGTGCTGTGTGGGGAGGGACCACTTTGTGCCCATAGTGGACGGGGGCCTACTTTCTGTTTGTATGTGTGCTGCAGTGTGCCAAGGGGATCAGGGACATGATCCAGCGCGGAGATACCCCTTTGGGGGTGATTCCTGCGCTCTATAAATTCTTTACATACATACATACATACATAAATTGTTGGTGTAGAGTGTGCTCTACTTAATTGTGCATGTGTGCCATTGTGCCCATCTCCCCCCATCCCCCCAGTCCCTGTTCGGTACTCACCCTGGTGCTGTTGTGTCAGGTCATGTCGAGCAGTGTCCGGACCCCCAACTCCTGCCACCGTATCCCCACTGATGACTGTGGCCACCATTTCCTCCATCTCATCCAGCTCCTGGTGTTCCGCTGGACTGCCACCTCCAGTCTGCATTGCTGCCTGATGGTTGTCAGCGAGTTTCTTCTTGGTTTTGCGCTTCGCATCATTCCAGCGCCTCTTGACCTTTCCAATTGTCCTCTTCCTCACTCCGACTGCATTCACCTTGTCCAGGATGGACTGCCATGTTGCATTTTTATTTGCCAATGACACGTTGGAGGTGACGAACAGTTGTTGGTGGTGTTCTATCACCTCCGTGATGATGATCCTGTTTTCCTGTGGACTGAACCTCGTCTTCTTCTCCTTGCCCTTCCGTGACCCCGAGGTACCAGGCTGTTTCTCCTGGGGGCTTGTGGGGTTCTGGTCATCCTCTGTACTTGCTCCGGCTTCCTCCATGGTGCTACGCAGTTTTAATTATTTTGTTTGTGTTTTTCGGTGCTTTTATAGTGCATTTTCCCGCATGACGCGTGGGAATTGCAGGCCTGTCGCTGGTTATCGCAGATTTTTTTATCGCGGTTGGCCACATCGCAACTTTTTTTGCGTTCGTGTTTCGCGTTTTTTGCCCATCACGGTAATTTTATCGCGGTCATTTGACGCGTTGGCGTGAGACTATCGCATGGTACCGCCGTGTTGAGAATTTAACGTTAACACAGCGTTATTTTCCCACGATAGACTGCGATGTGCAAAGTTGCGTTAAGCTAATTTTGCGATAATTATCACACATTCTTGAGAATATCCCCCCTAGTGTCTATGTTTATTACTTTATGTGACTTCTCATGCAATAGAATTTTCATACTCCAAAATACAAACGCTCTAGAAATTCCATTGATGTCATAAATGATACAAAATAAAAATTAAATTTCCTGAACTTTTAAAAGAAATTATTCTACGCTGCTATAAAATAAATTATTCTACACTGCTGTAATGGCCATTTTGCTGTACAAAAAAGCACAAAAAATACCCTTGTAGTGATGCTTGCTTTCCATTTCAAAACATGACCGTCATTGACACAACTGTTGGCGCATGGCATTCCAGGTTAACTAATGATGCTCTCTTTTCTGTTAGGAAGGAGAACAGAGAGGACAAGCAGCATATGTTTTTTCAATAGCTCAAATATTGTGAAGTTCCTTCTCCCTTTTATGGTTCTTGTTGTATGTAGTGTGGTAACTATTTAGTTACATGGTTTTTGTTGATGAACTCATAAATCCTTTCCTCTGTCCGATCTACGTTTGACCCTGACCCCTATGGTTTCTACAAATTATTAACAATTTATGCCCTGCTCTGCCTAACGTGACTGGCCAGGCTCTTGCTGAGTAGTTTCATGAGGAGTTTTTATCCTTTCTCATCTATTTTATTTGTTACTTGTTTTATCATCCCTCAAAATTCCTTGCTGTGTCTGATAAAGCAAAATCACTGAAATCCTGATCCCTGACACTCAGAGACCAATGTATGCAGTTTGTGGTTTAATGGTTTGACGCATAAGATTTAAAGCTCATATGTATCCAACATCAACCGCTTCGCTTCATAGGATTTCAGTATGTCATTTAAGGTGACCAACTGGCATGCGTGCAAATTCAGGACGATCAGTGTAAAAATTCAGGACAAAGGGTCAACATTCAGGACAAAAATTCAGGACAGAAGGTCAAAATTCAGGACAAAAATTTGGGACAAAACATACGTTTTACAGACATATCAGAGGAGGTCGCACAATAGTATATAAGTAAATAGACAACCAAAATAAGTACAAGTCAAAATAAGTTTATATAAGGTTGAGACAATCGTGCACTTCACAGTTTTTCGGTATGCGTGCAGGTTTGTAAAGCGACATCAGGCCCTTTCTGCAATCAAGATTTGTGCAGGGGAAGACACACCACATGCTGTCACTTTAATAGGGCCCTTTGTCATTCTATCGGTAAAATCGTCTGCAGTCTCAGAATGACAATGGGCCAGTCCACAGTCTTTGCGAGGCCCGGGAGGGGCTGCTGCAGGTAGCCTCAGTCTACAGATTAAAAGATAAGTGCGAGAGGCCCCGAGTGGAAACTTTTAAACTCATGGGGCCTCTCGCAGGGGAACAGCATACCTTCCTGAAATTCCCCAATTTGATTTTAGTATGATGTCTGTAAGGCGTCCGTAATTTGGGGACCCCAAATTACGGACGCTTTACAGACATCATACTAAAATAACGGACGGTCTGTGAAATTTATGGACGGTTGGTCAGCCTAATGTCATTTGTTTATAGGCATCTACTGTATAGAAATGGAAATGGCCATAGTGTATAAAATAGTGTGCTGCAGATAAATTCAAGCATTGAAAATTAAAAATGTGGGAAGAGTATGGTTTGAACATGCAACCATGAAATAATAAACTGCAAACCAAATCACTACTTACAAGTTCAGAGAGATTAAAAATATGGGCCACATGTATGAAAGTTTTTTGCATTCGCAAACGGTGCGATTCGGTAAAATCAGCTGTTTGCGAATGTAAAATAGCCTTTTGTGATGTATGAAAGGCTTTGTAGTCGCAATTTTAGGTAATTGCAAAAATTGTGATTACCTAAAATTGCGACTACAAATAGGGAATCGAAAATTGTGATTGCCTTAGCACATGTATGAATCATTTTCCAAATGCAAACTGCATTTAGGAAAATGCAATTACCAGTGACTTCAAGTCGATGGTAATAATGTGCAAGCTTTGAAAAATGCACAAAACTGTATTTTTCAAAGTGCCATGTAGCGCACACATGTGCGATTTACCTGTGAACATTTATTTTTTGGGGGTGCTTCAGGGGGGCCTTAGGCTCCCTGGCACCCTTGGCCTTGCATTATCTAATTTGCAATTACCAATTAGGTAATCACAAATTAGCTAATGCAACGCCATTCGCAACTATGGACCTTTCGGGCCATAGGAACGAACAGAGTAATATTACCTAATAGCGATTCACTATTTACCGAATCGCTATTAGGTAATATTAAGGAACCGGTAAATCTTTGATGATTCCTTATAGACATAGCATTTTGCAATTACCACATAGGGATTTGGTAAAAATCGCTATTTGGTAATCGTAAAATGCTTATTTGATAAATGTGGCCCAAAATGTCTTAACAGTGGGGAATTCTCAGAAGTGACCAGCATATTGAAAGTATATGGTCCTGCATACATCAATAACATATCACAAAACAAAATATCTTAGGGATATGTTGGTTCACAGCTATGCAAGACCACTTGCTTACAACCCCAAAAGCATTTTTTCGAAAGTGTTGACAATGCAATGCATGCAAAACTAGTGTCAATAGAAGAGATTATGAGCATCCGACAGGGGGAAAAGGATTATTAACAGTTACATCACATGCAGTAGTGATTTTTGCATATACATTCTAAAATGTCCATGTGGACTGTAATATGTGGTGAGCACCACTTTCCCTCTCTGAAAAGGGTCTTGTTATTGTAGGGAGACATTTCTTGAAATAAATGCTGAACATTACATTTTTGGGTATTGACAGGATCAATCCCAATATATGTAGAGAGGATGGAGAAAAAATGCTGAGAAAAGTGGAATACAGATATATTATATCTGTATACTTACCAGACAAAACATCCTGGGGGCCTCAACAAGGACGAGGAATTACATGTGCATTTTGGATGAATCTGTTCTCTTGACACGTGTCACCCTGTTTGCCTATGTCTTCATCTTTTAATTTTCGTAAATTTTTCAATTTGAGTTGATACTGATTCAATTGATTGCTTAATTGTTGGGGTTTGGATGCCTCTCAAAAATTGGGTAGGACGTTTTGGCTGCCTTGCCCGTAACATTTGTCAGTCTGAATATTAATGAGTAGCTTTCATATCCCAGCTTGAGTTGCACATCATCTTTCTACAATTGTAAGAATGCAACACCAATAAGGATACTTCTAGCCAATGCCTGTGGTGTTACATACATATTGTTGTATCAAAATGTGGTGAAGCCATATATGATTATCTGAATTTGGTGCCAATCCATAACATTAAATATCATGTGATGTATTTCACAGGGGGCAAGAATGAAGAAACAATAGCCACTGCTACATATTTTAACATAAAACACACAGACAAATAGGACCATAAATAATTGAATACAACAATATATCACACAAATTAATGGATGAAATGCCAAGTTTCATAGGAGCATGTCAGATAATATATTTAGACAGAAGTGCATCTTCTATGTTTATTATGGTGATACAGCACCTTCATTACTGTTCAAATAAAAATGGTAATGTCAAATATAAAAGACATTCCACAGAAATTAGTTCATGGATTAAACTTACCTATAAGTCCCCAGTATATGAGTATATGGTATAAAATTAGGCCTGGGCTGTGAATTCCGCTCCATTTGTAGAGTTTTCCGCACTCTGCAGAGCACGTGGAGTTCTGAAAAACTCCACTCCGCATAGCGTAGCTGAGTTTTTTCCTCCTCCCAGCGAGATTTCTCAATGCGGGTGGGCAGATTTCTCAACGTGAGCTGTTGCAGATGGTCACGACCACTAGCATTGAGAAACCTTCTGTTCGCGTTGAGAAAGCTGCAGCTCAGGTAGAAAATCTACTCAAGTGGCAAGAAAAGAAGCAGTACCCTCTTGCACTGGGCATGGTGCCGTTCGTGCTGATTTTACAGTGTGGAACAAACATCCAGCGCTGAAAATCGATGCAAACGGCATGACCAAATGCACTCCACCACTTGCAGAACTCCGCATAGTGCGGTAGAGATTTTTGGTCACTTTGCGGAGTTCCGTGTAGCGGAACTCCGCGAGCTCTGCCCAGGCCTATACAAAAGTCTACTAAGGGCCTGTAAATTATATGTCACTAGTGGATTACAGTACATCTCTAAAAGTGACAATGCAAAGCATGTTTCCTCCAGGTTGGCGTTTGTAGACTTGGGGGCATATTAGCAAGCGATTTATCGCCGCTTTAGCGGCACTTTTTGCCGCTAAAGCGGCGATAAATCTATCGCCCTATCAGCAAGCTGTCGCTAACAGCAGTTAGCGACAACTTTCTGACGAAAGCGATCGGTTTGGGTGCCGCTTTGCATGTCAGCGATGTTTATCGCTAATGACATGCAAAGTAGGCGTTCCCGACCAACATACCCTGTAAACAGACGCTAACAGGCCTATCACCTATTAGCAAGGAGTCCCTGACCCCGGTTAGCGACGTGAAAAGTCGCGCTAACCGGGGCCATCGCCATTTTTTTATCACCTGCTATTTTCCTGACTTAGCCATACATTACATGGGCGGTGGATTATGCTGATACGACCACAGGGTCGTATCAGCAAGGTTTTCCACCTCCGCCATGCAACATCGCTGGTTTTGTCGCGATGTTGGCCCTTCCCTCCCGCTTATCGCTGGAATATTTATCGCCATAGCGCTAAATGTCGCTAATACAGCGTTAGCGTGGCGATATATTCCAGCGATAGCCGGCGATAAAATAAATCACGCTAAGCAGGGTTAGCGATGATTATCGCCTCTTCTTGCTAATATGCCCCTTGGTTTGCAGGTTTAAAACTGCCAATTTGACCTGGCCATAAAAACCTTTTGCCATGCCTAAGCCTTTCTTTTTAATACTTATAAGTCACCCGTAAGGTATGCCCTAAATACCCATTGGGCAGGGTGCATGGTATTTAAAAAGTAGGACATGTGCATTTCATATTTTACATTTTCTTGCAGTGAAAAACCTCAAAAGTCATTTTTCAGGGCGGAAAGGCTGGCTCTCCCATAGGAAAGAACAGGGTACATTATAACACTTTATAATGCAAAACTTCAGTTTGTGTGTGCTAGAAAAATGATTCAAGGAAACATTTTAATAGTAGTTTACAATCCAACTTAATAGTCAAATTGGATTTTATAATACTAATTTGAAGATGACACTATTAGAAAGTTTAGATTTTCCTGCCTGAGACATATGTGGCTTTCTGTAAGTGTTCAATATCACCCAGGAGCTAAATTGCCCCTTCATTAGGTGTGAAGTGGCTCCCAGAGCTGAGGAAAAGCGAGAGTAGTTGATCTTCCCCTGACAGGAAGGCCATCTGGGCTGTGCCCAGAAACTTAATTAACTTCAAAGAGGTCTACCCTGTCACAGGCAGTTGAGCTCACACCTTGCCCTGCCACCGCTATTGTCCTACTAGCCAGCCAGGCACCAATCCCAGTGGAAGAGGAGCTGCCCCCATAACTGGTTTTGAGTGACCACATGGGGAGGGTTTGCTCATTTCCCTGGCCATACCTTTAAGGTGGGCACAGGAGCTTTGCATAGGTGAAGAAAGGGTCTGCTCTGTTGGTTTTAGGTAGCATTGTGGGATACTTTACAGTAAAACACACAGGAAGTACTGAAAAGGTGGGAACTTTACCTCTGTTCCTGTGGAAAATAGACTAAGGACTGCACCTGTTGTTGTTCCCTGTGATGAGAACCCTAAGGGTTCGACCTGTTCTCACTTGCACCTAGGACAAATACATGGACTCCAAGGATCAGTTGGCCGACCTCCTGTTAAGCTACAGAGAAACAAAAGCTGCAACATGTCCACTTTCCTGAAGCAGCCAGCTGACTAGTTCCAACTGGACCTGCCCTGGACCCTGCTGGTGGCTTCTGCTGAAGTGAGTCCTGACTCCCCAAGTGCTATTCTTGAGGACCTTACCTTCGCCCCGGTCTAGTAATGCCAGTTGCCTGTGGTTGGTGCTTTGTGCTTTGCTGTGCTAAAATTAAATTCAGAATTTAGGAATTCATATCTCTGGTTCCCCTTATTGGATTTTTGTTGTTGTGGTATAATTTTGTTTATTAAAATATTCTCTATTTTTATTTAAATTAAGTGGTATTTTTAATGTGTTGTGTTTTTGACTTTTTAACTTTTTTTTAACTTCTGAATGCTTTACATATTTTCTTAAGTTAAGTCTGTCTACTCCGTGCCATAGCTACCAGGGGTTGAGCTCAGGTTTAAATAATGAAACCTTTACTATACCTAACAGGAATAGTGGTATTATTGCTTGCGGTGGACTACCATCCACCCCAACTAATAATCCACTTTCTCAAAGCAATGTTCTTATTCTTTTGTGGGGGGGTGTTCTATATTAGCATGCCCTTCGCAAACCACTCCTTTAAATTTATATCCCATTTTTGACTAATTATTATACATTTCTCCACCACTTCTCCTGATCTCTCCCACATTTATAACAAAGTACTATACTGCGATGTGCAGAGATCTCCTATCGAAAAAAGATAGGAGACGTGGAGGCAGAGGTTTCTGGCTGTAACTTTGTGAATTGCATTTTGTAGTATATGAGTAGTTAAACTGTGAAACTACTTGAAGCACTGCAAAATGCAGTTTGTGAATCGAGCCCATCATTTTCAGTGCGTCTTCAGATTAACTCTAGAAATATATGCAATACTGGGTTAAAACTGTGAAAAAAGAAATGCTGTAGGTATATTTAGAATACTTCATGAGCGTTCACACTCAACTTAAGAGACTGTGACATGGAAGTGGTTAGTAATCAGAGACCATGAGACACTCGAATAACGGAACTAGGCAAAAGTAACTCTCCTCATTTCTGACCTCATTAGGTTTTGTAGGCACGATAAAGGATCTACACAGTTTTTTTCTCCTAATGATTTCCTCAGTAATCAACAAACGGAAGATGTGCTTTGTAGAGGGCCCATTCAGAGAGTCCTTAGTCACTGCTTTGCTATCATGCTTATTAAAGACATGAATCGAAAACATGTACATACAGGAAAGAAATGAAGTGAAAGCAGTCAGTCCACTGTCCGCTGATTAATCACATTAACTATAATATAAGGCAGCTGGAAGCTGTTTAATAATGTGGTACAAAGTTGGAAATCGGTCATGAATTGCAAAATTGTCATAAATCAGAAAGGGTTAATGCAAATTAAAATGATGCACTTCAAAGAAGCCTTGCCGTGGTTTCTGAAATAGCCACACATTAAAAAGTGCAAATAAATATTTGATGCAGAAGAAAGGTGTTCTTAGGTTTGATGAAGAATTTCCTGATTTTTGTGGTCAGATCACCAAGAGAAAGTAAGTTCAAATGTACGCACCATTCTAATCATTCTAAAAGTTGTACAGCGCCTGCTTTCTAAAACCTGATCTTTTCTGCATTTGAAAATAGGTGCAGGACACCTTTGGGTCATTATTTCTTTAGTTTTATCTTGAGTTAATGCCGTGATGTGAAATTGATGGACTAGCAATTGTTTGGTTAACATAGCTGGCAAGTTTTCCAGGACCAGGCGTGACTAGTTTATGCAGTTCAGGTTGTTTGCATTCTGGGACTTTTAGGCTTAGGGTCTTGTAATGGGATAAATATCCACTACAAATCCCAGAATGCAAGGAACAAACTTTAGTGAGCAGCTTAGTCACTCCTTGAAAACACTTTAAAGAAGTGACCCAAATACAGTTAACATTTTCACACTTCATAAAGAGCAAATGTGTTTGTTTTTAAATTTCCATCCAGTCATCTGTATACCAACTGTATGTGACTGGAACCCTGTCACCCAGTTCCGCACTTTTTAGACGCAGAAGGTGTCATTTGTTGACTTTTAACTTATAAATGTAGACTTAAAAGTCCCAGCATGCCTAATTTTGTTGGTCAGACTACAAAGAATGACTGTCACACTTGACAAGGAGCTTTTTGCAGCCATCAAGTGTGCTTTATATAAGTTCTATGTGTTTCTATGTGTGCTTCTAGCTTCTTTTTTTCAGTCTGGCTAGAGAGCGCAGCCGTCTGCTTGGCCTATTGTTTTCAATATGCAGAGAGATCCTTTTGGCCAGCCCCTTTCATCCTATGCTTTGAAACTTTGTGTATGGCAGCTTGGATCAGCCAATAGAAGTATATATCTCTCACCTCATATTATTGACTGTTTGGTATAGCATTATGGGGCATATTAGCAAGACCGGCGATAAAATTATCGCCGTTTTAGCGGCAGGAAACTGCCGCTAAAACGGCGATAATGGGCTTGCTAATATGCGTTATGGAATTCAATAGAAGCCCAGGTTAGATGTCCTGCACATCTAACCTGGGCTTCTATTGGAATTCTATAACGCATATTATCAAGCCCATTATCGCCGGCCTTGCTAATATGCCCCTATATTTTCTAAGAAGTGATCGTGTGGCGAGAGAAATATTTTATATCTGAAAAATACTCCCAATCATCATACTTTTTGTCACTTTCGTTTTTTTTGCCATACAATCTAAGAAGCTAGGGATTTTTTTGTTATTTTTACCGGCATTGAATCTGTTTAGGGATATTTTTTTTGTGTGGATTTTAACAGACTATCCTGAAACATATATTTTAAGCAACCTTCAAGACACATTTTGAAAATCTCCAAGTTTGTTTTCACGTATATTTGGCCATATTACTTTGGTACTTTCCTTGACTGACTAAAAACTGGTATGGGCTTAAAAGGAATCACTGAGAGCGTGGAGTCCTCTTTATTAAACTAATGACTGTGTATAAAGCCGGCTTCGATTCTCTCCACATCCTTCTCTGATCCACGTCTGAAGCTTGAAATGTTTTCACTTGTTTCTTGTGTTTGTGGGCATCTCACTTAGTTTACACGTGATTGCACTTTTACACTATAGATGATACAGATAAAATCGTGTGATAAAATCATATTTTTAATAATACTAAAACTCGGACATACTATTATAGGACTATGTTATACACATTGCACGTTTTGCACTTTTTATATTTAACTCATTTAGTTTCGTTTAATTGGCATGAAGAGGATTTTTTTCCAAACATATAACTATTTATTGAAAATAAAAAGCATAATGCTATACTATTCTATTTGTCGCTTGTAGTAAGGCATTGTAAGCCTGTTAATTTATGTTCCAGTAAATATTGGGTTCAAACCCTTTTGCTCTTTTAAAAACGGGTATTGGGTTAAAACTCTGTTTGCTGCTTTAAAAATATAATTTGTCTGCAAGAACAAGTGGTTTCACAGCTGCTTTTTGTAATTCAGAATTGCATTCACAATAAAAAAGTATTATATATCCCGATTATCCATCTCGCGGGAAAGGAACATCCTTAATAAGGGTAACATTATCAAACTCCTCACCGCGGTCCTCGGCCTGGTAACATTATGCATGACGTACACACGACTTCTCACATTGGATCACAAAACATAGACAACACCTTTCCAACCAAACAACCAATATGAGTAGGGTGCTGCTCATGTAAATAAGCGCTGCAGTGCCCCTCATAAGGGTAGTAAGCACTATACAAATGCTGCAATAAAATACAAACAATATTTATCATTTCTGCATCGCCAAGATGTGTTTCGATCCTATTAACATTTTTGTTTCCATCACACTCCAGAATTGCAAAACAAAATGTGCTTCTTTTGTGCTTTCATAACTTCTGATATATTTTAAAATATTTGTACAGTTCATTTACAGGTATTTACATTTCTTGCGTATTAGAAAAAAATAACACCCTACAGTCTTTCTTTTTCCACACCCTAGACCACAGCGAGATAGTCACATAGTTCACTTAACAAAATGAGCTCACTTTGCAGTCAGAGATAGAAAAGTAAACAACCTCTCCATGTTAAAATAATAAGCAGCAATTTGTAGGAAGATATAGCCTGGCATTTGACCTCTGCCTTTGAAGCACAACAAATATAACAAGTTAAAAATGAACTGTAAATGCTATGTTATTGCTCACTCAGCCTCTAAACTCTGGCATAGTTATTTTGGAAGTACTGCAGCAACCCAAGCGCCACACCTCTATTTTCAGTATTTATAGCTTATTTTGCTTTTAGATTTAATGCATTGAAATGTGAATGCAGTTTCAGATAAACCTATTTTCCATAAATGCTGGGCCAGCTGCCTGGGTCATTTGAGGGGGCCAAGAATTAATATGCACTGTCCTGGCACTCAGATGCCCCCCTGTGGCTACGGCCCTGTTTGTAACTCTTTCAAAATAATGTTTAGATAAGTAATCCTGTATGGGTTGGCTTACTTTAACCACACACAGTATGGCATTCCATTCTTTTTTCTCCAATGTGTTCAATGTTATGGCTGTAATGATTTTAAATAATCCTACAAATAAATGACTCTATCTAGTGCCTATACATGACAGACGTTCCAAGTTCAAAATCTCCGATCATGTCAACATGAGGCATAATGTCAAGTGCAATTGGTGAAGTGGATAATAAATTGCAAGCACTCTTACAGTGGCATAAACCAAATTATTCTAATTTCCATTTCAGTTCATCACTTCCACTTTCAACCATGCTAATTCCTTAGTTCATTTTGATCCTTCTATCCAACTACAACTCTTGCATCTTTCTCTTTTTTATCATACAACCCCATCCAAGAATACTACTGCAGACTTGAGCAAAAGCTTCAATCATCTTCATCTGTGAGGGAAGAGTAAGGGCCTCCTCAAGTAAATCCTGTTGAATTACCTCAACTTAAATTTGTTTGATATTTTGCAGCAAATGTTCTTGATTCTGAAACCAGGGCTTCAGGATTTCTCACTGCTAATTTGTGCTTACCACACAAACTCTCCAAAGATATTTTCATGTGAGAGAACATTGTGGCACATTTTTAAACAGATGTATACACAGGGAGGTTGTAGTCTTAAGCAAACATTTGCCCAGTACAGATATTGTCTAACTTGTAAATGTTACAGTATTGTATGCAAAACACACTATAGGCACCCTATGTCCTTCTGTGTTGGACAACTTCGGCTCTGCTTCCTCTGAGATCGTCCAAATATAAAATATATTTAATAGAAAGAGTTACAGTCTAAGAAACATACCCGCTCAACAATATAGAATGGTGTCTTTAACCTTTTCCTGCCAGAGTGAATGCTGTTTGGGTTAGTATTATTCAAGGCACTTATACAATGTATTAAACTAAGGCCCATAACTAAAAGGAAAAGGAAGAGCAAAGCAGCCCTCAGAGTTGAAGGTTGCCCTCAGTTCAGTAAACTACAGAAACAATTCCTACTCTATCAAGAACACATCGCTAAATAGATAAATTGGTTGGTAAATGGTTGTACTGCTATTTCCCCTTTGGAAATTTGTTCTGAGAGCCTTATCACTATCAATTGGCTCATTGGAACTAATGAATCTATATTCTACTGCCATCTTAAATGAAGAGATAAGTCTGACAATTCTTGGCAACAAATAGGCTGATATGAATGGGACATTCAACATGTTTCATCTTGTAATCCAAGCTCAGCATTGCCTGCTCTGCCTATCTTTATTAATACAGTCCTTTTCATGTTTGCCAATGTTTCCTATATCTCATGAATTTGGGAAAGGATAGATTACAGGTCTAATAGATTGGTGATAATCAGCGCACCTTTACTATTTTGGGCTGCAAGAAACACATATTTTTGCACTCCAGGTCAAAGAAAATTTAAACATATTATATATTTTTAACAATTTCAGACCTTCATTAAGTCAAACAATACTGAATTATATGTCAAACCTTTTAAAAAATGAGGTAAACAAAACTGCCAAAATCACAAGTTGACAGCCCAATGGCACCATAAGAAAGATTTGAAAAGTATTGATGAAGACATTTATTTTTGTTGTTGGATCTAGATTTTTTTGACGTGCATCAAGAATATTTGACTTGGAATTCAGCCTCTAGCTAGACTGTTAATCGTATTGTGGGTAAGACAATGGAAAGGTGTCATGATGGAGGTTTAGTGGGATAATGTGTAATATTAAATTAAGACATATGCACATAGCATTTGAAATTGTAGCTTTATTTGTGAGCTCAAATAATTCCACCTTAAAAACTGTCATCCTTTCTGTGACAGAAAATGTAAGCACTGCTTGGAGAATATTGACCTTTTCATTGGGTGAAATCATTTTCTCCCTAGATCTGTTTCCCTGCTTCATGACTCCTCTCACCTTTCTGTGCTTACACATCTCTGGTTAAACAGTGACTGTCAGCTCTAAAGAGGAAAAAGTGGGAGGAATCAGGAATAAAAAAACAACAGAAAGTCAAATAGAATACTATAGCAAGAGAGTTGAAGTAGAAAGAGAAGGGAGTTGGAGACAGAGATAAAGTAGAGAGATAGGTGAAGCAGGGAGAGACGTAATGTAAGGAGGGGAAGGCAAGGTAGTGAGATAGGCAGAAAAAGGAAAAGGAGAAAGAGGAAGAGATAGGTAGGGAAAGAGAAATAGGAAGGTTTTAAAGTGAGGAAATGAAGTAGTGATAATTAGAGGTAGGGAATGTTTGGTGCCCAGAGCCACGAGGTGTGGAGAGAGGTAAGGCAGAAAAAGAGGTGACAGAGAGAGGCAGATGTAGAGAGGTTGAGAATTGAGGTACCGAATGACAGGTCATATAAAGAGAGCATCAAATGAAAAAGGAGAAGGAAACAGCTATACCTTCCCCCCTTTTAAATAGACCTATAAGATAACGTTATAGCTGTGAAAATGATTTTCCAAAATATGTCAATCCATCTGTTTACAGGCACCTCAGCACTTTGAGTTTTGGACCTGGGCTCTCATTCACAACTTGTATGGTCCCATTCACATTCAACACAGATGTACTTTCGGATGGGCTTAACTATAACAGTGGAGGTTATTAAGTGACATATTTATCAAATAGTCATGCAGTGCAGCAAGCCATCTTGCTGCGCTGTGTGACAGGGAGCGATACAAAAGGGGATGATGGACGGAACGTTTGAGCCAATCAAACACTCACCCCCAGTCAACTGATCTGGGTTTAATCCATCATCATTCTTTAGCTCACTCCACCACCCCAGTTCAGACATGGCCATATGCAAATCAGTCTGACCCTGTGCCTCATGGGAACAGTCCAGCACGAACTGCCAAGCCATGTCTTCCCTGGACCGGAAACAAGCATCCTAGGACCGGTTTCTGGCATTCCAGCCGTCATCAGCCAGGCTTGCTTGAATCCAGTGGCAAAGTGAGCAAGGGACCCACGTCTGGGCATACCCCCACCAACTTAGGGCGAACAAAGCGATACAAAGGGGATGATGGACGGAACGTTTGAGCCAATCAAACACTCACCCCCAGTCAACTGATCTGGGTTTAATCCATCATCATTCTTTAGCTCACTCCACCACCCCAGTTCAGACATGGCCATATGCAAATCAGTCTGACCCTGTGCCTCATGGGAACAGTCCAGCACGAACTGCCAAGCCATGTCTTCCCTGGACCGGAAACAAGCATCCTAGGACCGGTTTCTGGCATTCCAGCCGTCATCAGCCAGGCTTGCTTGAATCCAGTGGCAAAGTGAGCAAGGGACCCACGTCTGGGCATACCCCCACCAACTTAGGGCGAACAAAGCGATACAAAAGGGGATGATGGACGGAACGTTTGAGCCAATCAAACACTCACCCCCAGTCAACTGATCTGGGTTTAATCCATCATCATTCTTTAGCTCACTCCACCACCCCAGTTCAGACATGGCCATATGCAAATCAGTCTGACCCTGTGCCTCATGGGAACAGTCCAGCACGAACTGCCAAGCCATGTCTTCCCTGGACCGGAAACAAGCATCCTAGGACCGGTTTCTGGCATTCCAGCCGTCATCAGCCAGGCTTGCTTGAATCCAGTGGCAAAGTGAGCAAGGGACCCACGTCTGGGCATACCCCCACCAACTTAGGGCGAACAAAGCGATACAAAAGGGGATGATGGACGGAACGTTTGAGCCAATCAAACACTCACCCCCAGTCAACTGATCTGGGTTTAATCCATCATCATTCTTTAGCTCACTCCACCACCCCAGTTCAGACATGGCCATATGCAAATCAGTCTGACCCTGTGCCTCATGGGAACAGTCCAGCACGAACTGCCAAGCCATGTCTTCCCTGGACCGGAAACAAGCATCCTAGGACCGGTTTCTGGCATTCCAGCCGTCATCAGCCAGGCTTGCTTGAATCCAGTGGCAAAGTGAGCAAGGGACCCACGTCTGGGCATACCCCCACCAACTTAGGGCGAACAAAGCGATACAAAAGGGGATGATGGACGGAACGTTTGAGCCAATCAAACACTCACCCCCAGTCAACTGATCTGGGTTTAATCCATCATCATTCTTTAGCTCACTCCACCACCCCAGTTCAGACATGGCCATATGCAAATCAGTCTGACCCTGTGCCTCATGGGAACAGTCCAGCACGAACTGCCAAGCCATGTCTTCCCTGGACCGGAAACAAGCATCCTAGGACCGGTTTCTGGCATTCCAGCCGTCATCAGCCAGGCTTGCTTGAATCCAGTGGCAAAGTGAGCAAGGGACCCACGTCTGGGCATACCCCCACCAACTTAGGGCGAACAAAGCGATACAAAAGGGGATGATGGACGGAACGTTTGAGCCAATCAAACACTCACCCCCAGTCAACTGATCTGGGTTTAATCCATCATCATTCTTTAGCTCACTCCACCACCCCAGTTCAGACATGGCCATATGCAAATCAGTCTGACCCTGTGCCTCATGGGAACAGTCCAGCACGAACTGCCAAGCCATGTCTTCCCTGGACCGGAAACAAGCATCCTAGGACCGGTTTCTGGCATTCCAGCCGTCATCAGCCAGGCTTGCTTGAATCCAGTGGCAAAGTGAGCAAGGGACCCACGTCTGGGCATACCCCCACCAACTTAGGGCGAACAAAGCGATACAAAGGGGGGTGATGGACGGAACGTTTGAGCCAATCAAACACTCACCCCCAGTCAACTGATCTGGGTTTAATCCATCATCATTCTTTAGCTCACTCCACCACCCCAGTTCAGACATGGCCATATGCAAATCAGTCTGACCCTGTGCCTCATGGGAACAGTCCAGCACGAACTGCCAAGCCATGTCTTCCCTGGACCGGAAACAAGCATCCTAGGACCGGTTTCTGGCATTCCAGCCGTCATCAGCCAGGCTTGCTTGAATCCAGTGGCAAAGTGAGCAAGGGACCCACGCCTGGGCATACCCCCACCAACTTAGGGCGAACAAAGCGATACAAAAGGGGATGATGGACGGAACGCTTGAGCCAATCAAACACTCACCCCAGTCAACTGATCTGGGTTTAATCCATCATCATTCTTTAGCTCACTCCACCACCCCAGTTCAGACATGGCCATATGCAAATCAGTCTGACCCTGTGCCTCATGGGAACAGTCCAGCACGAACTGCCAAGCCATGTCTTCCTGGACCGGAAACAAGCATCCTAGGACCGGTTTCTGGCATTCCAGCCGTCATCAGCCAGGCTTGCTTGAATCCAGTGGCAAAGTGAGCAAGGGACCCACGTCTGGGCATACCCCACCAACTTAGGGCGAACAAAGCGATACAAAAGGGATGATGGACGGAACGTTTGAGCCAATCAAACACTCACCCCCAGTCAACTGATCTGGGTTTAATCCATCATCATTCTTAGCTCACTCCACCACCCCAGTTCAGACATGGCCATATGCAAATCAGTCTGACCCTGTGCCTCATGGGAACAGTCCAGCACGAACTGCCAAGCCATGTCTTCCCTGGACCGGAAACAAGCATCCTAGGACCGGTTTCTGGCATTCCAGCCGTCATCAGCCAGGCTTGCTTGAATCCAGTGGCAAAGTGAGCAAGGGACCCACGTCTGGGCATACCCCCACCAACTTAGGGCGAACAAAGCGATACAAAAGGGGATGATGGACGGAGCGTTTGAGCCAATCAAACACTCACCCCCAGTCAACTGATCTGGGTTTAATCCATCATCATTCTTTAGCTCACTCCACCACCCCAGTTCAGACATGGCCATATGCAAATCAGTCTGACCCTGTGCCTCATGGGAACAGTCCAGCACGAACTGCCAAGCCATGTCTTCCCTGGACCGGAAACAAGCATCCTAGGACCGGTTTCTGGCATTCCAGCCGTCATCAGCCAGGCTTGCTTGAATCCAGTGGCAAAGTGAGCAAGGGACCCACGTCTGGGCATACCCCCACCAACTTAGGGCGAACAAAGCGATACAAAAGGGATGATGGACGGAGCGTTTGAGCCAATCAAACACTCACCCCCAGTCAACTGATCTGGGTTTAATCCATCATCATTCTTTAGCTCACTCCACCACCCCAGTTCAGACATGGCCATATGCAAATCAGTCTGACCCTGTGCCTCATGGGAACAGTCCAGCACGAACTGCCAAGCCATGTCTTCCCTGGACCGGAAACAAGCATCCTAGGACCGGTTTCTGGCATTCCAGCCGTCATCAGCCAGGCTTGCTTGAATCCAGTGGCAAAGTGAGCAAGGGACCCACGTCTGGGCATACCCCCACCAACTTAGGGCGAACAAAGCGATACAAAAGGGGATGATGGACGGAACGTTTGAGCCAATCAAACACTCACCCCCAGTCAACTGATCTGGGTTTAATCCATCATCATTCTTTAGCTCACTCCACCACCCCAGTTCAGACATGGCCATATGCAAATCAGTCTGACCCTGTGCCTCATGGGAACAGTCCAGCACGAACTGCCAAGCCATGTCTTCCCTGGACCGGAAACAAGCATCCTAGGACCGGTTTCTGGCATTCCAGCCGTCATCAGCCAGGCTTGCTTGAATCCAGTGGCAAAGTGAGCAAGGGACCCACGTCTGGGCATACCCCCACCAACTTAGGGCGAACAAAGCGATACAAAAGGGGATGATGGACGGAGCGTTTGAGCCAATCAAACACTCACCCCCAGTCAACTGATCTGGGTTTAATCCATCATCATTCTTTAGCTCACTCCACCACTCCCAGTTCAGACATGGCCATATGCAAATCAGTCTGACCCTGTGCCTCATGGGAACAGTCCAGCACGAACTGCCAAGCCATGTCTTCCCTGGACCGGAAACAAGCATCCTAGGACCGGTTTCTGGCATTCCAGCCGTCATCAGCCAGGCTTGCTTGAATCCAGTGGCAAAGTGAGCAAGGGACCCACGTCTGGGCATACCCTCACCAACTTAGGGCGAACAAAGCGATACAAAAGGGGATGATGGACCGGAACGTTTGAGCCAATCAAACACTCACCCCCAGTCAACTGATCTGGGTTTAATCCATCATCATTCTTTAGCTCACTCCACCACCCCAGTTCAGACATGGCCATATGCAAATCAGTCTGACCCTGTGCCTCATGGGAACAGTCCAGCACGAACTGCCAAGCCATGTCTTCCCTGGACCGGAAACAAGCATCCTAGGACCGGTTTCTGGCATTCCAGCCGTCATCAGCCAGGCTTGCTTGAATCCAGTGGCAAAGTGAGCAAGGGACCCACGTCTGGGCATACCCCCACCAACTTAGGGCGAACAAAGCGATACAAAAGGGGATGATGGACGGAACGTTTGAGCCAATCAAACACTCACCCCCAGTCAACTGATCTGGGTTTAATCCATCATCATTCTTTAGCTCACTCCACCACCCCAGTTCAGACATGGCCATATGCAAATCAGTCTGACCCTGTGCCTCATGGGAACAGTCCAGCACGAACTGCCAAGCCATGTCTTCCTGGACCGGAAACAAGCATCCTAGGACCGGTTTCTGGCATTCCAGCCGTCATCAGCCAGGCTTGCTTGAATCCAGTGGCAAAGTGAGCAAGGGACCCACGTCTGGGCATACCCCCACCAACTTAGGGCGAACAAAGCGATACAAAGGGGATGATGGACGGAACGCTTGAGCCAATCAAACACTCACCCCAGTCAACTGATCTGGGTTTAATCCATCATCATTCTTTAGCTCACTCCACCACCCCAGTTCAGACATGGCCATATGCAAATCAGTCTGACCCTGTGCCTCATGGGAACAGTCCAGCACGAACTGCCAAGCCATGTCTTCCCTGGACCGGAAACAAGCATCCTAGGACCGGTTTCTGGCATTCCAGCCGTCATCAGCCAGGCTTGCTTGAATCCAGTGGCAAAGTGAGCAAGGGACCCACGTCTGGGCATACCCCCACCAACTTAGGGCGAACAAAGCGATACAAAGGGGATGATGGACGGGCGTTTGAGCCAATCAAACACTCACCCCCAGTCAACTGATCTGGGTTTAATCCATCATCATTCTTTAGCTCACTCCACCACCCCAGTTCAGACATGGCCATATGCAAATCAGTCTGACCCTGTGCCTCATGGGAACAGTCCAGCACGAACTGCCAAGCCATGTCTTCCCTGGACCGGAAACAAGCATCCTAGGACCGGTTTCTGGCATTCCAGCCGTCATCAGCCAGGCTTGCTTGAATCCAGTGGCAAAGTGAGCAAGGGCCATGTCTGAACTGGGGTGGTGGAGTGAGCTAAAGAATGATGATGGATTAAACCCAGATCAGTTGACTGGGGGTGAGTGTTTGATTGGCTCAAACGTTCCGTCCATCATCCCCTTTGTATCGCTTTGTTCGCCCTAAGTTGGCGGGGTATGCCCAGACGTGGGTCCCTTGCTCACTTTGCCACTGGATTCAAGCAAGCCTGGCTGATGACGGCTGGAATGCCAGAAACCGGTCCTAGGATGCTTGTTTCCGGTCCAGGGAAGACATGGCTTGGCAGTTCGGGCTGGACTGTTCCCATGAGGCACAGGGTCAGACTGATTTGCATATGGCCATGTCTGAACTGGGGTGGTGGAGTGAGCTAAAGAATGATGATGGATTAAACCCAGATCAGTTGACTGGGGGTGAGTGTTTGATTGGCTCAAACGTTCCGTCCATCATCCCCTTTTGTATCGCTTTGTTCGCCCTAAGTTGGCGGGGTATGCCCAGACGTGGGTCCCTTGCTCACTTTGCCACTGGATTCAAGCAAGCCTGGCTGATGACGGCTGGAATGCCAGAAACCGGTCCTAGGATGCTTGTTTCCGGTCCAGGGAAGACATGGCTTGGCAGTTCGGGCTGGACTGTTCCCATGAGGCACAGGGTCAGACTGATTTGCATATGGCCATGTCTGAACTGGGGTGGTGGAGTGAGCTAAAGAATGATGATGGATTAAACCCAGATCAGTTGACTGGGGGTGAGTGTTTGATTGGCTCAAACGTTCCGTCCATCATCCCTTTTGTATCGCTTGTTCAGCCCTAAGTTGGCGGGGTATGCCCAGACGTGGGTCCCTTGCTCACTTTGCCACTGGATTCAAGCAAGCCTGGCTGATGACGGCTGGAATGCCAGAAACCGGTCCTAGGATGCTTGTTTCCGGTCCAGGGAAGACATGGCTTGGCAGTTCGGGCTGGACTGTTCCCATGAGGCACAGGGTCAGACTGATTTGCATATGGCCATGTCTGAACTGGGGTGGTGGAGTGAGCTAAAGAATGATGATGGATTAAACCCAGATCAGTTGACTGGGGGTGAGTGTTTGATTGGCTCAAACGCTCCGTCCATCATCCCCTTTGTATCGCTTGTTCGCCCTAAGTTGGCGGGGTATGCCCAGACGTGGGTCCCTTGCTCACTTTGCCACTGGATTCAAGCAAGCCTGGCTGATGACGGCTGGAATGCCAGAAACCGGTCCTAGGATGCTTGTTTCCGGTCCAGGGAAGACATGGCTTGGCAGTTCGGGCTGGACTGTTCCCATGAGGCACAGGGTCAGACTGATTTGCATATGGCCATGTCTGAACTGGGGTGGTGGAGTGAGCTAAAGAATGATGATGGATTAAACCCAGATCAGTTGACTGGGGGTGAGTGTTTGATTGGCTCAAACGTTCCGTCCATCATCCCCTTTGTATCGCTTGTTCGCCCTAAGTTGGCGGGGTATGCCCAGACGTGGGTCCCTTGCTCACTTTGCCACTGGATTCAAGCAAGCCTGGCTGATGACGGCTGGAATGCCAGAAACCGGTCCTAGGATGCTTGTTTCCGGTCCAGGGAAGACATGGCTTGGCAGTTCGGGCTGGACTGTTCCCATGAGGCACAGGGTCAGACTGATTTGCATATGGCCATGTCTGAACTGGGGTGGTGGAGTGAGCTAAAGAATGATGATGGATTAAACCCAGATCAGTTGACTGGGGGTGAGTGTTTGATTGGCTCAAGCGCTCCGTCCATCATCCCCTTTGTATCGCTTTGTTCGCCCTAAGTTGGCGGGGTATGCCCAGACGTGGGTCCCTTGCTCACTTTGCCACTGGATTCAAGCAAGCCTGGCTGATGACGGCTGGAATGCCAGAAACCGGTCCTAGGATGCTTGTTTCCGGTCCAGGGAAGACATGGCTTGGCAGTTCGGGCTGGACTGTTCCCATGAGGCACAGGGTCAGACTGATTTGCATATGGCCATGTCTGAACTGGGGTGGTGGAGTGAGCTAAAGAATGATGATGGATTAAACCCAGATCAGTTGACTGGGGGTGAGTGTTTGATTGGCTCAAACGCTCCGTCCATCATCCCCTTTGTATCGCTTTGTTCGCCCTAAGTTGGCGGGGGTATGCCCAGACGTGGGTCCCTTGCTCACTTTGCCACTGGATTCAAGCAAGCCTGGCTGATGACGGCTGGAATGCCAGAAACCGGTCCTAGGATGCTTGTTTCCGGTCCAGGGAAGACATGGCTTGGCAGTTCGGGCTGGACTGTTCCCATGAGGCACAGGGTCAGACTGATTTGCATATGGCCATGTCTGAACTGGGGTGGTGGAGTGAGCTAAAGAATGATGATGGATTAAACCCAGATCAGTTGACTGGGGGTGAGTGTTTGATTGGCTCAAACGTTCCGTCCATCATCCCCTTTTGTATCGCTTTGTTCGCCCTAAGTTGGCGGGGTATGCCCAGACGTGGGTCCCTTGCTCACTTTGCCACTGGATTCAAGCAAGCCTGGCTGATGACGGCTGGAATGCCAGAAACCGGTCCTAGGATGCTTGTTTCCGGTCCAGGGAAGACATGGCTTGGCAGTTCGGGCTGGACTGTTCCCATGAGGCACAGGGTCAGACTGATTTGCATATGGCCATGTCTGAACTGGGGTGGTGGAGTGAGCTAAAGAATGATGATGGATTAAACCCAGATCAGTTGACTGGGGGTGAGTGTTTGATTGGCTCAAACGCTCCGTCCATCATCCCCTTTGTATCGCTTTGTTCGCCCTAAGTTGGCGGGGGTATGCCCAGACGTGGGTCCCTTGCTCACTTTGCCACTGGATTCAAGCAAGCTCTGGCTGATGACGGCTGGAATGCCAGAAACCGGTCCTAGGATGCTTGTTTCCGGTCCAGGGAAGACATGGCTTGGCAGTTCGGGCTGGACTGTTCCCATGAGGCACAGGGTCAGACTGATTTGCATATGGCCATGTCTGAACTGGGTGGTGGAGTGAGCTAAAGAATGATGATGGATTAAACCCAGATCAGTTGACTGGGGGTGAGTGTTTGATTGGCTCAAACGTTCCGTCCATCATCCCCTTTGTATCGCTTTGTTCGCCCTAAGTTGGCGGGGTATGCCCAGACGTGGGTCCCTTGCTCACTTTGCCACTGGATTCAAGCAAGCCTGGCTGATGACGGCTGGAATGCCAGAAACCGGTCCTAGGATGCTTGTTTCCGGTCCAGGGAAGACATGGCTTGGCAGTTCGGGCTGGACTGTTCCCATGAGGCACAGGGTCAGACTGATTTGCATATGGCCATGTCTGAACTGGGGTGGTGGAGTGAGCTAAAGAATGATGATGGATTAAACCCAGATCAGTTGACTGGGGGTGAGTGTTTGATTGGCTCAAACGTTCGGTCCATCATCCCTTTTGTATCGCTTTGTTCGCCCTAAGTTGGCGGGGGTATGCCCAGACGTGGGTCCCTTGCTCACTTTGCCACTGGATTCAAGCAAGCCTGGCTGATGACGGCTGGAATGCCAGAAACCGGTCCTAGGATGCTTGTTTCCGGTCCAGGGAAGACATGGCTTGGCAGTTCGGGCTGGACTGTTCCCATGAGGCACAGGGTCAGACTGATTTGCATATGGCCATGTCTGAACTGGGGTGGTGGAGTGAGCTAAAGAATGATGATGGATTAAACCCAGATCAGTTGACTGGGGGTGAGTGTTTGATTGGCTCAAACGTTCCGTCCATCATCCCCTTTTGTATCGCTTTGTTCGCCCCTAAGTTGGCGGGGTATGCCCAGACGTGGGTCCCTTGCTCACTTTGCCACTGGATTCAAGCAAGCCTGGCTGATGACGGCTGGAATGCCAGAAACCGGTCCTAGGATGCTTGTTTCCGGTCCAGGGAAGACATGGCTTGGCAGTTCGGGCTGGACTGTTCCCATGAGGCACAGGGTCAGACTGATTTGCATATGGCCATGTCTGAACTGGGGTGGTGGAGTGAGCTAAAGAATGATGATGGATTAAACCCAGATCAGTTGACTGGGGGTGAGTGTTTGATTGGCTCAAACGTTCCGTCCATCATCCCCTTTTGTATCGCTTTGTTCGCCCTAAGTTGGCGGGGGTATGCCCAGACGTGGGTCCCTTGCTCACTTTGCCACTGGATTCAAGCAAGCCTGGCTGATGACGGCTGGAATGCCAGAAACCGGTCCTAGGATGCTTGTTTCCGGTCCAGGGAAGACATGGCTTGGCAGTTCGGGCTGGACTGTTCCCATGAGGCACAGGGTCAGACTGATTTGCATATGGCCATGTCTGAACTGGGGTGGTGGAGTGAGCTAAAGAATGATGATGGATTAAACCCAGATCAGTTGACTGGGGTGAGTGTTTGATTGGCTCAAACGCTCCGCCCATCATCCCCTTTGTATCGCTTTGTTCGCCCTAAGTTGGCGGGGTATGCCCAGACGTGGGTCCCTTGCTCACTTTGCCACTGGATTCAAGCAAGCCTGGCTGATGACGGCTGGAATGCCAGAAACCGGTCCTAGGATGCTTGTTTCCGGTCCAGGGAAGACATGGCTTGGCAGTTCGGGCTGGACTGTTCCCATGAGGCACAGGGTCAGACTGATTTGCATATGGCCATGTCTGAACTGGGGTGGTGGAGTGAGCTAAAGAATGATGATGGATTAAACCCAGATCAGTTGACTGGGGGTGAGTGTTTGATTGGCTCAAACGCTCCGTCCATCATCCCCTTTGTATCGCTTTGTTCGCCCTAAGTTGGCGGGGGTATGCCCAGACGTGGGTCCCTTGCTCACTTTGCCACTGGATTCAAGCAAGCCTGGCTGATGACGGCTGGAATGCCAGAAACCGGTCCTAGGATGCTTGTTTCCGGTCCAGGGAAGACATGGCTTGGCAGTTCGGGCTGGACTGTTCCCATGAGGCACAGGGTCAGACTGATTTGCATATGGCCATGTCTGAACTGGGGTGGTGGAGTGAGCTAAAGAATGATGATGGATTAAACCCAGATCAGTTGACTGGGGGTGAGTGTTTGATTGGCTCAAACGTTCCGTCCATCATCCCCTTTTGTATCGCTTTGTTCGCCTCTAAGTTGGCGGGGGTATGCCCAGACGTGGGTCCCTTGCTCACTTTGCCACTGGATTCAAGCAAGCCTGGCTGATGACGGCTGGAATGCCAGAAACCGGTCCTAGGATGCTTGTTTCCGGTCCAGGGAAGACATGGCTTGGCAGTTCGGGCTGGACTGTTCCCATGAGGCACAGGGTCAGACTGATTTGCATATGGCCATGTCTGAACTGGGGTGGTGGAGTGAGCTAAAGAATGATGATGGATTAAACCCAGATCAGTTGACTGGGGGTGAGTGTTTGATTGGCTCAAACGTTCCGTCCATCATCCCCTTTGTATCGCTTTGTTCGCCCCTAAGTTGGCGGGGGTATGCCCAGACGTGGGTCCCTTGCTCACTTTGCCACTGGATTCAAGCAAGCCTGGCTGATGACGGCTGGAATGCCAGAAACCGGTCCTAGGATGCTTGTTTCCGGTCCAGGGAAGACATGGCTTGGCAGTTCGGGCTGGACTGTTCCCATGAGGCACAGGGTCAGACTGATTTGCATATGGCCATGTCTGAACTGGGGTGGTGGAGTGAGCTAAAGAATGATGATGGATTAAACCCAGATCAGTTGACTGGGGGTGAGTGTTTGATTGGCTCAAACGTTCCGTCCATCATCCCCCTTTTGTATCGACAGGGAAGGGGCAGGTATGCGCCGTATTTAACATTATACAGTGCATTCCTGTCTTTTCCCAGCTCTGGGGCACAATGTGCTGCCTAGCACCAATGCAGGCACCCTTTCACCATGCTCCAAGGGTGCTTGCATTGTAAAGAGGATTGCTTCTGTGCAGGAAGGGGCACCTTCCTGCACAAAAACAATCCACTGAAGTATTTTCCTCTTTCTATGTGTGCTGCAGAATTCCCAGGTCTGCCAGGGCTGGTAAGTCTGGGAATGCGCCAACATCCATGAGTGTTGCATGGGAACAGCCATGCACCACCTATGGAACTCCTCCCTGGGGCAGAGTAACGCAACACAGCAATTTGCTCTGCATTGCGCTACTCTAGATTTATCAAGCCATTCAGCGCCACACAAGGTGGCTTCGCGTGGCTTTATTATTTTGCACTTAGTAGTTGCATTGCACTTGCACCCCATTGCGTGGTGCAAGTGTGATGCAACTACTTGATAAATATGTCCCTATGTGTATTTTGGATGAGGTTATGTGGTTGGACTAAAATTGCCTAGTGAGTCACCAAGGAATACGTTTTAATGGTGGTGCCCTTTATAAGGTTAATAATGATGTGTCAGTGTTTAGAGTTATTAATTCAGCCCACATCCTATTTAAAGTCAACATGTTTTGGCTATTCTGTAGATCCAATATGGGTCAGTAGCCTTCATAAGGACCAAAAAGTGCATGTGACAAGGAGTACGAAAAAATATGCACAGTATTACTAACTGTTTACAATGTTGGTTGGATCTGGAATTCCCTATTAAATAAAACAGATGGCATATGTAGAGATTAAACCAAATCTACAGTTATTTGGCATTGTTTTTCATAATCAAACATGCAAGCACTACTGGAAAAAGACTGCAAACACATGCACTGCTCATTTAGCCCACAACATTATATATATATGTATGTATGTATGTATGTATGTATGTATGTATATATGTATGTATATAAGAATTTGTGTTACTATCTTACCCAATGTAATTATTCTTAATGCATAATAAGTAGATGGGGGGAGACAATACCCTGTATTTAAACACTGTCAAATGCAATCAAAGCACAGCATCATTTAAAGGGAAGTAAAATGTAAATTGAAGGATATTCCTTCAAACGCCTGTAACTTACTTCACAATGGTCTATTATCTGCCACCAATATGGTTCTCCATCCCCTTCATGTTGCCCTGGTGTGTTCAAATTAACCCTGGGTGTAGTGGGCGTAGGGGGGCTACGGGGAGGGCCACGGAGGTACGAACAAACTCTGTGGCCTTCCGCGTGGCCCTCCGCGTAGCCCCGCTACGCCACCCGCCTCCACCCCCCCTATATTAACAATGAATTTTAGTACTTAAAAATAAATTAAAACCCACTTACCTGTACTGCGGCGTCCCCAGGCTGCCCTCCTCCTCTTCGTTGCCGTTTCTTCTAATCCAAGCGAAAACTGTGCATGCCCGCACACACGCGCATGTGCAGTTTTTGCAAGGATTAGAAGAAACGGCGACGAAGAGGAGGAGGGCAGCCCGGGGACGCCGCAGTACAGGTAAGTGGGTTTTAACTTATTTTTAATTACTAAAATTAATTGTTAATATACGGGGGAGGCGGGGGTGGCCAACTCTGCTATGCTGCAGAGTGTGCGGAGATTTACCTTCTCCGCGTTCTCCACGCAACGCGGAGAAGGCAAATCTCCGCACACTCTGCGAGCGGAGCGGAGGTCTCCGCCCGGGCCTAGTTCAAATACCACTATTAAAGCACTGTTGTAACACCATGAGCAGCTGCGGCTCGTGAGGTAAGAGCGGTGGGGCGATGGGGACAGGTGGGTCTGGATTTCGACAGACGACGATGAGGGAAAATGAATTATTTATTTAATATTCCCTCGTCTGTTGAAATCGCCCCCCACAGGGCCCCACCGCTCTTACCTGCACAAGCCGGTAAGATTGTGCGTCTGTTCCAGGTCACGTGATACACTTGGCATGGGTATGACATCACTTTGTCGCCTGTATGATGTCATGGTCTCAGATGTACTCATCACGTTTTAACACTATCCCTATCTTTATGTAAACTTACACAATGGATGGATCGTCTTGATGCAAAAAAATGGTCAGACAATATTTTGTGTTCACTGTGAATTACATTTAAAAAAGTGAAGGTCAAATGAATGTGTCGTAATGAGAATATATTAAACAAGAATTTGCAATGCAATAGATCTCGCATTTGGGAGAGTTTGAGCTATTGGCATTGTAAATGACAATGCCTTTTATTTAGGTGTTGGTTTTCAAAACAGATAAATAAAAGGCATTATTATTTACAATGCCAATAGCTAAAACTCTCACATGCGAGACGTGTCGCATTGAAAACATTTTTTTTAATGGTTGCCATCATGTAGGCGCAATGCAGCAGCCATCTTGGAAGTATAGAAAATAAAACTTTCTATACATTCAGATTTAAAGATGGCTGGATCCTACTTTTGTTCAGATTTAAAGATGGCTGGATCCTACTTTTGGCTTTACCAATGCCGGTGCAATGTTAAACACATCAGTTACTGGCAAAGCAGAGAGTGGCAGGAGGGGAAAGAGGTGGAGGAGGCGAGCGAGGGCCTGACACCAACCTACAGCAGTGCAGTGTCAGAGGTAGCTCCCGACCCAACACGAATGGGGGTGGAAACACAAATGAGAGGGGAGGTCGGGAAATAAAACAATCTTTGCTTGTCCACTATACTGAAGCAGTAATGGTTGGTCATTAATACTGGGTGATCTACCTTTTTATATTGGCGATTTGTTTTTTATTAAAGATTTTTTTTAAAGCAAAAGACGGCTGCTGCAGGGGCTGTGTGTACTAGGAGGAGGGGGTGGGCTTTTTTTTTTGCAGTTTTATATAGACGAACTCGACCTGAAGACATTGGTGCGCTTTACATGAGTACACAGTGTGTTTTAGGTGGATACGTCCGTTTTTAAGCACGGAGAGATTAAGTGATTTGCCCTGAATCACATGATGCTGTGCACTCTGCCGGAAGACGAAGATGAACACCTTTACCCAGATTTACCTTCCGAGGCATCGTGCAGCGTCGCTATGCCCATGTCAGGTAAAGCATCCGAGGTTTCATTTATTCACCCTTTATAATCACGTCCGTGCCTTTTCCGCTTCTCTGTGTTGGCAGCGTTTAGAAAGCACTTTTGATTTACACTTTCGGTTTAATACATTTTACTGCTGCCGGGAGGGCAGGGGGGAAGGAAGGAAGTCGATGGAAAGAGTTTAAAATAGGAAATTGCAATACTTTGAGCAACAAGAAGCTTTAAAAAGATATTTGTTGGGTATGCTTTAGAACATATTCTAGTGCGTGCTCTAGTGTCAGCAGCATATAATCCCTGACACAGAATGAATTGGAACCCTTAGCCTGCACGTTCATGACTCGTTCTCAGCTCTGTGCTTCTCCACTATAACGCCGATCCTTACACAAACATCAGGTATTGCACATTATTTTCTATTCTGGGCATGCCAGCAGCCTGTGTATACTGAACATTTTGTAAGTGTTCTTTTGACTGATTCTAGTATGCGGCCAGGATATGAAGTAACGGCCGCTTGCAAAACGTATTGCTCAATCTTGTAACCAAGATAAAGTTGGACAAAGAAAGAGCCCAGTGGCCGTGCCTTGGAGTTAAGCTCTTCTGTGGCTGTAATTATTTAATTGCTGCGTTTGCTTTTTTTTTGTTGAAGATGCTACACGAACATGCATTTTTGCTGTACACACCGGGCAGTCATCTCTAGAACATGCGCTCCTTATTTTCGTTATTTTATTCTATCAGTCACTATTTTTAAAAGACAAATGTGTCCTGTTCGACTAAACCTATCATGTGTAGCTGCACAGTGCCCAGAACCAAGCACTTCAAAGCCCGCCTTCTCCCACGTCCATTCAGCAGTGCATGTTTCGTACCTTCAGATCGTTGTGTTTAATTACTATGAATAGTAGCAGCCTGGCAATGATTAACAGCGCAACATAACTCTCGTTGGATAAAAACTGAAGACTGGCGCGCGGCCGCAAACCAGTACGTTTTAGAAGAACAACTGCGATTAATGTACATTATTAACTGTGCAGAACATTCTGCTGTAATGGCAATAAATGTGTACGGTTTTCCTACCCACCTGTTTAAATTTCTTTTAATAAAAACAAAACTATCCTTTAGTTCACATGCGTTGCCTCAAAACTTGGAAGTGGGAGTTTAAAAAATAAATAAAGGAAAGACTGCTTGGCTAAGAATACATATCACAATGGCGGGGCCTAAGAAATGTAATCTGTAAGTCAGGGGACGAGAAAGGCAGACGAGGAGATAAAAAGAAGCAAAAGACGACTGCTGCAGGGGCTGTATGCACTAGAAGGAGGGGGGAGGGCTTATAACGAGATTGGAGCGTGGAAGCAGAGGCGGAATGAAAACGGTTCAGGAAAAGCATGAAAACAATAAACATGAAGATAAAAAAGTTCTCTGAAACAGAAGATAACAAGGCAAGCGAAAGTACACTGTACTTCACCAGTGCTCCTGTGCCTTGGGAGGGAGTGAGCTCTCGGCTGCGGGAACGAGACAGGAGGCAGAAAAGAAGAAGGACGCTGGAATGGACCAATCCTAAGCAGGAGGCAGGAATGAAGTGGTTTTATCCATTACAGCAGGTCTTGCAGACAGCGCATGCACGCTGATGCTCGACCTAAAAAAACCTATGTAGGTTGCTTGAAAAGTACATGTGTCCAATCTGCTGGCTGCAGAAGATTGTTTATCATAAGGTGTAAACACAGAAAAGAATCTGTCAATTAATTCTGAAAAAAATAATAGCTCATGAATTTCAAAAGTAAAGGATGCTGTTGGTCCTCATCTGCAATCGGTGTCAAGGGATTCATGGTGTAGCTTCTAGTCCACTTGGCATAGTATTGGTGCAGAAAAAGAAATAGAACAAAATAGCACTAGAGGGTTGCTGACCATCATATTGGGGCTCACGTCCAAGAGGCACGGTACAGGGATAGCAGTGAAAATGCATTCAATGTTACTATTAACATAGGGCAATTTCATGTCAGTACCATGCAATTATGAATAAGACCCGATGGAACAGAGAATTACTACGTGAGACTGAGTTTTCCAGACGTAAAACTATACAGAATTTCCCATTCCATGCGGTTTTACCACATACATGTACCAAATGGCAAATGTGAATGTATGACGGAATCACGCTTGCGTTTTGCACGCATGCCTTTCACAATGCCATCATTAGAACAAGCGCATTGTTACATCGTGTTGCTTTAGCACGCAAGTCATTCTAATTACTTGCCTGACGGGGGTGCTGGACTTTGGATTAGTATCATTTACAATTCTAACTCCAGTCCGTGCAAAAGTAGGGAAGGTGTTGGACCTATAATCCAGCTGTTCACTGATAGAATATCGATGGTAAAAACATCAATGGTAAAAATATCGAAAAATAAATATAGATAGTAAAAATATTGACTCCCTATACTTAAACAGTACAAAAATATTGAATCAAAATATCGAAGTTAAAAATATAGATGTAAAAATATCAATTTAAAAATATAAATAAAATAAAATGATATATATTAAATATATAAAATATTAATATTATCTTTAACAAAATGAATTTAATTTAATATACATTTTAACTAAATATAAAAAATTAAACTTAATTTAAAAGAATATAAACATGCAAACATAATAATTTATACATATAAATATATTTGCTTTAAAATAATTTATTAACTATGGGGCCCATTACAATGGCGGGCGGCAGCACCACCGCCGTGCTGGCGGATGCAAAAACCACCAGTTACCGCCGGCACGCAGCAGTCCACACGCCCGCCCAATTACGATGCGAAAAGTAGGCCAAACACCGCCGGCAAGCCAGCAACACCGTCCGCCATCAAAGTGCGCCCGTACATGTAGCGGCGCAGCCCAACTGACACACACCGTCCGACGAAACACGTCCCGCCCGGCGCATAAATTACGATGCCGCAAACAAACGGCTCCCACGGCCAAGAGATACCGTACGACAAACCGAAGCGGTAACACGGATGCCAAGCACGGACAACGAAGAAGCGGCTCCCCGAGCATGAATCCAGCACTGCAGGCACTCCCCATGCTTCTGCTGATGCACCACCAAGGACGCAACGTACCGCGGAGACGCAGGTAGGCACACACACAACAAGTGCACGCAAACAGCGCACACAGTGCAGGGGCGGAAAAGCGGACAACCCCCACCAGCGCGTGTACACTACACATCCACCATCGCATCCACATATGACACACAGGCCAAATCGTAACATCGCAGAACACATGTGTACACACCACCTGGGACCAGGAACCAACCACCCCGTCACGGCCCCAAAGCGCCGATGACGCCGCCACACATGCGCACAACGCAGAGGCCAACCGCAGCGCCATGCATGCGTCGCACACAGACACAGGGACACAACCAAGCAGCACACACATCAGCCCCACCCCGAACGCACATGACACGTGACAGGCCGGCCACAGACATGTCCCCAACGCCCAATTCACGGACAACACCCAACGCCACACAACCGACGCACACATGTCAGTGAAGACACGCAACAGCAGGACACACCCCAGTGTAACAAACATGGCGTAGCACACAGCGGCGGCAACACCAACTAGGAGAAGCAGGGCCCCTTCGGGAAGAGGAACGCCAGTACCACACAGAAACACCCATACCACCCTGCACATATGAACAAGACATATAAAACGGAACACCAAAGAGCCCGGGGACCGACAACAGGTGGCCCAAGAATAACATTCACACACAAGGCCCAACGCAGAGCGGAAAGGCAGCCTGCCGCCCACACAAGGGAGAGCAGACAGCACTGAATGACCTTCCATTCCAACTCCGAAACCACAGCCCTACGACAGAAGCCGGTGAATACAGCCATTGTCCAAGAATAGACCAACACAGGCATGCCGAGGAGACCGACCACAGGGCAGATAGCGCATATCACAGAAGCACACAACGGACGGGGAAGAAAGAAGAAAACACTCCCCATGTCGGCCACATGCAAGTTAATTGGAAGGAGTCACACAGCACTGACCTTGAACTGTCTGAGAAGCATGTGGGAAGAGGGCCCGTGTCCTCCAAACAAGCCAACAGAACACAAGTCCTGTCTCCCTATGACTACACAGAGCTCACAGCAACCCCGGAGCGTGCACATTGCAGACTGCACACACAGCCGGAGCACGCCACCTCAACGAACCGCTGCGAAATGGCAACCGCAACACACCTACCCAACTACGCCGAACAGCTCAAGCTGTACAAAACCAACCTGTGCCATACATTGGGATGCGATCTCCTGTCCCTGCTGAACGTAAGTTACCGACTGACTTACCGCATCACATTGTTCAGCTGCGTCATGCCCGTCTTCTACTGTCGGAGGTGTCCCTACCAGCATCCCGTCGAGATATGCCTCTCCAACCCGGCATGTCTGAAGGCGGACCTGCTACCACTACTCCTCCCTCTGGACGCACACGACAGGGCCTGCTCTGCCTATGGGGGCATGGCGTATGTGGCCAACATCGCACCTGCACTGAAATGGGACCACTGTGCCTCCACACGACGGATCATCGAGAACAGCTACATCGAATGTCACCCAGCATGCCCCATCATGGTCCTCCAAGGGACAACTTACGAACAACACCTTGACAGCCACCATCCGCTACATTGGCTGGCAAACATGTACACCACCAATGACATGGAAGCCCTGCTGGACGGCATCGCATACCTGACAACCTGTAAATACGTCGGACCACAACGCAGGTTCCCCGAGTGACCTATGATGTCCAACCCCGCACCCATGCTTAGCTTCCGCACGGACTGGCCAGTCACCACCACAACAGCCATACCAAACGACCGGCAACTGTAACCACACCATCAACGACATCGCCATGACATCGGATATGACCGGGACATGCACACTGTTCCCCATCACATCCAGGAACACCGCATGCATCGTGGGAGGCAGTGGCATGGGCTCTGTGTATCGCACCCACATGGACGGAACTGCACGAACAACCAGGACACGACATGGATCCAGCGCACATGGACACACACACCGCTCAGTGGACATGAATAGGTCGCCTGGAGTCTGTGGGTGCTGCACCCCTCCCACCCCCGCCCCGGGAATCCCATACCAGGACCTTTGCATGGACGACAAGTGCATACAACAACAACACGACCCCAGTGACTGTGACATGTCCAGTAACCACCACAGTGCAACAACAAGTGGCACGCCGCTGCATGCACGCAAGCACATGCCCTGATGTCAACTCACATGCACGCGTGCATGAGGAACAACCGCAGCAAACCTGTCACATGGAACTGAGATGGACTGTGCCCATGATGCCAAGCGGTCTGGTAGGCTACATGTATACCGTCTGTGTCAAAGTCCGCAGCTCCGCAGCTATACGTAAATGTACATTAGCACAGCCTTGGCCAAGCAGATGTCACTCTGAAGCCCACATCCCACATGCAACAGCCAATCACATGTAACCCCACACCCTATCCCATTTGCAATCATGCTCAGTATATCCTCAACATGTATTCCGCTGCCAGTAGTGTCCACTATACTGCATCACAGAGGACAGAAGACTCAATATAATGTTTGAAACCAAAACTGTCTCCGCTGACTCATTTCACAAGTACGAATGAGAGAGGATGAGAGTATGTGAAGTACACGGCAGTCGTGACATGACCATGTAGTCCACTGGTATTGGATGTCAACGCAAATGAGTAGCACTACTGTGGAAGACACACATGTGTCGTGTGAAGTCGTATGGACGCAGTGCTCAGGTGGGTGGGTGCGACGGGTAGATGCGCACATGCCAAGTTGGAGCACGCCGTGTTGGGAGGGGTCATGAACAGTACACCACCGCTTCCCTGGGCATTGTGAGAGGACACCTGTCGGGGGGAGTGAACACGTGTGTGCACAGCAGCCGGGCACACGTACAAAGCGGTACCAGGCGCACCTCAGCCCACCCTCTGTGGACAAGCTGGATCCTGTTGTGCGCCCGCCATGCCCCTTGACAAGGCACACACAGCCCCAGTCGACCAGGTGTAACCCCAACATAGTCAATCCGCACAGGCGATACAGGGCACGGGATGGCAGTGGAGCATGGTGTGTGAGAGGTCTCCTCGCGCTCCTCCTGGTCATATCACGCAGGCAATAGAACCTCAACGTCTAGCATGGCACAAGTCACATGGAAGTGTAGGGGGACGCACCACAGCACGAGCAGCACTGACGTCACGGGAGGTGGCTCGCACCATCCCATCCATTGCCCATCATACCAACCACGCCACATGCCATTGCGACTAAGTGCAAGCGCGTGCGCCACCACCCCCGAGCCCTCCCCAGAGAGGCCAAAGAGTGAATGTGTGGGCCATCAGCCACAGACGGACGTGGCCTGGCCGCAAGGGCAGCCACAGCCACTGGGTGTCGCAGGTGGCGGATCCGGAAGGCGAAGACTGTGATGCATAGTCCATGCAGGCCGGGTCTCCATTTGGGGCACCACGCAGGTGGACGGCGTCCCGCAACACATCATACCCTGAGACAGCCCACTCGTGCAACTGGACCCACACATACACTCCTTGCCCTCTCTGGTGCGAGCTTGGGGCTGCCTGTGCAAGCGCTAGCCTCGCAGGTGAGCATGCATATTGGGGGAGCGAGGGGAGGACATGAGGGCTGGGGCGAAGATGACTGTATCACTGTCAGTTAGTACAAGGGATGACCCAGATGTGGAAAGGAAGAGACGTGTCCCGTGTGTACTGCAACTAGTCGCCAATACAACTACCCCCCATGTCCGGAATGTAAGCCCGCACCTAGGCCCGCCCATCCGCCACATCGAACATACCACCAGCACGACAACCTTCCCATTCGAAACACTGACTGGGGGTGGCGACCAGTGTACAATCATGTGTAGCCTACCCACGCGTACATGTGGGCCCTCCATGATCCATGTCACCTGCGGCAAAGTCATGACATGCGCAATGAGGGAAGTGAGGAGAGCTGCCCGCCCCACGCGCAGAAGGTGCATCAGCTCCACAGACCCAGCAGCGAGTCCAGCAGGGGTCACATGTGCAGGGGCAGCTGTGCCTGGTGTGAAGGCACATGCATATAGACAGCACATCGACCAATGTGTAGTCTGCCCACATCTACAGTCCATCATCATGCGGACATAGGAATTGAACACAGGGCAACACATCTTAGTGGGTGCACCCACCGTGACCAACAATGCGCAATCATCGACGTACCCGCCCTGTGCATGGCCCCCCACCCAACGGAGGCACATCCAGTGCCACCATCCCACACACACAAGCCTTCCACGGAACATGCTGTGTCCAATGGTCAGTACAGAGTCAGCGCCCATCTGGTGGATCCTGAACAGGAGACACATGCACACACATGCCAGCTCCCACTATGTACGACTGCCACCTGGCACGTGCAATGTAACCTCTCACCTGTGACGTGTGACTGCAAGCACACAGCCGTCTTGGCATGGGGCTGTCAATGTGGACACCTGTCAATGTTTCGGGAGGTGTGATCCGTACAGTGCTGTACATAGGGTGCAGTGCTGACACCTACTACTGTCTCATATCCCCTCGTGCCACAGGTCCCACTTGTTTTGGCCGCTCAGCCTGTGCCCACATCGTCGTCGTCGTGTGCCATACTCATCCAGCCGCGGAAGCAGTTCCATGCTCAGCAGACATTCATGTTGCCGTGGCGTTGCCGCTTGACGGATATGCAGTCAGTCCCCATCAGCACGCCCCGCAAGTCATTGGGGCCTAGATCCCCATGTGCATGCACATGGCAGTGGTTTGTATCACTAGCCATTGCCATTGTTGGGAGACCTGTGTAAGTGTATTGTGGCCGTGCCGTCCCAGCTTGACAGCTGGGCTGTGGCTCATGTGCTTGCTCAGTCATGTCAGTGATGTGTATGCGAAATTGCTATGTGTCGTGTTGCATTGACATGTGTCCTCTGCCATTGTCCCTAGGCGGAGACCGAACATTGACCGCCCATACCAATTGCTGGCGGACATGGACGATACAGAGGTTATTAGGAAGTTTCGGCTGGACAGGCCAACCCTGCATCGACTGTGTGCCATGTTAGAACCCCATCTCCGTCCCCGCAGGGTGTATCCGACTGCTGTCACCCCCACGGCTAAGGTGATGGCCGCCATGCATTTCTTCGCCACTGGGTCATTCCAGCACACAGTGGGCAGTGGAGGAGGGATGTCCCAGCCCATGTTCAGCAAGGTGCTGAGGGATGTACTGGCAGCCATGATGCTGTACCGGAACAGGTACATCCGCTTCCCCAGGGCTCGTGAATTGGCGGCAGTGAAGGGTGCATTCTATGCCCTTGGCAGAATCCCACACGTCGTTGGAGCCATTGACTGCACACATGTCGGCCTTGTTCCACCACAGGCCACTGAGCACCTGTACCGCAACAGGAAGCACACGCACTCCCTGAATGTGCAAGTGGTGTGCCTTGCGGACATGGTGATCACCCACGTGTGTGCAAAGTTCCCAGGCTCGGCCCATGACGCACACATAATGCGCAACAGCATCTTGCCACGACTGATGTCCAATATGCAACAGGATCGTGCCTGTATTGTCGGTGAGTATGTGGAGTGGTGTAGCGTGCTGGCTGTGCGATGCTGTCCCCTGTCCAGTTGGATTAGCAACGGTTCTCTGTGTCCCTCACACCCAGGTGACTCTGCGTATCCGAATGGGGCATGGCTGCTCAGTCCATTGAGGAATCCTCGCACCCCAGCAGACGATCGCTACAATGAGGCACATGGGAGGACCAGACGTGTGGTCGAGCGTACCTTTGGCCTCCTCAAGTCCAGGTTCAGGTGCCTGGACCGCACCGGGGTGCGCTGGCGTACTCCCCACAGAAGGTGTGCCGGATAGTGGTGGCGTGCTGCATGCTGCACAATCTGGCCATTCGGAAGCAGATCCCCCTCATCGTGGATGACGGAGATCAACCAGGGCCCCAGCCCGCAGACCAGGACAGCTCGAGTGAGGAGGACAGCGGAGAGGAGGAAGCTGGTAATGTGCGGCAGCAGCTCATCGCCCGCTACTTCACTTGACGGTGAGTGTCCATGTACGACGGCTGATGTGGCTGTATCTGTGCAGGTGTGTGTGTGCTGTGTCAGGGTGGCCGTTTGTTCACTGCGTGCTGTGTGTCAACGCTCCATGGCCAGGGTAGTATGCCACTGTTGGTGGCTGTGGCATTGTGCCCTATTGCTCTGTGCGATGTGTGTACATTGCTTGTAGTTGTTGACATGTACTGTGTGATGGGTGTGTGACACACTCATTGAATGTGCTCCTGTTCTGTCTCCCACCCCTAGGTCCCTACAGGCCCTCCGGATTCAAATGCCATGCCACGCATCAGGTGCCTTTCCGCCCAAGGTGGCCGTTGTATTCCGTACAAATAAGACACAGGGCACAAACAGCAGTTAGTGAAAAAGGTGCATTTATTACAAACTGTGACATGTGATTGTGTGTAAGGTGATGACAAAAGTGGTGCGTGCAGTGACAATGAGCTGTCGGTCATGGCTGCGTGATGATCAGGGTGTACCCACTGGTTCTATGTCCATAGTCCAACACACACATGCCATCCAGATGGCTGTGTGGAGTGGGATCGTAGTCCAAGTCAATGCAGTGGCTGGTCAAGGAAGGCTGGCTGGCTGCCTCACTTGCGTCTGGAGCGTGCGAAGTCCTCCCGGGAGATCTGTTTCCTCTTCGGACGGCCCCTTCCACGTTTGCGAGGGGGGTGCCTGCTTGCGACATGCTGGTGGTTGAGGTGTGATCACTGGCTGTGGACGCAGGGGAACTGGACACTGCTGCTCCACCCTGCGCCCCGGCAGGTGGTGGCGGAGGGGGAGCTGCTGTCCCTGGCTGTGACCTCACCGCCACCACCAGCTGTCCCATGAGGTCCACGATTTGGCCCATACGGGCGTCCATGGACCTCAGCACCCCCAGCACCTCACGCGTGTCTGAAGCAGACCGGACCCATTGTCCTTGGGCCTCTTCATAGGCCCCAAGGACTCTGGCCATGTGAGACAGGGCATGGCTCCCAGGGAGGCTGGCGTTTCCCTGACCCTGCTCCTCCTACCAGTCCTGCTGCCAACGGCCTGCCCACTAGCCACATTGCTCACCACGGTCCTCGCTGTGGCTCCCAGGGTGGATCCAGTCGTCCGGGCCACCACCTGCGCTGGGGCTGGTGCCAGCGAAGACGTGGCGGTGGTGGCGGCGGTGGTGGTCGGTGCGGCGATGGTGGCGGTTGCGGCAGTGGTAGTGGCCACAATGACCGTGGGTGTGGCCGCAACGACAGTGGCAGCAGGGGGCTGTGAATGTTCAGCAGCCCTGGATGATGGGTTGGTGGGTAGGAGGGGTCCTGGGGAGCGGCTGGGCCCTGCCACACCAGATGGGCCTGCTTGGTTGTCCGTGTCCGAAGAGGAGGACAGATCCTCCAGATCCGTGTGTCCTCGTTGGGGGCTTGTAGGCTGGCTGTGCTGGCTGCTGGCTCCATCCCCAGCATCCAGCAGTTCGTCACCTGTGGAGAGAATGAGATTTGTTATTGTGTTGCACCTGGCGAAGTATGTATTTGTCGTCTGACATTGACAGTTCGTGCAATCTCGTACATGGGTTTCCCGGAGGCGTGTGTGTGGCTGTGGCATCTGTAGTTGTGTGTGCTTGGCAATGGGACTGTGTGCTGTGCACATGTGGCATGGGACGGATTGGCCATGCCGATGGGTGTGTTGCTGTGCCCCTACTTATTGTGACTCTGGTGTATGCGGGCTCCTGGCCCATCCTGGGTCTGGTTTGTACTTTGCTTTTGGGGTTCAAATGGAACGCTTGGGAACGCATATGGCAACATGGGGGCCATGCCCCAGATTCGCATTTGGGAGGGGATATGCTTTTGGGGTTCAAATGGAACGCTTAGGAACGCATATGGCAACATGGGGGCTATGCCCCAGATTCGCATTTGGGAGGGGATATGCTTTTGGGGTTCAAATGGAACGCTTAGGAACGCATATGGCAACATGGGGGCTATGCCCCAGATTCGCATTTGGGAGGGGATATGCTTTTGGGGTTCAAATGGAACGCTTAGGAACGCATATGGCAACATGGGGGCTATGCCCCAGATTCGCATTTGGGAGGGGATATGCTTTTGGGGTTCAAATGGAACGCTTAGGAACGCATATGGCAACATGGGGGCTATGCCCCAGATTCGCATTTGGGAGGGGATATGCTTTTGGGGTACATGCTGTGAGCCATGGGTGCCGAACGTGACATGTGTTGTGGCAGCATGACAGTGCATGGTTTGAGGTGTGTGCATGCTTGACATGGCCTGCATATTTGCTGTCTGTTGTGATTACTGGACATGGCATTGGACGCATCGTTATGAGTGAGTGATAGTTGTGTGCCAGCCAACGTATTGCAGTTGTCCCATCTCCTTGGTGTGCGTGCTGCCATGTGCATCACTGCAGTGCTCGGGGGGTGTGGCCCATGTTGTGTGTTGTTGCTCACAGTGTGTCGTGCGCTTAATTGACTTCTGGCACATGGTTGGTCATGGGCATGTGTCTTAGCGTGACTGCTGTATGTGTGGCAGCTGTGCGGATGACATGCCTTTCATGAGACTGGGGCTGACGGATGGGATGGATGGTATGTTTTATGTGCATGGTGTGTCTGTGAGTTTGATGGGTTCAGTGGTGTTCGTGTGCATTTATGTTGTTCCGCTCTGTTGCGTCTAGTGTTGTTTGTCTTACATAGGCGTAGTTGTGGGGTGTGTTGTTGACAGGCAGTAGGGGCTACATGGACAGGACTTCAATGGTGTTTCGGTTGTGTGTGATGAGTTGCACAGTGGCTGCCGTGTGGGACTATATTCAGTGTGGCTTGTGCATGCAGACGTGGCTCCTTGGGTGTTGCTATGTCTGTGATGGGTCATGTGGGGTGTGAGTCTGTTGTTCATGTCCGTGTGCACATTGTTCACTTGTTCGTGACGGTGGGCGGTGCTGCGTGTTCGTCTGCTACGTGACATGTCCCATGTGTTGGTCGTGTTATGGTCCTCATGCCTCCAGTAATCCAGCCCTGTCCAGTTTCCCACCTGCAAGTTGTTCGTGCGTGCACTGTACTGGATGCCACATGGCTCTAAGCGGGGGTGCTCCATGTTGCAGGTCTGTGGGGGTGGGGGGTGTTGTGGGTCGTGGGGGTGGCTGGACACCCACTGACACTGATTGCTGTGGACCGTGATGTCTGCCTTTCGGCTGTCGTTGTGCACTGCGGTGGCTGACACGTGGCTGTGGGGTGTGGGGGATGCTCCTCCTTGCTGTGCTGTGGGACTGGGGCCTGGTGTGTGTTGTACTTGGGCTGTCCACCGTCCCACCCACTGCACTTTGTGTTCCTGCCACTTACCTGTTACTTGTCGGTTAGTGCAGCTGTGGCAGACACATGGGTGTGGTGGGTGCTCGTTGTGGCGCTTCTGGCATATTTGGGGACCTGTTGGTGGTTACGTGGCTGGCTTAGTGTACACATGTCCCCACGCATCTTACAGTTGTTCGGTTTGGGCTGTGTGTGGTAGTGTCTGTTGCATGTGTGTGTGATGTGTTGTGTATTGTGTGCTGGACATGGGGGTGTTTGTCCCTGGGAGCTGTGGCATGGTGGTAGTGCATGTGAGTACATAGCGGTGTGCTGGTATACATTAGTTTGTACTTACCAGCCTCCACTCCCCCTGCTAATCCGGCGAGGATCTCCGGATGGATTACGACTCGCACCTTCTCCTCCCACGCTTTGAAGGTCTTAAAGAGCGCGGGATTCCCTCCGCCAGTGACGGCAGCCAGCTCTCTGTTTTTGCCCTCCTTCTTCTTGACCAGGCTCTTTACGTCATTCCAACGTTTGTTAATCTCGACTCTGTTCCTGGGCAGGGTCCCGACTGCATTGACCTGGTCTACGATCCGGTTCCACATTCTGTTTCTGGTGGCTAGTGGTGTGTGCTGGACCATGTTCCCATAGATTTGTGGGTACACCTTGATGATCTCGTCGACCATGACCGTCAGCTCCATGGGCGTGAACTTGGGCATTCTTTGTGGTGCCATGATGTTTGTGGTGCTGGTGCGGTGTGTGTTGTGTAATGTGCAGGGGGTTTGTGGTGCCGGTGTTTGGTGGTGGTGGTGGTGGTGGTGGTGGTGGTGGTGTTTGGTGGTGGTGGTGGTGGTGGTGGTGGTTGTGATGTGTGCGTTTCTGTGGTGTGCTGCTGTCCTTGCTGTGTCACTGTGTCCTCTCCTCTCCTCTCTGGTTTGCAATGTAGCAAGGGGTTGTGCTCTGTGGGAGTGCTGCTTTTGTACTCACCTATGTGGGTGTGTCCTCATGGTCTGTTGTTTTCAGGTGTGTTGTGTCTGGGGTTCTGGCCTTTGTATTTTTTGTTTGTCCGGTGGGGGTGTTTTCGGGATGTGTACTGTGCTTGTGTATTTGTGCGTGCCTTGCTGTGTGGACTTGTTGGCCATGTTGTGTGCTATTGGTTTTGTGTGCGGATGGTTTCTGTGCAGGTACGTTGGCGCCATGGCTTCTGCCGTGTCGATTCTCATCGGCGTTGTTTGCGCTGGCGGGCGGTATATTTGTGGTTTTTCCGCGCTCATGTCGGTGCGATCGTAATTTCACGTGCGGTGTGTCGGCCGTGAGGGCGGGCGGTTTTGTGTTGTCGTGCGTGTTTCCGTCCGTGGCGGGCGGTTTGACTCCGACTCGGACGTTGGCGGGCGGTATTTTGTGTGCTTTTTCCGCCGATGGCGGTTTTCGGTTTGTGTAATCGTAATGGCGTGGTCGGTGTTCAGGCGGTGTGTGCGGGCGGATTTTTGCCGCTTCCATGCCTGGCGGATTTATTTACGCCGGGTATCGTAATGTGCCCCTATTATCTTTATTTAATTTTTAAACTTTTAAATTATATAAAAATCAAATATATACATATATCAATAATTTAAAATAAAAAAAAACATTCTATAATTATCTAAAACATTAAACTATTAAAACAAAATTGAAACGTACATTTCACAATACAATAAATACAACAGTAGGGAAAATGTTTGATTGCAAAATAATTAAATTTACTATTCCAACTGCAATGAGTGCAAAAGTAGGGAACGTGTTGGATAGCAAAGGAGTAAAATTACTATTCCCACTCCAAAGAGTGCAACAGTAGGGAAAGGGTTGGATGACGGAGGGGTAAAATTTACTATTCCCACTTCAGTGAGTGCAACAGTAGGGAAAGTATTGGATAGCAAAAGGGTAAAATTTACTGTTCCTACTCCAGTGAGTGCAACAGTAGGGAAAGTGCTGGATAGCGGAGGGGTAAAAATTACTATTCCCACTACAGTGAGTGCAACAGTAGGGAAAGTGCTGGATAGCGGAAGGGTAAAAATTACTATTCCCACTCCAGTGAGTGCAACAGTAGGGAATCTATTGGATAGCAGAGAAACAAAAATTACTATTAACATTTAAACAATTAAAAATAATGTAATAATCTTAAAAATAAGTAAACAATATTTTAAAAATATACAATTAAATATATTAAACATATAAAAAGAACACATATTATAATGTTAATTACATAGAACAAAAAGGTACAAATATTTTTTTTTTTAAATGTATAAATACATTTATAAACAATATTTATTTAAAAGGAGCAAATATTCACAAACAAATTATTTAAAACATAAATGTATTTTTTTTTCCTACCCTATAACACCACACCAATAAAAAAAGACATCAACGTTTTTATTTAAATTTATTTCCATAATTAACATAATTAATAATGAATTTAAAGTGTATTATTAATAAAAAAGGAAATAAACATTCATTGAGCACACATTCTTTAACACTATAATATCCACAACACACACCTAAAATTAATTACACAATTACCATAATTAATTACTAATTAATTAATTTAAATTAACAAATAATTAATAATTCATCATTAAAAAATAAATTACTTCCCACCCTTCACACCATTTACACCTATAAATACCACAACACACACCTAAAATTAATTACACAATTACCATAATTATTTATTAATTAATTAATTTAAATTAATTAACAAATAATTAATAATTCATCAATAAAAAATAAATTACTTCCCACTCTTCACACCATTTACACCTGTAAACACCACGACACACACCTAAAATTAATTACACAATTACCATAATTAATTACTAATTAATTCATCTAAATTAATTAACAAACAATTAATAATTCATCAATAAAAAATAAATTACTTCCCACCCTTCACACAATTTACACATATAAACACCACAAAACACACCTAAAACTAATTACACAATTACCATAATTAATTACTAATTCATTAATGTAAATTAATTCACAACTAATTATTAAACAATTATTAATAAATTAATTTACACATTTAACACTATAACATCACAATTAAACAAATAATAATTAAAATTATTCAATAAATGTTATATAATCAAATTACTTCCCACCCTATTCCCATATAAACCCACGACCCGCTATGGAACTAAAAACGCAAATTTCAAATAAAAAAATAACTAATAACTACTATAAATAATCAACACATTTTATATAATTAAATTACTTCCCACCCTATTCCCCTATACACCCACAACCCGCTACAGAACTAAAAACGCAAAATTCAACTAAATTCTTTTTTATAACTACTAAAATTTTACCACATATAATAAAAATACAAGCAATACTTATACAAAAAACAAACATCACACACATATAAAATATATACTAAAATACATAACATTAATAAACAAATCGATATTTTTACAACTATATTTTTACAAATGATATTAAACACTTCGATAATTTTTACATCGATATTACTTACCTAAAATCGATATTCTTGACCACGATATTTTGTCTGACGATATTTCTGACCCACGATATTTTTACCTCGATATTTGTGCAATTCGATATTTTTACAGCGATATTCTTACTCTGCACCAATCCGACACCATTCCACCAATGCGACCCCCTAAAGGAAGTCGTTGTAACGACTTGCATGCTGAACGAATGCGTAGTAACGATGCATTCATTCTATTGCCAGCGCTGTAAAGGACAGCATGATTCCGGCTTCATTCCAAAGGACATTTCCCCGCAAATGTACCCGATAAAACCGGGTGTGGGAAAACAGACCCGGTAAGAATCAGGCAGAGCGGAATTTTATGACAAAATACAAGTATTGATTTTTATAGCCTCTAAACAACACTGATCACAATCGCAACAAAATAAATGAAGCAAAAAATTACACACTCTTCTACTAAACAATATAGTGCTAAATTCACCACCAAAATCCAATCCTAGTTGATACAGGAGTTGGTCAGCAAGAAATTTCATTTAGGATTTAGAGAAATGCAAATTCGAACCCATCACAGTAATCCTCTACATAGAGGCCATGCAAGGTCTAACCTATGTACTACATCTGCAAACACTGAATGGGACACTTTTTGTAGCATTCTACCTTCTGTCTATGCTTCCCATTCACAACAATGCCTTATTACTGGGCTGAGAGGACACACATTTATTCTGGTAAGCCAGAGGGGCTCCACTAGTTGCCAGGCAACATATTTTTGTGTGTTCATATAATGGTTTTTGAAGACCTTCTACCAAAGGAACACAGACACAAACACGAGAACGGAAGTGACGTGGTAGGATGTTCTGATTGTAAAGGCTGATTGCCAAGATCCTCTGAAAGCCCTACTGATGGCATAAATGTGATATACTGATGCTGACAAGAAATATAAGTTAATGGGCAGGTTTGAAAGTTCCTTCAAAATTAAATATACGAAAAAGGACGCCCTCTCAATTGTAAGTACTATGACAATGCAGAGGGATAAAGGGGAAAGCACTTTTGTTCTATCAAGCCCAGCTAAATTCAGCAAACAGCCAAATATAGCTACTCTGAAAAATGACATTCATGGAAAATTATTTGCAGGCCAATACTTCTTTTTGTACTCCCAGGCACTTTGGTAGTACACAGTGGAGTAACCAAGGCCCCCGCTGCCCCCAAGCTTCAGGGGACCCCTTCAGCACAGTACCCTGGCCTGAGAGCTCCAGAGTGAGTACAGGGGGCGTGGGGCTCCATGTACTTGGCAGGGGGTCCCCTCAAGTTTCTTTACACCAGTGGTAGTACAGAAAATGTGACAATCATTTTTGTAGCTCCTTCCAATGGGATGATGCTAAGGTACCACTGGTAGAATAGGCACAGGAGGGTTATAGTTTGTGCATGGGCATCACATCATGCAAATGAATAAGTGTCTTTTTCAGTTAAAAATTGCATGTTACAGAACTTGTGGACAGACGAAAGTGTTCTGCAATGTTGTGCTAACTGTGTAAGTGACACATCAAGGGGCAATGTTTTCAGGGATTTTGAAGTGTGCCAGAGACCCTTCGGGAGCATCTGCTTTAAAGCAGAACAGGCAGCCCCAGGCATTCAGAAGATAGTGGGTTCCTATTTGATCAACTGACCCAATTACCTGTGGCATTCCTGGGCTTCTGTACTTTGGGCCTTCAAACTGGAGGCCAAGTACCGGTTTTAACAATTGATTCTCAGTATATCAAAGCAGAACAGTGGGAAGCTGGGTTTCTGTTGCAGTAACCCCCCCCCACTTTTTGCCAGACTACTGATGCACTTTGACTTGATGTGCCCTGTGTCCCTGCCAATCAGGTTCCCTGGGCCTGTGTTCTTTCCCAAAACTGTACCTTGTACCCCCAGTTGGCACCTCTCTGGCCACATGTCAGTCCCTTGTAAAAGGTACCATGGGTACCAAGTGCACTGTGGCCGGGGAAGGCCTCTAAGGGCTGCAGCACTTATTGTGCCACCCTTAGAGGCCTGGTACCTTTACACACACACACTGCCATTGCTGGCTACGTGTTTTGGTGCAGAATAAAGTGAAGAGTCGGCATGGCACACATCCCTGTGTTCTATGCCTACAACCCACTGCCCTGGCATAGGCCAGCCACCCCTCTAGCTGGATGCACTATACCAGTGGTGAGGGTACAGGTGCATGAGCCCTGTACCCCTACAGTGTCTAGACCAATTCTTAGACATTGTAAGTGGAGTAATGCCGTTAAGAGTATATGGTGCTGGGAGTTTGTCACTACGAACTCCACAGCACCATAATGGCTTTACTCAAACTGGGAAGTTTGTTTTCAAACTTCTCAGCACATTAAACCCACACTGATGCCAGTGTGGGATTTAATGGAAAATGCACACAGAGGGCATCTTAGAGATGCCCCCTGAAAAATGGCCAGCCTCTGGTGGTTCCCTGACTGGTACACACCAGCCTTCCACCACAAGACATGTTTCTGGACCCCTGGTGTGGGAGCCTTTGGTCCCTGAGCCCAGAAACAAAGCCTTTCCTGGGCGGAGGTGGTCACACCTCCCACTGGCCAGGAAGAGCCATCTGTGGCAGGGGAGCTTCAAAGGCTTTGCCGCCTTTGTGACATGACCCCCAGCCTCTCCTGCTACCAGGAGCAGGCCCCCTTCCTGTCTCCCCTCCTTTTCGGTGGGAAGACAGGCAGGAAAAATTAGCCAGCCCAGAAGGTGAGCCCACATCTGCCAACCCCACCACTCAGGTGGGGGAGGCGAGGTGAAGCCCAGTCTTCAGTGCCCGCCATCTTGCAGATGGCAGGCACTCTCCAATCAGGATTAGGGATTGTATCCACTCCCCCACGTGGGGTGAGCACACCAAGGGTGTATTCACCCTAAGGTCAGTAGACTATTGGCTACTGAACTCGAGACCCCTAAAACGCCCCCTAAATACAGTATTTAGGGGGCAGCCCTGAACTAAGAAGACAAGAACCGACCAAGAAGAAAAGAAGAAGGACCGAAGAAGCCATGCTGAAACTAAGAAGAGGATGACGCCCACTGACTTTGCCCCAGCCCTACCAGCCTGTCCCCACCTCGAATCTGCAACAGCGAAATCCCAGTGAGTCCTGCAGTCAGCAGACTCAAGAACCTGAAGGACCTGCCCTGCCTTCCAAACCCAAGACTTTGTCTCCCGTGAGCACTGGATTTGCTCCCCAACAGACTCTGTCCCCAGCCAAAACCCTGAGTCTGCACCACTCTGCACCCGATGCCTACGGCCCGAGTTCGAGTTGCCCAACACCACGAGGATGTCTTCCCGGTGATCCTGGCCTGAGATCTGGTGATCTCTGACATGCCTCGACACTCGAAACGACGCCTGCATCTTTTTCTGGAGGACCCCCACGAGCTGATAAGAAAACCCAACGCCTAAAGAAACCCCTGCACCCTGCATCCTACGGCCTTGGGTGGCCCAACTGACGATGACTCAACATCCCCAGTCATCCCAACTTACCTCTCCAACTAGTGGTCACCTCCAGAAGATCTTCGTCCCCGAGCCTGCAGTCTTTGTTGCACCTGGAGAATCCTCATTGAAAACAACAGGGCACCCGATGCCAAAACTGCACCCTGCACCCAGCTGCCCCTATGCCGCTGCGGGTGTACTTTAGGTGCTAACTCGGATCTCCATTTGCCCTGAGCCTAACACCTGGAGCTTTGCTCCCACAACCTTGTGGCCTGCTCGTGAGCAGCCACCAACCGGAGGTCCCCTATCCCCTGTTGGATAACATTGGGCCTCAGCACTCTGCACCCGGCCACACTAGTGCCACTGAGGGTGATTCAAGAGTGCATCCTTGACCCTGGGGGAACCCTGGTTCTAACCCCAGAATACCAACTCCTACAAACTTATACTTACCTTCAAACCGTTAACTTCATTTTTCTCCATAGGAATACATTAAAAATTGTTGGAAGTGTGGAGTTGGTTTGTATGAAATACTGAAAAACTGCAAATGTACAAAAACTGATTTACTTACCCTTTCTCTCGAAATGTCCCAGTGTGATATCTAGGCATATCACACTGAGTAGAAAAAGTAACTTAAAAAGGTAATCTGAAAAGTAACGTACAAAGTAATCTGTAAAGTTACTGAAAAGTAATTGCGGAACATTGACTTACCTGTAATTCAATCAACTGCATTTGAGCCTGCATTCAATGGTAAAACATTGCATAAGATTTTGCAAAGCATTTATCTCACTTACCTGCACCAGGCTTGGCTTGGTTCTAGAAATAAAATAAATAATAATATTTTTATACAAACAAATTGGTCTGAGTTCAGTCTTTGAGTGTGTGACTTCATTTCTGCTTGAGTGTTTACGACAAATGCTTAACACTACCCTCTGATAAAGCCTTACTGCTCGCCCACACTACCACAAATAGAGAGTGAGGTGCTATCTACTTTACCTCTGCCTACCTTTGTGGTTCCACTGGACTCTGTGCACACAATAACTCATTTTGGGGATAGTATATTTAGAGCCAGCTTCCTACAAACAGTGTACAGGAAACTCAGGAATGTGCTGTGGCTCTAACCTCTGAACTCAAAAATGCACAATAAAATAACGTCCAGCCATTGTGTTTACTATAAAATGATACTGCACACAAAATTGCATATATACACAAGTATACAATGGGAAAACATTTCAAACTCCTCCCGTAGGCCCTCAGTAAAATTACAATGGTGCTAATTTACTATCCCATGCATTGATCAGCGAGGGTAAATAACCCCAGAAATCTTGCCAGTTTCAGTGATGTTTAGGTTTTCTTGTGACAAAATACTTGATTGCAGCTCCTAGCAGAGCGTATTAACTAGAACATGCACCACTGAAGGCTTGCCTTTTAACATTAACTTTTCACAATAGGCATATAGGCTAAAGCTGAACATGTTCTTAGTAATGTAAAATAAAGAAATACAACCAATGACAAAAACTTTTTAAAATCAGCAATACAGGTCTACATGCTTTTATATTAACCTACGGTCTCTTTCTAAAGAGACAACATAAATTCAAAGACTCCCAAACATATTAGCAATACATCTGTGTCGAGAGATACAAACATAACAAATGGCCAGACCCAAGTATAACAATAGGATTATTTTTAGAGGGCTCAATAATGTAGACCAGTTTATGTTGTAAGAGAGCCAAAAACGCTTCATGGCACCCTCTTTGTTTACCGGTTGATTAAAATTCGAGATTGGGTAATTGCTATGCTTTACTTTGCCATCAGTCACAAAATGCAGTAGCAGCACTCCATTGTGGATTTTTACTTTCAGCCTCCCACAAAATTCTTGGCTGGTGCCACTGCTTCTCGGGGACCCAATTCTCAGGCACATTGCTTCGAATACTTGGTTACCTTAGATTTTTAGTGATGGTGGTGGGTGTCCACAGCCTTAGGGCACCACCATCTTGAAGGGTATGGAAGCCTCACATGAGCAGCAACTTGAAAGTGTGATATTTTGAGCAAAACTGAACCTTTATCTACTGAATATGGAGTGATTTGATCCACAGGGGCCCCTATTGCCCTCCTTGCATAGGTGGAGAGCTCGAAAAGGTTGTCTGAAGCATCTAGTCAGCATGGAGGGCAGAGGAGAGCACATCCTAACTTTCAGGTAATATTTTTAAACATCCTGTCCTTACAAAAAAAAGCCTTATATATTTTCTGTTTACTCAGCAATGAACAGATAGGCTTACTATTCTTAACTGAGACCTGGACTAACGCTACCTCTGCCCCGGATATTGGTCTGGCTGTCAGTGGCGGCAGGCACAGGTTAGCGCGGTGGGGTGGGGCGGGGCAGGGCACGGCGGGGGGAAGCCGATGGACGATGGAATAGGTGTGATTTATTTATTTAATTATACCTATTCTGTTGTCTGTCGACTTCCCCTGCTCCCACTCCGCGTCACCACCCCACTGAGCTTACCTGTGCCAGCCGCCACTGCTGGCTGTCACAGCTAATTACTCTATGGTTTACATGGACAGAGTGGTGTAGGTATAGTATTTAAGAATAGTCTTAAGTGCTCAACCTGTTCCCTTCCCCGCCTCATAGGTGCTGAAGCCTTAGATTTCTGTATCTCTATTTCAGCACAACTATCCCTTGAAGGGGCCTTGGTCTATTGGGCCCCGTGGTACCCAGGAGACTTTCTTAGGACTCTGAATGATGCCAAGTGCAGTTTTCCAATTTCCCTCTACTCAGGGACTTTATTATACATTTAGATAATACTTTGGATGTACAAGCGTCTACTTTGCTGGAAAACCTGTCATCCCTAAATTTGAGTCAACTTGTCAACTGTCCAACTCATCAGGCATTCTTAACCCCATTTTCTCGAATCGGAAAGTTATAGTTCAAAAAGTAGAAGCTATTCCATTGTCAGACCACTCTCTAATCTATTTTACTTGGTACATGTATATGGTCCTTAGGGAAAGAGATGCCTGAATCACCCATAGATATTATAGGGGATGGGCGAAGGCTATGGTAGACAAAATGAAGTCACTTTTAAGGAGTTCAAAGTCCATATTAAGATGTGGAGGCTGATACCTTAGCCTCAAATACATGGCTTCTAAAGACAACAAAGAAGGTGGCCTCCAAAAAACGTTGTGGACAACCAAGATGCCCTTTGTTTCTCTTCGGAACTGGCAGCATTAAGGATATGCTGCAAACATCTGTACAGGAAGTGGAGACGGCGTTATTTGCCGTAAGATAGGGAGATCTATAGGCTAGCATGGAAGCATTATCACGGTTTGATAGGACAGGCTCAGACTACCTTTTTCTCAGATCAAATATTTTCTGCAGGTAATAGCCCACATGAAGTCTGCAATACGGCTACGTCTTTTCTGCAACCTATGTCTCTCTCACAGCCTATTACAGCATTGGCCAAACTGCGTAAGGATGTCTTGATTCTTTTCAAGGAGAAGGTTGTCAAAATTGTTACCAATCTAACACTAAACAGGGCTCTATATGACATTGAGATTACATCTACAGGCAATGTATGGGCTATCCTGGATAAGCTGTGTGAATTTTCACAGATCTCTCTCCAGGTGTCTGAACAAGCCTTTTTGACATGCGAGTTAGGCTCACCAGAGGATCTTTCTCCTCCCTAGATTCTGGCTTCTGTGGTTATATCCATTAGCCCCATCTTTAACTATTTATTCACTCTTTCAGTCCAATCAGCTAGGTTCCTGTCTTACTGGAAAGTAGCTAGACTGATTCCCCTGTTAAAAAAGCCAACGGCTGACAGGACACAGTTGGTTAATTTTAGGCCTATTTCGTTACTTCCTGCTGCCTCAAAGATGCTTGAAAAGCAAATTAACGCAATGCTGTCCACTTACTTAGAACAGTATAAACTTCTTTACTCTTAGCAATCTGGGTTTAGACCACGACACAGTATGGAGACTGCACTGGGTGAAGTGGCAGACTTTATTAAATTGGCACTGGATCAGGGTAAACAGATTGCCCTTATCCTGTCGGATGTATTGGCAGCATTTGATCCTGTTTCCCACACCCTCCTGTTACAACGGTTAGAGGACTTTGGTGTATGATGCTGCTATGGCATGGTTCCATATTCCTCAGATCCAAAAATACTCAAAGGTGGCATATCACTCCTGTGGCCTCATTAGTGGAGTTTTTTTGGAGTCCATATTATATCTTTTGCAGATGATACTCAGCACCTTCTTTCAATGGACGAGGATGCCCCAGAGTCCTGCAAAGCATTTAAGAACTGTTTGGCAATTGTTTTTAAGTGGATGGGGGCCGGCAAGCTTCAATGTATCACTGGAAAAACAGAAATCATGGTATTTGGGTCTCCCGTGCAAAGTTGGGACCAGGAATGCTGGCCAGAGTGGACTGACCACCTTAACACTCCGGCACAGAATCTAGGGGTTAAGTTTGATTCTAACCTCTCCATGCGCTCACAGATTTCTACTGTAGTTGGGTCATGTTTTACCATGTTAAGATTGTTAAAAAAGGTTTTTGGGACTGCTTAGTTTCCAGGCACAGAGGACAGTAATCCATGTTGTAATTACATCACACAGATTATGCTAATATCCGGCACCTGGGTCTGCCTGACTATCAGCTCAGATTGTTCAGAATGCAGCAGCTAGATTACTCCTAAAAGTACCTAGGCATCTGTCAATTGCTTCACATCTGAAGGAGCTCTATTGGCTACCTGTTAAAGAGAGAATTCAATTTAAGGCACTAATCTTGGCTCATAGAGTTTTTTATGACACAAAACCCCACTATCTTTTGATGAGTCTTCAGCATTATCACCCATCTAGAGCCCTCTTTTCATTGGATGCCAGCTTACTATCAGCACCAAGGATAAAAAAAAGAATTGGGAAGGGGCGTCATTCTCCTATATTGCAGCTCAGCCATGGAACCAACTCCTGCACCATTGCTGTGAGGTCAGAGGGCAATATCTCTTTAGGAAAGCTGTGAAAACATGGCTATTTGATGTGGCCTTTTGAGTGCTTTACTCAGTGGATGGAGTGAAATGTTGCAGTTTATTTAGTGCTGGACACTCTGTTGAGTAGCTGTTGCACTTTATAAATTTTCGATTGATTGAGTGACAGTCACCAGGACCGGTAACAAGGATTTCCCTTGGCCAGAAATAAAAGGAGCATACCACAGCCTGGGGCAAGCACTGCTCCTACCCCTTAGATCCACACTTCAGAGGTCCTCTTCAGCCCTAAACAGCTTCTGTACTACTGATTCCTCCTTATGGCAGCAGAAGCTCCATGGTAAGGGGTGTGGGCCTAACCTCCTGCCCAGTCCTAATTGTCTCCTGACCTGGTGGTCTTGGGTTGACAGCAGACCCTACAGGTCCGCAGCAAAGGTCCACATTCTATGCCAGCACTCCCGGGAACAGGCCTTCAATCTCTTACTGGGTGCCTGCACAGCAGCAGGTCTGATTACAGTGACAGCTCAAAGTGCTCCCCACTTGAGGGCACTAAAATAGGTCCATTGCACAATAATTCTGGTGGCGAATCAGAGAGCTTGGCCCACAAGCCATGGTGAGAATCCATTAGAGTACAGAGCTTTATGTCCGGGGTATGTGCACCCAACTGCTGCATTGTGTTGACAGGGGTCAAGGGTTTGCCTGGTCCTTTTTTCATTCATGGTTATAGAAGGAAGCGAATAATTCTGTAACTAGTTGAATCCTACCCAGTGTAATGTACCATATCATCCCTCTGCCTCAGACAGTAAAAGGAGGTATTCAACTGACTGTCCCACTCCTGCACACCATGATAGGGGAAAAAAAGCAAGATTGGAACTCTTTCACTTATAAGGTGATTTCAGGAGGGGCGTGGTCTCATGCCGGAACGAGATGGCGGCACTGGGCTGAGCTCTGCTCGGGCGCGGAGCTCTTTTCCACATTTATAGCCTGTTTCTGCCACGTTATCTGTGGTCTCCCTGATGGTCGGAGCGGCATTTGGAGCTGCTCCGACGACGAGTTTCTTCCTGGCTGACCCGGAGCAGCGGCAGTGAGATTTTTTTCACTTCAAAAGTGAGCGGCCGCCATTTTGCAAGCCTGCTGCTTGCTCTTCAAGACCTCCTGGTGAGGTAAAACCGGCGTTGCTTTAATTAACGCTCGGCAACGTTTCTTTTTCCCTTCGTTATAGCTGCTGATATTTTTTCTACTGAGTAACTTGGATTCTCTGCTATGCCTCTCCTTCAAAATGCGCTTTTTGACATGAATGGGCTCCTTTTCTCTGCTTTTTTTGGATGCTGATGCCTTACATCATTTTTTACATTGACTTTGCTTTATATATCAGATGTCTGTTCGCTGAACAGCTTGTTCCTTTTTAAAGGAAAGGATGAGGAGGAGTGTCTTTCATTTTGGGTATGCAACTCATATATCTAATTAGCATTTTTTCTTCATACCTGCCTTCCTCTACATAGGGGCCGATTCCGATCTCGGTCGGTAGGGCACCGAATCGGATTCGGCTTTACCGGATCCGATTCGGAGGCCTCTTTTCCGACTGATTCGTGCATGCGTCCGGGCGAGCGAGTACGATGCGAGCGTACGCGAAATCGCCGACCGACTCGTTCGCGGGTCGGAACCGCTCCGACCGACTCGCACGGACACGACTCGCACCGCGCAGTGGAGACGTTCCCCGACCGAGCCAGTACGATGCGCGCCTCGAGCAGTCTGACCGACTCGCGCCGTCCGGCTTCAAAGAGCAGTCGGAGCTGGAATTCGGGGGTCCATGTCGGACCCACCTGCATGCCTAGCCACGCGAGTCGCACACAGGGGGGACCCATGGGTCCCCCCTACACGTGCATGTACGGCGCGACCCGCATCGACGCGCACCCGCTGTAGGGGGCGCCCTTGTTTGCGGCGTACCCATTGAGTCAATGGGAGCCCGTGTACGCGTTGTACGACCGGCTCCCATTGACTTCAATGGGAGTCCGACCGAATCGAGTCCGATAGCATACGTACGCATCGTACTCGTTCGGTCGGGCTGCTAGAGTCTGTTTCGGTCGGAAATCTCTCCGGGTCCGGCTCGGTCGGAGAGATTTCCTGCCCGAATTGGAATCGGCCCCAAAGTGTGCATAAGTGTATGGGCAGGATGAGATCACCGCTAAAGTTGTTACATCGTCCTTCTCGACGTGCTACTATGGCCAGTGACATTTCAATCTCCGTTAGAGCTTCGTCTTCTGGCACAAAACCCAAGAGGGTTAAAAATGACCCCCCTCACCCATTTTGTCATCTCACAATCCTGTTCTTGATACTATCCTCGATGAGGTGAGGGGATTAAACTCTTTTATGTCCTCTACAAATGAGAAACTCCAACAAATTGAGGACAGATGGGTTAATATGGAAGCGAAGGTGTTTGATATGGAGTAACGTATCAGTGATTTGCATGACGTCACCACTAAGATTCCTATCCTGGAGCAGGAAATTCAACGTCTCAAGTTACATACTGAGGACCTTGAAAATCGCAATAGGCATAATAACCTCCGTCTATATGGCCTGCTGGAGAATTTGGAGGGCCCGGACCTTCTTCTCTTTCTAAAGAGGTTTCTTCCTGAGCTCCTGGATCTTCCATTAGAGCCTCCACTAAATTTCCAACGTGCACATCGTCTTGGTCGCATCCAACCGCACTCTACTAGACCTAGAGGAATTATAATGCTATTTTGGGAATTTACAGACCTCATTCATGTGCTTAAAGCAGCAAAAGTGAAGCGATGCCTTATATGGTCTGGTCATACCATTTATCTATCTCAGGATCTTTCTAATGCCACCAATGCCAGAAGGAAGGAATTTCTTGCTCTTCACCCACAGATGAGACAGTTACATATTCGCTATGGCATTTTACATCCGTGTCTGTGTAAAATTACCCATGAGGGTACTACTCCTTCTTTTGATGATCCTGTTAAATTGAAGTCTTTTCTCCAAAGTCTCTCACCAAACTCCACTGATGGTTCTATCCAATGCCTCTAATTCTTTTTCTATAATGTTCCTTATGGCTGTTCATTTTTCTATATCTTAGTATTTCTTCCTCTGTCGCTCCTTTTGTTCTCGGTGCTGTTACGCCCCATGCTCATTTCGTCTACGATCTGGATCTCTTTCCTTGATCTATCTCTGTTTCTTACTATTTCCTTCTCTCTTTATGTTCTTAGTTGTTTGTTCTTTTTTTTTAACCTGTATGATGCATGTGCTTATCTCTATTATTTGCTGTTGTTCATATTGTGTTTCATATTTATTTAATAAATGGTGTTTCTCTGTTTTCAGCTGTGTTCCTGAAGTGTATCATCTCCACCCATGTAACCTGCCCCACCTCCCAAAATGTGTAATGTTGTCTCGTGGAACGTTTGTGGTCTAGGACACCCAGTTAAAAGACAAAAGGTACTTTCTCATTTGTCTAGATTGAATTCTCATGTTTCTTTCTTACAGGAAACTCATTGTAATGATGCAGAATCTCTTAAATTAAAGAGACAGTGGGTAGGCCAAATTGTTTATTCCCCGGCCTCCAATTGTAAGGGTGGTGTTGCTATTCTTTTTCATAAGTCGTTGCATGTACAAATCTTATCTACTCAATGTGATTGTGATGGACGTTGGGTAATGGCTAAGGTTGTCATCCACAATAAAGAAATCGTTTTATTCAATATTTATGGGCCCGTTAAACTAGACCCTGATTTTTGGAATAACATAAAGATTTTACTTTCCTCCATTGATAATCCTAACATTATTGTTGCTGGTGATTTTAATCAGTGGTTAGACCCATTTTCAGACAGACAGTCTAAATGTAAATTCAATCCCGACAGATCCCACAGAACATTCCAATCTGCCATTGCCTCGCTTCCATTATTTGATGTATGGAAAACCTGTAATCCTGACTCTTTTGAATTCACATTTTTTTCTAATGTCCATCATACTCGCTCTAGAATTGATTATATTTTGGTTAGTAAACCCTTACTTCCCTCCATCCAATCTTCCGAGATTGGATCTATTTTTATTTCTGACCATGCTCCTGTCCTTTCCTCACTTGACCTCTCCCTGAGCACTCCGAAATTTGGTCGTTGGAAACGTAATAATTTTCTTTTGTCTGACAATGATTTCATCTCTGAAGCCACTACTTTTATCAACACATTTTTTAATATTAATAATCCTTTGGACACTTCTATTCCTAATACTTGGGATGCCTTTAAGGCCTCTTTCCATGCCTTTACTATTGCATACTCAGCAAGAAAGAAGAAAACCAAACAGGCCAAGTATACAACTCTACTACAACAACTCAAATCACTGGAGCATACTTACTTTACATCTAAATCCCCCCTGACACTCCATGAGTTAATTAAGGTCAAGTCTGCTCTTAACAAACTTGCCACACTTGATGCTTGCAATGTCCTTCTTAAAATTAAATCTAAATATCACGGAGGCCAAAATAAAGCAGGCAAAATGCTGGCCAATTTTAAAAAAATCAAATCTGAACGCAAAAATATTGGCCCCATCCTAAATGAGCTTTCCAACAAATTGGCGTCATCCGATGCAGCTATTTCTACTACTTTTCAAGATTACTATCAGTCACTATATTCTGATGACACGAACCCCTCTAATCAGAATACCACACCTTTTTTAATGGTCTTCCTAACCCCCCATCCTTGTCTGATAAATTTGATTTATTAGAAGCTGAGATAACTCTCCAAGAAATAACAAATGCCATCAGACCTTTAAAAAAATCTAAAGCACCTGGTCCTGATGGCCTCTCAGCTGAATTTTTTTCCACTTTTTCTTCTTTTTTTGCACCTAAACTTCTTGCTCTTTTTAATTCCTTCCTCGAAGACTCTAAGGCATCTGGTTCCTTTATGGAAGCTCTGATTGTCCTTATTCCCAAACCCGATAAAGATCACTCCCTTTGTAAAAACTATCGTCCTATCTCATTAATTAATTATGATTGCAAGATATTTGCTAAAATCCTTGCCTCTTGTCTTGAGACTATTGTCCCATTACTGGTAAATACCGATCAATATGTTTTTGTTAAGGGCAGGTTGGCTGCTGATAATGCTCGAATGTTTTCTAATGTCATCACCTTTGGAAGAAAATACCAGTCTCCTCTTGCAGCATTGTCTCTGGATGCAGAGAAGGCTTTTGATCGTATTAATTGGAAATTCATGTTTACTACTCTTCAATGGTATGGTTTTGGACCGAACTTTGGGGCCCATTACGATGGCGGGCGGAAGCACAACCGCCGTGCTGGCGGATGCAAAAACCACCAGTTACCGCCGGCACGCAGCAGTCCACACGCCCGCCCAATTACGATGCGAAAAGTAGGCCAAACACCGCCGGCAAGCCAGCAACACCGTCTGCCATCAAAGTGCGCCCGTACACGTAGCGGCGCAGCACAACTGACACACACCGTCCGACGAAACACGTACCGCCCGGTGCATAAATTACGATGCCGCAAACAAACGGCTCCCACGGCCAAGAGATACCGTACGACAAACCGAAGCAGTAACACGGACGCCGAGCACGGACAACGAAGAAGCGGCTCCCCCGAGCATGAATCCAGCACTGCAGGCCCTCCCCATGCTCCTGCTGATGCACCACCAAGGACGCAACGTACCGCGGAGACGCAGGTAGGCACACACACAACAAGTGCACGCAAACAGCGCACACAGTGCAAGGGCGGAAAAAGCGGACAACCCCCACCAGCGCGTGTACACTACACATCCACCATTGCATCCACATATGACACACAGGCCAAATCGTAACATCGCGTAACACATGTGTACACACCACCTGGGACTAGGAACCAACCACCCCGTCACGGCCCCAAAGCGGCGATGACGCCGCCACACATGCGCACAACGCAGAAGCCAACTGCAGCGCCATGCATGCGTCGCACACAGACACAGGGACACAACCAAGCAGCACACACATCAGCCCCACCCCGAACGCACATGACACGTGACAGGCCTGCCACAGACATGTCCCCAACGCCCAATTCACGGACAACACCCAACGCCACACAACCGACGCACACATGTCAGTGAAGACATGCAACTGCAGGACACACCCCAGTGTAACAAACATGGCGTAGCACACAGCGGCGGCAACACCAACTAGGAGAAGCAGGGCCCCTTCGGGAAGAGGAACGCCAGTACCACACTGAAACACCCATACCACCCTGCACATATGAACAAGACATATAAAACGGAACACCAAAGAGCCCGGGGACCGACAACAGGTGGCCCAAGAATAACATTCACACACAAGGCCCAACGCAGAGCGGAAAGGCAGCCTGCCGCCCACACGAGGGAGAGCAGACAGCACTGAATGACCTTCCATTCCAACTCCGAAACCACAGCCCTACGACAGAAGCCGGTGAATACAGCCATTGTCCAAGAATAGACCAACACAGGCATGCCGATGAGACCGACCACAGGGCAGATAGCGCATATCACAGAAGCACACAACGGACGGGGAAGAAAGAAGAAAACACTCCCCCATGTCGGCCACATGCAAGTTAATTGGAAGGAGTCACACATCACTGACCTTGAACTGTCTGAGAAGCATGTGGGAAGAGGGCCCGTGTCCTCCAAACAAGCCAACAGAACACAAGTCCTGTCTCCCTACGACTACACAGAGCTCACAGCAACCTCGGAGCGTGCACATTGCAGACTGCACACACAGCCGGAGCACACCACCACAACGTACCGCTGCGAAATGGCAACCGCAACACACCTACCCAACTACGCCGAACAGCTCAAGCTGTACAAAACCAACCTGTTTCATACATTGGGATGCGATCTCCTGTCCCTGCTGAACGTAAGTTACCGACTGACTTACCGCATCACATTGTTCAGCTGCGTCATGCCCGTCTTCTACTGTCGGAGGTGTCCCTACTAGCATCCCGTGGAGATATGCCTCTCCAACCCGGCATGTCTGAAGGCGGACCTGCTACCACTACTCCTCCCTCTGGACGCACACGACAGGGCCTGCTCTGCCTATGGGGGCATGGCGTATGTGGCCAACATCGCACCCGCACTGAAATGGGACCACTGTGCCTCCACACGACGGATCATCAAGAACAGCTACATCGAATGTCACCCAGCATGCCCCATCATGGTCCTCCAAGGGACAACTTACGAACAACACCTTGACAGCCACCATCCGCTACATTGGCTGGCAAACATGTACACCACCAATGACATGGAAGCCCTGCTGGACGGCATCGCATACCTGACAACCTGTAAATTCGTCGGACCACAACGCAGGTTCCCCGATTGACCTATGATGTCCAACCCCGCACCCATGCTTAGCTTCCGCACGGACTGGCCAGTCACCACCACAACAGCCATACCAAACGACCGGCAACTGTAACCACACCATCAACGACATCGCCATGACATCGGATATGACCGGGACATGCACACTGTTCCCCATCACATCCAGGAACACCGCATGCATCGTGGGAGGCAGTGGCATGGGCTCTGTGTATCGCACCCACATGGACGGAACTGCACGAACAACCAGGACACGACATGGATCCAGCGCCCATGGACACACACACCGCTCAGTGGACATGAATAGGTCGCCTGGAGTCTGTGGGTGCTGCACCCCTCCCACCCCCGCCCCGGGAATCCCATACCAGGACCTTTGCATGGACGACAAGTGCATACAACAACAACACGACCCCAGTGACTGTGACATGTCCAGTAACCACCACAGTGCAACAACAAGTGGCACGCCGCTGCATGCACGCAAGCACATGCCCTGATGTCATCTCACATGCACGCGTGCATGAGGAACAACCGCAGCAAACCTGTCACATGGAACTGAGATGGACTGTGCCCATGATGCCAAGCGGTCTGGTAGGCTACATGTATACCGTCTGTGTCAAAGTCCGCAGCTCCGCAGCTATACGTAAATGTACATTAGCACAGCCTTGGCCAAGCAGATGTCACTCTGAAGCCCACATCCCACATGCAACAGCCAATCACATGTAACCCCACACCCTATCCCATTTGCAATCATGCTCAGTATATCCTCAACATGTATTCCGCTGCCAGTAGTGTCCACTATACTGCATCACAGAGGACAGAAGACTCAATATAATGTTTGAAACCAAAACTGTCTCCGCTGACTCATTTCACAAGTACGAATGAGAGAGGATGAGAGTATGTGAAGTACACGGCAGTCGTGACATGACCATGTAGTCCACTGGTATTGGATGTCAACGCAAATGAGTAGCACTACTGTGGAAGACACACATGTGTCGTGTGAAGTCGTATGGACGCAGTGCTCAGGTGGGTGGGTGCGACGGGTAGATGCGCACATGCCAAGTTGGAGCACGCCGTGTCGGGAGGGGTCATGAACAGTACACCACCGCTTCCCTGGGCATTGTGAGAGGACACCTGTCGGGGGGAGTGAACACGTGTGTGCACAGCAGCCGGGCACACGTACAAAGCGGTACCAGGCGCACCTCAGCCCACCCTCTGTGGACAAGCTGGATCCTGTTGTGCGCCCACCATGCCCCTTGACAAGGCACACACAGCCCCAGTCGACCAGGTGTAACCCCAACATAGTCAATCCGCACAGGCGATACAGGGCACGGGATGGCAGTGGAGCATGGTGTGTGAGAGGTCTCCTCGCGCTCCTCCTGGTCATATCACGCAGGCAATAGAACCTCAACGTCTAGCATGGCACAAGTCAAATGGAAGTGTAGGGGGACGCACCACAGCACGAGCAGCACTGACGTCACGGGAGGTGGCTCGCACCATCCCATCCATTGCCCATCATACCAACCACGCCACATGCCATTGCGACTAAGTGCAAGCGCGTGCGCCACCACCCCCGAGCCCTCCCCAGAGAGGCCAAAGAGTGAATGTGTGGGCCATCAGCCACAGACGGACGCGGCCTGGCCGCAAGGGCAGCCACAGCCACTGGGTGTCGCAGGTGGCGGATCCGGAAGGCGAAGACTGTGATGCATAGTCCATGCAGGCCGGGTCTCCATTTGGGGCACCACGCAGGTGGACGGCGTCCCGCCACACATCATACCCTGAGACAGCCCACTCGTGCAACTGGACCCACACATACACTCCTTGCCCTCTTTGGTGCGAGCTTGGGGCTGCCTGTGCAGGCGCTAGCCTCGCAGGTGAGCATGCATATTGGGGGAGCGAGGGAGGACATGAGGGCTGGGGCGAAGATGACTGTATCACTGTCAGTAAGTACAAGGGGTGACCCAGATGTGGAAAGGAAGAGACGTGTCCCGTGTGTACTGCAACTAGTCGCCAATCCAACTACCCCCCATGTCCGGAATGTAAGCCTGCACCTAGGCCCGCCCATCCGCCACATCGAACATACCACCAGCACGACAACCTTCCCATTCGAAACACTGACTGGGGGTGGCGACCAGTGTACAATCATGTGTAGCCTACCCACGCGTACATGTGGGCCCTCCATGATCCATGTCACCTGCGGGAAAGTCATGACATGCGCAATGAGGGAAGTGAGGAGAGCTGTCCGCCCCACGCGCAGAAGGTGCATCAGCTTCACAGACCCAGCAGCGAGTCCAGCAGGGGTCACATGTGCAGGGGCAGCTGTGCCTGGTGTGAAGGCACATGCATATAGACAGCACACCGACCAATGTGTAGTCTGCCCACATCTACAGTCCATCATCATGCGGACATAGGAATTGAACACAGGGCAACACATCTTCAGTTGGTGCACCCACCGTGACCAACAATGCGCAATCATCGACGTACCCGCCCTGTGCATGGCCCCCCACCCAACGGAGGCACATCCAGTGCCACCATCCCACACACACAAGCCTTCCACGGAACATGCTGTGTCCAATGGTCAGTACAGAGTCAGCGCCCATCTGGTGGATCCTGAACAGGAGACACATGCACACACATGCCAGCTCCCACTATGTACGTCTGCCACCTGGCACGTGCAATGTAACCTCTCACCTGTGACGTGTGACTGCAAGCACACAGCCGTCTTGGCATGGGGCTGTCAATGTGGACACCTGTCAATGTTTCGGGAGGTGTGATCCGTACAGTGCTGTACATAGGGTGCAGTGCTGACACCTACTACTGTCTCATATCCCCTCGTGCCACAGGTCCCACTTGTTTTGGCCGCTCAGCCTGTGCCCACATCGTCGTCGTCGTGTGCCATACTCATCCAGCCGCGGAAGCAGTTCCATGCTCAGCAGACATTCATGTTGCCGTGGCGTTGCCGCTTGACGGATATGCAGTCAGTCCCCATCAGCACGCCCCGCAAGTCATTGGGGCCTAGATCCCCATGTGCATGCACATGGCAGTGGTTTGTATCACTAGCCATTGCCATTGTTGGGAGACCTGTGTAAGTGTATTGTGGCCGTGCCGTCCCAGCTTGACAGCTGGGCTGTGGCTCATGTGCTTGCTCAGTCATGTCAGTGATGTGTATGCGAAATTGCTATGTGTCGTGTTGCTTTGACATGTGTCCTCTGCCATTGTCCCTAGGCGGAGACCGAACATTGACCGCCCATACCAATTGCTGGCGGACATGGACGATACAGAGGTTATTAGGAAATTTCGGCTGGACAGGCCAACCCTGCATCGACTGTGTGCCATGTTAGAACCCCATCTCCGTCCCCGCAGGGTGTATCCGACTGCTGTCACCCCCACGGCTAAGGTGATGGCCGCCATGCATTTCTTCGCCACTGGGTCATTCCAGCACACAGTGGGCATTGGAGGAGGGATGTCCCAGCCCATGTTCAGCAAGGTGCTGAGGGATGTACTGGCAGCCATGATGCTGTACCGAAACAGGTACATCCGCTTCCCCAGGGCTCGTGAATTGGCGGCAGTGAAGGGTGCATTCTATGCCCTTGGCAGAATCCCACACGTCGTTGGAGCCATTGACTGCACACATGTCGGCCTTGTTCCACCACAGGCCACTGAGCACCTGTACCGCAACAGGAAGCACACGCACTCCCTGAATGTGCAAGTGGTGTGCCTTGCGGACATGGTGATCACCCACGTGTGTGCAAAGTTCCCAGGCTCGGCCCATGACGCACACATAATGCGCAACAACATCTTGCCACGACCGATGTCCAATATGCAACAGGATCGTGCCTGTATTGTCGGTGAGTATGTGGAGTGGTGTAGCGTGCTGGTTGTGCGATGCTGTCCCCTGTCCAGTTGGAATTGGAACGGTTCTCTGTGTCCCTCACACCCAGGTGACTCTGCGTACCCGAATGGGGCATGGCTGCTCAGTCCATTGAGGAATCCTCGCACCCCAGCAGACGATCGCTACAATGAGGCACATGGGAGGACCAGACGTGTGGTCGAGCGTACCTTTGGCCTCCTCAAGTCCAGGTTCAGGTGCCTGGACCGCACCGGGGGTGCGCTGGCGTACTCCCCACAGAAGGTGTGCCGGATAGTGGTGGCGTGCTGCATGCTGCACAATCTGGCCATTCGGAAGCAGATCCCCCTCATCGTGGATGACGGAGATCAACCAGGGCCCCAGCCCGCAGACCAGGACAGCTCGAGTGAGGAGGACAGCGGAGAGGAGGAAGCTGGTAATGTGCGGCAGCAGCTCATCGCCCGCTACTTCACTTGACGGTGAGTGTCCATGTACGACGGCTGATGTGGCTGTGCAGGTGTGTGTGTGATGTGTCAGGGTGGCCGTTTGTTCACTGCGTGCTGTGTGTCAACGCTCCATGGCCAGGGTAGTATGCCACTGTTGGTGGCTGTGGCATTGTGCCCTATTGCTCTGTGCGATGTGTGTACATTGCTTGTAGTTGTTGACATGTACTGTGTGATGGGTGTGTGACACACTCATTGAATGTGCTCCTGTTCTGTCTCCCACCCCTAGGTCCCTACAGGCCCTCCGGATTCAATTGCCATGCCACGCATCAGGTGCCTTTCCGCCCAAGGTGGCCGTTGTATTCCGTACAAATAAAACACAGGGCACAAACAGCAGTTAGTGTAAAAGGTGCATTTATTACAAACTGTGACATGTGATTGTGTGTAAGGTGATGACAAAAGTGGTGCGTGCAGTGACAATGAGCTGTCGGTCATGGCTGCGTGATGCTCAGGGTGTACCCACTGGTTCTATGTCCATAGTCCAACACACACATGCCATCCAGATGGCTGTATGGAGTGGGATCGTAGTCCAAGTCAATGCAGTGGCTGGTCAAGGAAGGCTGGCGGAAGGCTGGCTGGCTGCCTCACTTGCGTTTGGAGCATGCGAAGTCCTCCCGGGAGATCTGTTTCCACTTCGGACGGCCCCTTCCACGTTTGCGAGGGGGGGTGCCTGCTTGCGACATGCTGGTGGTTGAGGTGTGCTCACTGGCTGTGGACGCAGGGGAACTGGACACTGCTGCTCCACCCTGCGCCCCGGCAGGTGGTGGCGGAGGGGGAGCTGCTGTCCCTGGCTGTGACCTCACCGCCACCACCAGCTGGCCCATGAGGTCCACGATTTGGCCCGTACGGGCGTCCATGGACCTCAGCACCCCCAGCACCTCACGCGTGTCTGAAGCAGACCGGACCCATTGTCCTTGGGCCTCTTCATAGGCCCCAAGGACTCTGGCCATTTGAGGCAGGGCATGGCTCCCAGGGGAGGCTGGCGTTTCCCTGACCCTGCTCCTCCTACCAGTCCTGCTGCCACCGGCCTGCCCACTAGCCACATTGCTCACCACGGTCCTCGCTGTGGCTCCCAGGGTGGATCCAGTCGGCCGGGCCACCACCTGCGCTGGGGCTGGTGCCAGCGAAGACGTGGTGGTGGTGGCGGCGGTGGTGGTCGGTGCAGCGATGGTGGCGGTTGCGGCAGTGGTAGTGGCCACAATGACCGTGGGTGTGGCCGCAACGACAGTGGCAGCAGGGGGCTGGGAATGTTCAGCAGCCCTGGATGATGGGTTGGTGGGTAGGAGGGGTCCTGGGGAGCGGCTGGGCCCTGCCACACCAGATGGGCCTGCTTGGTGGTCCGTGTCCGAAGAGGAGGACAGATCCTCCAGATCCGTGTGTCCTCGTTGGGGGCTTGTAGGCTGGCTGTGCTGGCTGCTGGCTCCATCCCCAGCATCCAGCAGTTCGTCACCTGTGGAGAGAATGAGATTTGTTATTGTGTTGCACCTGGCGAAGTATGTATTTGTCGTCTGACATTAACAGTTCGTGCAATCTCGTACATGGGTTTCCCGGAGGCGTGTGTGTGGCTCTAGCATCTGTAGTTGTGTGTGCTTGGCAATGGGACTGTGTGCTGTGCACATGTGGCATGGGACGGATTGGCCATGCCGATGGGTGTGTTGCTGTGCCCCTACTTATTGTGACTCTGGTGTATGCGGGCTCCTGGCCCTTCCTGGGTCTGGTTTGTACTTTGCTTTTGGTGTTCAGATGGGACGCTTAGGAACGCATATGGCAACATGGGGGCCATGCCCCAGATTCGCATTTGGGAGGGAATATGCTTTTGGTGTTCAAATGGAACGCTTAGGAACGCATATGGCAACATGGGGGCCATGCCCCAGATTCGCATTTGGGAGGGAATATGCTTTTGGGGTTCAAATGGGACGCTTAGGAACGCATATGGCAACATGGGGGCCATGCCCCAGATTCGCATTTGGGAGGGAATATGCTTTTGGGGTTCAAATGGAACGCTTAGGAACGCATATGGCAACATGGGGGCCATGCCCCAGATTCGCATTTGGGAGGGGATATGCTTTTGGGGTTCAAATGGAACGCTTAGGAACGCATATGGCAACATGGGGGCCATGCCCCAGATTCGCATTTGGGAGGGAATATGCTTTTGGGGTTCAAATGGAACGCTTAGGAACGCATATGGCAACATGGGGGCCATGCCCCAGATTCGCATTTGGGAGGGAATATGCTTTTGGGGTTCAAATGGAACGCTTAGGAACGCATATGGCAACATGGGGGCCATGCCCCAGATTCGCATTTGGGAGGGAATATGCTTTTGGGGTTCAAATGGAACGCTTAGGAACGCATATGGCAACATGGGGGCCATGCCCCAGATTCGCATTTGGGAGGGGATATGCTTTTGGGGTACATGCTGTGAGCCATGGGTGCCGAACGTGACATGTGTTGTGGCAGCATGACAGTGCATGGTTTGAGGTGTGTGCATGCTTGACATGGCCTGCATATTTGCTGTCTGTTGTGATTACTGGACATGGCATTGGACGCATCGTTATGAGTGAGTGATGGTTGTGTGCCAGCCAACGTATTGCAGTTGTCCCATCTCCTTGGTGTGCGTGCTGCCCTGTGCCATGTGCATCACTGCAGTGCTCGGGGGTGTGGCCCATGTTGTGTGTTGTTGCTCACAGTGTGTCGTGCGCTTCATTGACTTCTGGCACATGGTTGGTCATGGGCATGTATCTTAGCGTGACTGCTGTATGTGTGGCAGCTGTGCGGATGACATGCCTTTCATGAGACTGGGGCTGACGGATGGGATGGATGGTATGTTGTATGTGCATGGTGTGTCTGTGTGTTTGATGGGTTCAGTGGTGTTCGTGTGCATTTATGTTGTTCCGCTCTGTTGCGTCTAGTGTTGTTTGTCTTACATAGGTGTAGTTGTGGGGTGTGTGGTTGACAGGCAGTAGGGGCTACATGGACAGGACTTCAATGGTGTTTCGGTTGTGTGTGATGAGTTGCACAGTGGCTGCCGTGTGGTACTATATTCAGTGTGGCTTGTGCATGCAGACGTGGCTCCTTGGGTGTTGCTATGTCTGTGATGGGTCATGTGGGGTGTGAGTCTGTTGTTCATGTCCGTGTGCACATTGTTCACTTGTTCGTGACGGTGGGCGGTGCTGCGTGTTCGTCTGCTACGTGACATGTCCCATGTGTTGGTCGTGTTATGGTCCTCATGCCTCCAGTAATCCAGCCCTGTCCAGTTTCCCACCTGCAAGTTGTTCGTGCGTGCACTGTACTGGATGCCACATGGCTCTAAGCGGGGGGTGCTCCATGTTGCAGGTCTGTGGGGGTGGGGGGTGTTGTGGGTCGTGGGGTGGCTGGACACCCACTGACACCGATTGCTGTGGACCGTGATGTCTGCCTTTCGGCTGTCGTTGTGCACTGCGGTGGCTGACACGTGGCTGTGGGGTGTGGGGATGCTCCTCCTTGCTGTGCTGTGGGACTAGGGGCCTGGTGTGTGTTGTACTTGGGCTGTCCACCGTCCCACCCACTGCACTTTGTGTTCCTGCCACTTACCTGTTACTTGTCGGTTAGTGCAGCTGTGGCGGACACATGGGTGTGGTGGGTGCTCGTTGTGGCGCTTCTGGCATATTTGGGGACCTGTTGGTGGTTACGTGGCTGGCTGAGTGTACACATGTCCCCACGTATGTTACAGTTGTTCGGTTTGGGCTGTGTGTGGTGGTGTCTGTTGCATGTGTGTGTGATGTGTTGTGTATTGTGTGCTGGACATGGGGGTGTTTGTCCCTGGGAGCTGTGGCATGGTGGTAGTGCATGTGAGTACATAGCGGTGTGCTGGTATACATTAGTTTGTACTTACCAGCCTCCACTCCCCCTGCTAGGATCTCCGGATGTATTATGACTCGCACCTTCTCCTCCCACGCTTTGAAGGTCTTGAAGAGCGCGGGATTCCCTCCGCCAGTGATGGCAGCCAGCTCTCTGTTTTTGCCCTCCTTCTTCTTGACCAGGCTCTTTACGTCATTCCAACGTTTGTTTATTTCTCCTCTGTTCCTGGGCAGGGTCCCGACTGCATTGACCTGGTCTACGATCCGGTTCCACATTCTGTTTCTGGTGGCTAGTGGTGTGTGCTGGACCATGTTCCCATAGATTTGTGGGTACACCTTGATGATCTCGTCGACCATGACCGTCAGCTCAATGGGCATGTACTTGGGCATCCTTTGTGGTGCCATGGTGTTTGTGGTGCTGGTGCGGTGTGTGTTGTGTAATGTGCAGGGGGTTTGTGGTGCAGGTGTTTGGTGGTGGTGGTGGTGGTGGTTGTGATGTGTGCGTTTCTGTGGTGTGCTGCTGTCCTTGCTGTGTCACTGTGTCCTCTCCTCTCCTCTCTGGTTTGCAATGTAGCAAGGGGTTGTGGTCTGTGGGAGTGCTGCTTTTGTACTCACCTATGTGGGTGTGTCCTCATGGTCTGTTGTTTTCAGGTGTGTTGTGTCTGGGGTTCTGGCCTTTGTATTTTTTGTTTGTCCGGGGGGTGTTTTCGGATGTGTACTGTGCTTGTGTATTTGTGCGTGCCTTGCTGTGTGGACTTGTTGGCCATGTTGTGTGCTATTGGTTTTGTGAGCGGATGGTTTCTGTGCAGGTACGTGGGCGCCATGGCTTCTGCCGTGTCGATTCTCATCGGCGTTGTTTGCGCTAGCGGGCGGTATATTTGTGGTTTTTCCGCGCTCATGGCGGTGCGATCGTAATTTCACGTGCGGTGTGTCGGCCGTGAGGGCGGGCGGTTTTGTGTTGTCGTGCGTGTTTCCGTCCGTGGCGGGCGGTTTGACTCCGACTCGGACGTTGGCGGGCGGTATTTTGTGTGATTTTTCGCCGATGGCGGTTTTCGGTTTGTGTAATCGTAATGGCGTGGTCGGTGTTCAGACGGTGTGTGCGGGCGGATTTTTGCCGCTTCCATGCCTGGCGGATTTTTTTACGCCGGGTATCGTAATGGGCCCCTTTATCTCTTATGTTAAATTGTTATACTCTGCCCCGCGTGCCAGTATTTTTGTTAATAACCATTTTTCTAAATATTTTACCCTGTATAGAGGTACCCGTCAAGGATGTCCTCTCTCACCCCTGTTATTTGTTTTATGTCTAGAACCTTTCCTTGAACGCATTCGTGTCAATTCGCTTATCTCAGGGTTTGTACATAACTCTACTGAAACTAAATTGTCGGCTTATGTCGATGATATTCTGGTTTATATGTCTAACCCTATTTCCTCCCTACCTCCCTTTTTACATGAAGTTCAGTTATATTCTAGCATCTCTGGATATAAATTGAATTTCTCTAAAACAGAGGTATTACCTTTAAACTCCCTATGCTACTAATATATGTTCACTAACACTAACTTCACTTGGTGCCCTACAAAAATAAAATATCTTGGAATTTGGTTCTCCTCTACTCTTTCTAACACAATCAGTTATTCGCTTAATGCATTAATTACCACACTACAGAGATTACTTCTCTCTTGGTCGCCTCTCCACTTGTCATGGTGGGGTAGACTGGACACTATTAAAATGATGATTGTTCCCCATGTCCTTTATACATTATCCATGTTACCTTTTAGGATTCCCGTTTCATATTTTTCTATTTGTATCAAATTTTTATGGAATAACAAAATCCCCGTATTGCCCGTGCGAAACTTAAACGCCCCAAAAATGAGGGTGGTGTTCGTTTTCCTGATTTTAAACTATATCATTCAGCATTTTTAATTAGGCAATTCTTTACCTTAATTTATGAATTTGATGATAATCCCATGCCATGTTGGATTATATTTGAACGCTCCCTATTGAAGGATTTTTCCTTTAAAAATATAATATATGTCTAATTGCACTTTTATATCAATAATCCTATATTTAAATACTCCCAACAAGTATTATATAATATCTTGTCAGTTGGTCTTGATCCACACCAGTGTTTTTTGTCCTCTACTATTTGGTATAATAAATTTATTAAATTTAGACGTAAATCGTTCTACTACAAGCACTGGAAGGAGAAGGGAATGATGTTTATTTATCAGCTTGTCCTGCATAATTCTGTTATTCCCTTCTCCCAATTGCAGTCACAGTATAACTTGCCTAACTCGTTTCTCCATGAGTACCTTTTAATATCATCTGCTTTACAGTCCTATTTAACAGCTAATAATTTTCCTTCAGCTTCTCCCTCACTTATCCCTACCACACCGATATATAACATTTCTCATGACTTTAAACCCAAGGCTGCTTCTATTTATAAGATGTTATTGTCACCTGTTATTGAACGATCTAAAACCCCTAACGAATTACTCTGGGAAGCGGATTTATCTATATCACTTCCTATTTCTTCATGGGATAAATTTTGGGTTAAGTTTTTCAAAACCTCTGTAGCAGCTCGCATCACTCAATCCTTATACTTCATTTATAGTAGAGCTCTTATTACTCCTGAATGTATATCCAAGTTTTCCCCTACCTCCTCTCCCCTATGTTGGTCCTGTTCCGCTTTCACTGGGACTTTGATTCACCAATTATATGAATGTTCTAATGTATTGAGGTTTTGGCAATCTATTTGGGCTAAATGCATGGAAATATTTCAATGTAATATTCCATTATCAATGCAAAATGTTTTTCTTGGCACTGCCTCACCTGCTTTTGATGATCTATCTCCTAAATCTTTGTTATTTGATCTTTTTATTGCTATCAATCAATCAATCACAGAATTTGTAGAGCGCACTACTTACCCGCGAGGGTCTCAAGGCGCTATTGCATTTAAAGTGGTCTTGTCCTGCTGGAAAGACACCTCTAAATTATCATTGTTAATATGGTGGAATTATATTTGTGATGAACACAGAATTGCTACTGTTTCTTCTCTCTCCCTATCTCAGAAAATTAAATCTGATCTATTGTGGTTACCTTTTACTTCATGTCTTTCTACATATGCACCTGCATCTTAGCCATTATCTTAATCTTTATTTTTCTCCTTTATATATTCATTTCATTCTTTATACTTTTAATTTCTTTCTTTCTCCTCTTCTCGCCCTTTCTTTCTTCTCTCGTCTTTCATTATCTTACAACATACTATATATAATTATTTATTGACCTCTATTATATCTCTTCTGTTTTCTTTTTTTCTTTTTCTCTCTTCCTAAATTATTTGCCCATGTTCTATTCGTCTACATTGGTTGTTATATCATATTTGTATTGTGTTCATATGTTTGATAATGTTTTTCTTTCTCTAAAACTCAATAAAAATTATTAAACAAAAAAAAAAAGAAGGTCATTTCAGCTCTTTCTGCCTTTCTCTGCCTATGCAGGTCTTTCCCTTCGAACTCTAAATGTCAAAGGGGTTTCTTGATAAGCACTAGAGACAGACCCTGCAATCTCCTTATTGTACAGGGAACATTCACTTCACAAGTTAAACAGGGACTGGCTGCTCACAGCTAACAATTCACAACTTCAATGCCTTCCTTTAGCAGGAGAAACTAATGTCTTATTTTCTATGGGGTACATCCTTTTTGGAATCTAACTGTATCATGAGACCTCCTTTGCATCAAGTCACATATAACTTCGACCGCATCCTATCTGTCACAGGTGTACATGTGTGCAGATGAGAAGCAGAGTCACACAACAGTGTTCCTTGCTCTGCCGGTATATGTGAATGAGTACATACCAAGCACCCGTCACTCCAGCTACACACAGCTGACTTATACTAAAAGATGGCCACTGGAAGTTGCAGCTCTTAGCCAATATAAAACATTGCAGTGCATGTGGAAGTCGCACAGCAGAAATAGAAAAGCAAATGTCAAATAATTTAAAAAAAAACTGGGTGGTTTCATGAGTAGAACCACTCATATGGGGTGTGCCTGGCTTCTGAAAAGAAACCCCATAGAAAACATGTAGAGATGCCTCCAATGCAACAGGGGCGGCACTGTCATGGTCTGTCCCACTAGGATGGGTGCCATGTGGACTGCATCTACCCTTGTGTGGGAATTCAACAACTCCCTTCAAAGGTCGAAAAGGCCACCAGCACAGAAACATTGTGCAGTGGGCTAACAGCCTTCCCGTGTTTCTTTGCTGTATTGGTGGCATGGTAGCTCACTGCCTTAGTGTCTGCTCTGCAGATGGCGCGTATTTGTGAGTAACGGGGCGCACAAATCCTGCCTCGTAGACCCAGGAATTCAGTTTTCGTGATCAAAAAAACAGACTCTTCTTTGATTCCTGAATTTAATACCTCTTTTGTTTTGGAACTTTTCAAAAACATGTTGTTATATATATTAAACCATGTAAATAGTTTCATGTTATTTCTAATTTCAATTTTATTTCCATCCATGCATTGCATGCTACACATTTAGGACGCTTTCATTTTTTTTCTTTTTAAGTAAAGCATGGTTTATCTGTCATATTGTTCCTCGTGATTTTGATATTATAATTACACTGTGCGCAAGTTATACAATTTGTTGCGTAAACATATACCACCTGTACGGGGACAAATAACCATTCAACTTGCAGATCTCTGGAAATGGGATAAAACGCTTCTTCCAGGCACTTGAATTCCATTCCAGCTCAGGCATCTGGTTGGAGATGAGCCCTGGAATGGTCCTTGTTAAGAGAAATTAGTCAGACCAGGAAGTACCCCGAGCTGCCTTTCATTTGACGCAGCTTTAATAGATTAGGAAACGCAAGTAAATACCTCTGTTAAGTGCTCTGTAAACCAGCCGTCTGTACAAGACTGATACTGGCATCTGAAATGCACCAAGGAAACAGTTGTATCATTCTAAAGCGTTTTAATATTTGAAATATGAAATTATTATTTAGTATTATTTTAAACGCACTGTTCATAATATTCTTGTGTGTATTTTTGACTGTTAACGCAGTTTTGACAAATGCTAAATTTATAGGCTATTCACAAACCGACGAACAAAACAGTTTTGCACCCGAAAAAGCCTGCAGTGTATGAAAGTGCAGGATTTCCGCACACAAAAACGGCACTTGCTGCCTCAAAATGTGATATTAGATGTTGCAGATGGATGAGCTCACTCAATACGTCCACATTGCAGCTCCTGGCAACACATAAGGAAAAGAGCCTGAAAAGCGTGTCCCCTTCGTTTCATTTCCCAAGAATGTGCAACACTGCTGAGCAAACGTTAACGTGGTCATAGAAAACTGATGAAATGTCAACACCTACAAGATGGTGGCAGTGCAATGATAAGGGGAGGCTGTCCATGCACAAAAGTAGTGCCTAAAATGCCACCCGAGAATAGTATATTAGTACATTAGCCCTATCCGGTCCACATTGCTTTTGTGACGGGGGAGGGCATTGTTCTGGTTGAAGCCCTAGGCCCCAGGTGATGTAAAGTCAGCATCGTTAGCAATACCAACAGATATTCCCAATCCCGTCGACTGCCACAGATCTACATATCTGTCAAAAAACCTATTCCTTGCAGCAAAATATGTGAATTTCAGTTCCTAAAAGTATCCAAAATTAAATGAACCCACTGATCCTTTCCTTTAATTACACTAGATTGCAGTTCGACAAATGTAATTGTCAGAATTATTATATCGTGAGGAGAAAGATGAAAAACGAGGAAAGTGTGTACACGATGTTAAATTAAAGCAACCTAAGCCTGGCTTGCATGTGTGTACATATCAGGGTGACCAAATTAGTAGCATCAAAGAGGTAAGTCTGGCTTGCATAAAACCGTTTAGAAGAGCTTGTGCTACTTGTTTATTCTGTATTGTTTATTCTGTATCACCTTAACTTATTTTCCGTTTGGGGTGGGTTTCATTCAAACGGTGCTACATAATATTTGTAACACAAATATAGATATACGTGTATCCTTATCACTGACTGCATTACCATGAAATACTCGGCATACAAGAAGTTCAGCTTATTTATGCAATAAAATAGTTACGTTTTGCATCATCATGAAATCGCTGTATGAGACTCAAAATGAGAAAAAAAATACACTGGAAAACTTTCCGATTCAATGTCCTGAAATTTGGCAGGACGAAAACAAATTTACGTTGTTACGGTATTCCATGGTAAGATTAGGCGCGGGTGCAAAATTGTCATAGAAATAGCTGAACAATGTAAACAAACGGCTTAAACCAGACTGCTTCCGTAGATAAAGCACAATGTAGGCAAAATAAATGACAGTAAAAATAGAAAGTGAATGAATGGAAGGATAAGATCCTTTCGAGTTTACACTTAATCGACAAATCTGTGAAAAAGTCAATATATATATATTTTTTTTTTATTTAATCATCACAACAAGTATTCATTCTTTTACAAAATCCGAAAGGATATACAGTTCCCTGTAACACAATTTCATAGAATCTCAAATTAGATTATTGTATGATAAGAGACTGTTGATTGTAGCCTACCTCATGTGCCAACACATTTTCAACAAACTGTTTCTTCTAACAATAATATTTTTTGCTTTAGCATTCCTAGAAAAGATAGAAAAACTAACTGGACACACTTTGCCTGTACAATATTATTTGTGCAAAGAATCAGTGAAAAACCTATGGAAATAGCTGGTGTAAAATCCACTGCATTTAAAACAGAAAATCTCTCAGAAATTGGCAGATTTTTGCAACAAAATGTTACTACATAGAAATGCAACAAACGTCAAAAACATTGACAGAAATGTGTTTAACTCAGGTGCCAGGTGTACCACTGTACACTAATGACTTACTTAAGGGTGTAGCGTCCTACCCCAGTCCCGGTACTTGCAAGTAATCAAGCCACACACGGTGCAAGGTATTACACATCTTTTTTTATTAATCAGCGTGTAACCGTTAACTGAACATTCTACATCATGAATTCTATTACCCACACCTACGCATTTACGTGACTGTTCTATGGAGTCCGTCAGGAACCAAAAGGTTCCCATCATCTCTAACTCACAAGACACTACAAAGGGCAGTAGGTATGGTTGACATTGTCATTAACTAATAATCATCCCATGGCCCGGATGATTTAGAAATGCATGAGACAATATGGGCAGGGGAGCAAGGTGAGGGGAAAATAGATTTACAGGCCTCAGTCGGGATTTGGATGAAAGTACTTCTCTCATCTAGCTTGGGAACTCAACACTATAAAACCATGTTTAGCCTCTATTACACACCCGCCAAGCTGTTCAGCTGGGGCAAGGGGCAAGACGATAGGTGCCCCAGGTGTGGAGAAGGCCCAACTTAAATTGTCCATATGTTCTTTGGTAGTGGGAGGCCACAGCCATTTAAAGAGGGTATTGAGGCCTTTTGGAAGAAGATGTTCAGAAAAGTGATCCATATTAGTCCTGCTATGATGCTGTTTGGCTATGATTAGCACTTTGCAGGAGATCAAGTTCAACTGTTTTTATTTTTTTCTCCATAGTGTTATCACGTCTCTTAATAGCAACAGCATGAAAGAGAGCTGAACCTCCTAATATACAATTATGGCTCGGGTGTCTGCTAGGCATATACAATTTAGAGAAGTTGCTGTACAACTGCAAGGGGGGGGGAACAGGAGGCGAGGCAGAAGGATTTGGTTTCCTATGAGAGATTGGATGGCTACTAATCTGGGCCTTGATTATTGGTCAGCCTCAGGATTGGCTGATGCGGGGGAGTAGGGTGTGGGTATACTGGCTTCTAGCTCTGGTCTAAATGATTGTGGGCAACTTCGATACCATACATGGCTGCTCTCACGCCTGCCAGAGTAACTGTGAACTTGGTGTTATTCCTGTACCTCACTGTATTAATTTAAGAAGAGTGATGTATTGAATTCTCAGCCAGGATGATCAATTTCAAGAACCTTTTTAAATTATGGAGCGGCTGAATATTCAAAGGTTTTGTTGATTCTACCTTCAATAATAATAAATTGTTTCGAATGTCTTTGAATAATAATGAGTTTTTTCATTTTGATAATGAACTGTATAGAGTGCTTTATCATAATGATGTGATGGATTTTGTCTTATTAATGGGTCATATTGCTCCTTTTTGGAAATAAAAAAAATGAAAGGAAACACAACTTCTTTTTCTATGGAGACATTATGTTATGGCCGTCTGCCTTGTGTTTCGACTTACTTTTCACACTCAGCTCTGTTTGGGCCATTACAGCCTCCATATTAGCTGTCACTCCGTGAGCTCTCTCCTCCGTTCTGGCAGACATGAGTACTAGCTCCAAGCTGAGCGTCTCTTTCAGCATTCATCTGAAGGAATCAGAGAGCCAACCATCTATTACTCTGAGACGCATAGCCTCTTCATCGTAAACTTATTAAACTTGCAATGCTTTATGAACAAATCAAGTCGTTCTACAAACTCATCCATTGTTTCACCAGCTCTCTGTCTTTCCTGACTGAAAATTTACCTTTTATAGTCGTCATTCGGTATTGGATTGAACTTGGTGTTTAACGCTTCTTTGATTTGAGGGCACGTCACTTCATCACTTTGCTGTATTTTCTTTATCATTTCTTTTACACCGTCACCTCCCAAATTCTATAGATATTTAATGACATTTTTTTAATTTGATTCTTGCAGTGCATCAACGGAATCATTAAAGGTTTCGTCCCATGCAGTCCATCTGTTGCCAATATTTTGCTTTTTGGCGGTATCAAAGAGAGGTGGTGGTTTCAAGAAGGCGGCGGTGCCATACTTTGTGTGCCTTTTAGCAGCCACTGGAAGATGCCACTATTCCAACCGGCGCTCACAGCCTTTCATTTGGTCCACCGTGATTCACCAGCCTCGTAAGCACAACCCCCATGCTTCTGCTTGGGTTGCGGTGCCTGGTGCTGAGGTTGGAAGACTCTTTTTACTGAGGTTCTGGTAATATTAATTGTATTCTCTATTTATGCTTGGTTGTCGCCATTTCTAATGTTTCTCTACATTCACCTGCTTCAGCTCGCAGCTTTCTCTTGTACCCGGTTTTCACTGCCTTTAGCGTTTTTTTCTGTTAGAAATATTTTGCCTTTAGAGCTTCCTTGCATTCGACTGACACAGTCTTTAGCACTTCTCTGTACCTGGTTGTCACTGCCTTTAGCATTGTTGTACTGTACGAAGGATGGCTCTGTGTCACGTTGTGGAGCAGTACTGCTTATCTCAACTTTATCAGCAAATTTTTAGTTGACGACAAACTTCCTCTAAGGCCTTCACTTTCTTCACAGGCCTAGCACTAGCTGGAGTATCGCTTTGACTCCACCCGTTGATTTTTACTTCGACTGAGGCACACGTGGCATGCACTCCAGGAGAGTACTCTCAGTTCTTCGGGTTGCAGGATTTACGTATTCCACTATCTAGTCGCAAGTTGGAGCATCCTACCCCAGCCTGGGTACTTGTAAATGATCACACCAAACACAGAGCTTGGTATTACACGTCTTTATACCTCAGCATGTACCCGTTAACTGAACATTCTACATCATGAATTCTATTTCCCTAAGCACTTACGTCACTGTTCTACAGAGTCCGTCAGGAACCAAAAGAGTTCCGTCATCTCTAACTCACAAGACACTAAAAAAGGGCAGTAGGTCATTAACTAACAATCATCCAGTGGGATACCTACCATTTTTTTGCTTTATACCTCCAGCTCCAAAAAGAATTCTGAGAATGTATGGGGACCATTTTCACTCTTGGAGTACTTTGAGCTGCTTTAAAATGTGGAGCATGATCTGTGGTGCCAGAACAGACAGGACTGCAGCTGCCCATCTGCGGTGAGGAGGAGTGGGTGGGTACATCCTATTGGCAGTACTTAATTTGTGCCAATCATTGCCACTGGGTACCCCCGGCACTTATTTCTGGGAACCACAACTCTTCGAGCATGCCTGCAGGGGGCAGGTCTGATAATTAACAGAACAGTGCCTGCAACATAATGATGCAACACCATTTAGCTACACCATGGTGGTGCTCTTGTGCTCTGGTGTGCATTTTGTTTTTGTGTCACACTTTCCTTAAATACACCAATACATTGATGGAGCACTGAAGGGTAAAGCCCTCTCCCCCAAAAATTGCCCAATAATCTAAAAGCTGCCCACCGGTCACTGTCCTTTTCAGACAAGGTACCAAGCTAGTAGCTTCACCAATTGTTATTGGTTTCAGGGGGAAAATAAGCAAAGTTAACTATTGTAGCTAGGCTTTATGAGTGAACTGTTGCAAACCTTCTGGCCCATATACATCAAGTAACTATTAATCTCTGTAGCACCTAGAGACCACTTGGTGATAGCTATCTACATAAATGAACAGCAAGATATCATAAGAAAATGGAGTACCACACAGTATTATGCCTTATTTCTCCCCAAGACGGGGCATATTCAAACGTTGTGGCCAACAGCAATGGAGTGCGGTTCATAAACATGAGGTGGATTGGGCCAGGTCACTGCTTACCTTTGGACCTTTGGACTTAGAAGAAATTTTGAAGAAACATGCCTGAGAAGGTAAAGTTCAGTACTGCAAGGCAGCGGGTTTTGTCAGAGGAGGAGGCGTCATCAACGGGGAGTCACTGGCCGAAGGCGCAGTGAAGATTTCTACGTTTGCTCTTAGTCTGTATTTGGAAGTCAAAATTCTTGAGCAGAATGAAGTTGCAGGCTGTAGTCGATGAGGGATCCACGAGGCTGCATACCCTTCTTATGAAGAGCTGCTGAACAGGATTTTTCGGCTGCGGAGAAGAACGCAGTAGGAGCTACCACGAATTCAGGCCGACCGGCAACACACCTCCGGTGGATTGGCAAGTACGTTTCGGTTCTCAGAGCACTTTTTGGCAGAAAACTTTCCAAGACCCAAGTTTTTAATTTTGGCTGGTTGTGCACCTTTAGCACCAAGTCCAAGGGGCCAGGACTGGGAGGAACCACTTCCAAGCGTTCAGGACTGGGAAGCACCTTTTGGAGGGTCAGGACTCACTTCAGACTGGGTCCAGGTGCACTGTGCAAGTTGTTGGAGCTTTTGGTGTTCCTGTAGCTTTGAAAATTAGGCCAGCAAACTAGCCCTTGGAGTCACTCTGGTGGTCCATGGTGCAGGCAGAAAAGCAGGTCTCAAGCAGCAGGTCAGTTCTCTGAGAGCAGGCTTCAAACAGCAGGGCAGTCCTCTTGGAGCAGCAGGTCGGTCCTCTGAAGTACACATCAGGCCACAGGTGACAGGGCAGTCCTCTGAGAGCCCTCCGCAGGCACAGAAGTGAATTGAAGAGTCGGTCTGAGCATTGAAGTAGAAAAAACTTCTGGAGTTTTCCCCGATGGATGGCCCTGGAATTTCCTGCCTCCCTGCCCAGGATCTATTGGGTCCAGGATCCCAAAAGGATAGTGTGAAGTTCTTTGTGTGTATGCTGAGGCAGTTCTTTTGAAATGTAAGTAGGGCTGTGCACAGCCCCACCTCTCATATCTTGTCAGGATGGTCCAACCTGCCAAATCTAGTTTCCTTTTGAGTAACTATCTGGGAGGAATTCACAAAGGCCAACTGCCTACTACACCTTGTCATGTGCCCAGGATACAGGCTGCAGGCAGCAAATGGTTAGGATAAGAAAATGCTAAGTTTCTAAAAGTGGCATTTTCAGAATTGTGACTTGAAATCCAACTTTACCATTAAAGAGTGTTTAAAATTACCATTCCTTATACACCATACATGACATTTCTGACCTGTTCCCAAATAAAAGTTATCACTTATTAAATGTGATAAGACAACAGAATGTTATCCTATTGGAGAGGTAGGCCTCACAATAGTGAAAAACAAATTTGTGAGTTTTTCACTACCAGGAAATGTAAAAGTTAAAGGTATATGTCTAACATTTTAAATAACATGCACCCCGACAAATTGGGTGTTTAGGGCCTAACCTTGGGGTGGCTTACATGTGTTAAAAAGGAAGTTTGGGGCTTCACAAAAGATAGGTCTTTTGTGCCAAGTTAAACTGGCAGTTTAAAACTGCACCCAGGCTGGAATAGGGTGACCTGAGATATGTTTTAAGGGACTACTTAAGTGAGTGGCACACTAAGTGATGCAGACCCACTAGTAGCGTTCAATTTACTGTCTCTGGGTATATGTCATATCACTTTACTAGGGGCTTATAAGTAAATCAAATAGGCCAATTGTGTGTAAGCCACTGTTACTATGTTTTGGGTAGTGAGCACAAGCACTTTAGCACTGGGTAGCAGTGGTAAATTTCACATAGTCCTAATGCCAACAAGAACAAATTCAACAAAACGGGAAGGGAGAAGGCAAGACATTTGGGGGTGACCCTACAGAGAGGGCCTAGTCCAACAATATAGAATAATAATAGCTTCTTTTTTCTTATAGCAGATTGTATAGCAGTTTTGCCATTTTGCAGATCTGGCAGTAACAGGTGTTAGTATCACTCAATTTAATTGTACTCAGTCACTAATTTTACAATGACAAAAGACTGAGTAGTCCAAGAAGGAATTAAAGTCTGTTAACTGTAGGTCACACAAAAATTGCAAAAGTGAGACCTTATGTAAGGGAGTTCCTTGGCCAGCTAAAACTTCAGATTTTTGTTTTAAATAGTTTTTTCAGTGTCCTCTGGAATTCTTCAAATTTCTTCAGAATGTTTTTTACTTTTTTTCTGAGGGGGTCTACTAACACTCCTTGAGGAAGACTTGCTTCCTTTAATCTGGCTTTGGCCACTCTCCATACAGGCAGTGGGTGCAGCCATGCGAGTATTGGATGTGGATGGCACCAGTGGTGTCAGTGGGTGGCGCCAGTGGGGAAGTAGGAGGCAGCCACCTAAGAAAGGTTTTGGATACCTGCATTTATGTTCTTTACAACTGCATTTCTACTTGTGATTCACTTTTCTAATGTTGAACTGTCTTCCTCAAAAGAACCTTATCATAATCCTGGGTCAGTAGTTTTTTAATCTTCCATAACACTGGAGGGGCATGAAAGAAGAAGTAATATTTAAAATTGATAACTGGTTGCAGAAACCATTCTCAACTGAGGTGGGAGATATAATGTGAAGAAAGTGTGAATAGTAAGCTTGTGGGAGCAAGAGGACATAGTACTGATATGAGCTCTGAATGAACCGCCAAATAGCAAAATAATTTTACCCTTAAAAGGTAAACTGTTTTTGTGAGGCATACTTGGCTCACTGTTGGTAACTTGTCTCAAGCAGCAAGGTTTTCGTCAGAGAAATTCTTTTAGTGCATGTTCATCAGCAAAAAAACAGTGATGCAGTTAATGATATAAAGAATATAAAAAATCTAAAGCAAATTATTTAGAACAATAATATTTTAATTATTATAATGAATGAAATGCCATAAAAATGAAAGGTATCTGATGTAGGGATTAGAAGTTACAGAAAAATGTAATTGATATAATAGTGGTCAAACAACTCTATTCAGTTCTGTTGACCATATCTTGCTGGTTTTAAGCAATGAAGGATGTAATCACCATAGCAGCGTTCTTAGGAAAGTAAGAAATGTCCCTAGAAAGGTGGTGATTTTTTAAACAGTTCTGCCAACTACAGCAGCAAACGTTATTGTTAAAATGTACCTTGATGGAAAGTGTCTAAATCTTTGTAACTGGTTATGCAAGCACTAGTACATCAAGGGACCCTTCAGCGCAGGGACAGGTCCATAGAGAAGTGTCCATCTATAACTGTTTTGCACGATTTGCTGCTGGAGCATCCTCATTTGCCCTGATGATCTAATACCCAATCTTTTCTGGGCCACAAATTTTTGCCGAGGAAGCCGCTGCTTCCTTTATCTTTCAGGTCTCATGCACTTTCCAGCCATATGAAGGAAGTTCCACAGTGGGTACGGGAGCTCCAGTGACAGGATCTGGCTCATCTGTCCTTCAAGGTCAGCAAGAACCTACCATCAAGAGCTTTTATAGCAGCCTTTCAATCCCAGTGATCCAAATCAGATTTGAAGACATGACTCTCCACGTTCCTTTCTCAGACAGATAGGATTCATTCAATGTAACAAGCAAGGTCATGTTCCTTTTTCTTTGGGATAAAGCCAGTCCTCTGCTAGGAGTAGACCAAACTGAGCAATTTAATATTCCATGGTTGATGATGACACCTATGTGAATCAATATTTTCTTTTACGAATAGCTAGACAATCACACTTCTAAAGGTATCCTGAAGCATATAAAGGCTTTGTATCCACTCTCACTTCGTGTGTTGGGTGCACATGGGTATTGCCCACTGACCAAGGGCATAGCTACATATGACTTGAATGTGTTTTCCTGGAAGGGAAAACCGTCCCCACAATGCACACCACAAATGTTTATGGGTAAATATGTCCAAATACACCCGTATTCTTGGGTAATCCTTCAATTAATTCAGTTCAAGTGATCACCACAATTTCATCAATTTAAATCTTTATTTATTGAAATAATTTCTTCAAATCCCATATAGTGTTAAGCAGTCACACTATGTAGGTCAAACATCTTACGTCTCAATCATCCCAATGCATTTCAGGACTGGCCCTTCATCAGGGGTATACATCCTAGAAAGTAAATAACATGCAATCGGAAATGGATACTGCAACGGCAAAAAATAAACATGGATGGTGCATTAATCCGATGCCCAAGTGATGTGGTCAATTAATGGTGAAAAAAGATGATGTGAACACTCAAAATGTGAAAGTAAATTAAAGTGCCATGCTACAAGAAGAACGGTAAATTTAACCTAAAAGCTGGGTGTCATCATGAAGTCACCAGGAAACGTCATGAAATAAACATGTCTAACCGGTGAAAACGAATTGCTGAGCGGGTTCCACAATGGTGCCATGCATCAAAACACTAGCGAAAGTGGTGTAAAAAACCAAGGTCTGGCCAGTGGAGAAAAAACAATGGTCTGGTGAGTGAAGAAAAAACGAGAAACACGGGGGTACATCTATTCGAGAAAGTGAGGTGCCCGGCTCTAGCCAAGCATGATAGACAAAGGTGCCATGTACAAATACGCTGAATGTCCCAGTGAACTAATCGAAGTCTGGCAGGAATGGGCAAAAATATAATATAAAACTCCCTTCCTGAGTTAGATATGCATGATATACGTTGTCCCGTGGGGTCATGACCAATACTAACTATAAAACGCAAAACGTGAAAAATACAACAATAACGCGCTAATCACACAATCAGGTCAGATGACCAGCACGTACCTCGGACCGGTGAAAGTTTATTCAATCCGGTGTATAGGTTAGGCGCCATTACCAAAACAGAGTAGAAATAGATTGGCGTGTGCATAGAAAGAGGCCGTATGTATGAACAGGGGACTCAGCAGAAATCTACCAAGGTGCCATATTGGAGAAGAGTGTGCTATACTGTATAACAGATAAAAGCCCAAAAGTAAAAGTAAAAAGTACAGGTGAAAAGTACACAAATCAAATCACACAAAAATTCCCAGACACTCTACTCCAAAGGTTTGCAGCGAAGTAACTCGGTTTCAACTCTTGGGTTGACCTTTCTGACAAAACATTCTTAAAGTCCCTTTCAATGCATAAAAGCAAAATCATGAAATTTTGTTTCTTTATGTTCCTCATCCTCTCTCTCCAAATTCCTCCCGCGTTTTGCCCAGGTATTCCCAGCAAGGAACTAATGAATCTTCATCTCCTACTTCACATCTCTCCTATCTCCCATGCATATTTTGGCTCTGTTGGTTTTAGGAAGGTCCCCTATCTCAAAAGGACATGGCGTTGCAAGGATTATTCAAAAGGACATGTGGCCTGTAAGCCTAAAACATATTACCCTCTCTTGCTGAGACCAGTGTTTGGGCTACTTCTGATGTGACAACTGCTGGCCTTCTCTGTCATAAAGGTGGTCATAAGATAATCAATTAGGTATGAACCACAAAAGGATAGCCAGATACTGTGAATTTCTCTTGCTAAGACATTGCAGCTTTTTAAAAAAGTTGTATGTTGCAATAGCAACAACAAAAATATTGTGGTACAAAAATATTGTTAACTAAACATTGGCTACAAAAATATCCACTTTTTAAACATCATATATAGAAAATACAAAAATATCAATATCAAGAATATCAAAAAACAAAAGTATCAATATAACTTACACAAAAAACACACGTAAATGTAAAACACATAGCTATAACTCCCTCCTGAAAGATTTATATACAAAACTCACAAAAATAAACTTTAAAACATATGTGAGGTTAAACAAAATATCTACCAATTAAGATTTAACACAAAAAAAAAAATATTTCTCAACTATTCACATTCAAAAGTACAGCAGTTAACAAATAGAATAGAACAATTAATTATTGTAGGGTATAAATAGAAGACACACCAAAGAATCCTGATGCCACACTTGCCTGAAAAGAGAGGAGAACATTACTTTAAGCACTAGAAGTAAGAACAATCCTAACTGAATTAAGTGCACATATATATTCAATGTTAAGAAACACATTTAGTATAGAATCTCCTAATGAACATGTTTATATTTAAAAATTTAAAAATCATTATTATATATCCACTACAGATAGATTAACTGAAAATGCTTCTACCTGCTTATACTAAACAGATATACATTTTACCTTGAATTAAACATTTAGGGGCCTATACACTAACTGCATTTTGTAGTACATTAGTAGTGCTACTGTAGTACTACTAATGTACTACAAAATGTTGTTCACAAACTTATGTGTGGAGGTTTTGCCTCCAACTCTCATTTTTTTCTGTGTGGAGCTCTCCGCCCCAGATGCATATTCTCCAAACATATAAGGATACCGTTTAGTAGTCATTGTGGAAGAGACAGAGAGCACTGGCTGGAAAATGGTGAATACTTATAATTAAAGGGCAGGAGATTCAGGAGGAATAAGGTTTGCTTTGGAAGGGGTAAGCAGAGGTTTAGGGAGAGACACACACTAGAAAAGAGTCAGTCCATTGCTATTCACAAACTGCACCTCAAAAGTTACTACAGATCCAAAAAAGGACACAAAAGATTAATAAATTACTTCAGCTCAGAGCTAAATAAGTTCAGCACCACATATGGTTCACCACTGGTACTGCAACACCAGAAAATAATGCAGACAGGGACATAAAACAAAACCCTATAGAAAATAATGTTAAATAAAAATAAATTGTTAACAATAGTTAATTAAATTAAAAAGTATATATTATAATGGTAAAAAAACACCTAACAAGAAAACATGTTTAATATTTAATTCTAAAATATTTTAATACACGTTATTAAATATACATAGAAGTGTAACAATAATTGTATTCAAAATAGTTAATTTCGTTTTAATTAATTAATTATATATATATATATATATATATATATAGATAGATAGATAGATAGATAGCTAGATATATATATATATATATATAGATAGATAGATATTTATATGTATAAACATATATCTTTTAATAATTATTAATGCATAATAAATAATATATATTGTTTACTTTAGATGGGATTTTTTTAATTTAAACTTCAGAAAAATAATTGTTATTAAATGTAATATTTAAATGAATTACATACTTCATTCAAGATCGAGGAAATAGTGCTGTAGCAATTTTTTTATTTTGTTCTAGATTTAAAATGACATTAATATTTAATATACATTTTTTAGTCCAATAAAGTTTTTAATCCTTCCCTTCCTTTACCATATGGAAATGGAAGAAATTGTTAAAAATAAGCTTACATTTATCACTCACTTTACTACATGAGAAAAAGTAAATCAGTTCATTTACCAAATTTTGACCCCAGTTCGATGTAAGCACATGACACAACAGGAATCGAAGGTGGTAACAGATTTGATGCTTTTTCCTGGTAAGAACCACAGGGTGACACATTTTTTCGTGATTATGAGTAGGCCTGAGTGAAATTATAATTACACCGGCTTAATATGTGTATCTACATGCTTCGACATACCTAACCTTAATAGTGAACTATTAATCCGAACACATTTTCAGCTTTAACTATCCCCAAACATAACCCTAAAACTTACCTTAATCATAAACCTAGCCTAAGAACTATCCCCTTCCCTAACCCCAGCCTAACAACTGCTTTATACAATAACAATAACCATTTTTGCTCAAACATTTCTTTCCCTTTGTATTATGTTTTTTCTAAACAATATGCTTTAAACCTTTGATTTTTTAATCTTTAAGTTTCTACCTTTTAGTCTTTCATAATGTTTCCGAAACTGATGTGGAGTATTGGTGGAGCCACCAGCTTCATGAATGTGGCTGATTTCATATTTAGGACTTTGCTAAATACCCATTGGGAGTCTGGCCTATTCCCAACTCTTGTATGGGCACTGTGTGAGCAAGATGTTAGTTGTTACTATTCTGTATACTTTTTGATAGGTTGTGTGTTCCTATTCAAATGGTAGGAATATGTTTCCAAATGTATCATCATAGTCACCGTCTAAGTAGGAGTAATTACGCCATATATTTTGGTGGCAGGATGCCACCAAAATTCAGATCCTCAGAATTATAAGGTGCCCTATAGGGAGGCCTGACAGTGTGAGATGCACAAATCAGAAAGTCCTATATAAGCTCTGGAGATGCCCTTGATCTTTACATGGCCACACTGCCCCCAGGGCTACGAAACCTGGTGACAATGGCCCTCATTGCAAGACCTTCAGCATTGCCATTGGTATCACTAATGACAGTTATCAGCCCCATCAGGATTATAACATTCACGGTAAAACAGCGGACATTGAAACATTCCCACAGGGACTCAAGCTAGTGAAAACAGCCAACATTTCTGGAGGAAACACAGGAGAAAATGTTGAATAACTAGGTGTTTCAGACCTGTAATTACCATTTCCCCTTATAATTTGTGAACCCTCTGTGGCACTTCAGGATTCTAAACGTAGTCCCTTGTAATTCTGTAGTATTGGTAACTTAAGTACTGTGACATTAACACCCCCGACACTTCCTCCTCATAATGAGAAATTACACATGCATACCTGACAAAGCATTTTTCCACGGGTGGTCAATCGCCTCAAAGTAGGGAGCAAAATGTGAAAATGGAATAGATGAACTGGCAGATGTGGTCAAGGGGCAGCAAGGAGGTGTGCGAATAATGGAGAAGACCAATATCATGGCCCTATACTAGTGGATGGGCCTTGGCAGTAGCCTCCTACAGCTGCTTAATAGGCCCATCATTCATGCTGCTCGACAATTTCTCTTTAACTGTGCAAATTGAAGGCAAATAGTAAATATCTCCTCAGACAACTTGCAAACCCACCCAAACATGCTATTGATGGCAAATAGTAAATATCTCCTCAGACAACTTGCAAACCCACCCAAACATGCTACTTTATTTATCCCATGGTGAATGCAGCATATCATAGATCGTGCAGTTTTAGTATCTTCACTAGATCAGATAATAAATATTCAAAAATGTACTATTGTTTACAAAGAAATTACCTTGTGATGTCTTAAAGAGGATATTTTGGATGAGGACAATTTTCATTGTGGCTATTCATAAAGTATACTGCTGAATGGACAAAATCTATAAGCATATCACCAGTATAAGCAATAAATCAAAAAAGGTGATGAAAACACGTTGCAACCCCTCAATGGAAAACAAGATTGCAATCTTTACTAAACTGAAAAATGAAATCATAAGTGAAGATGACAAACCGAATGAGTGCCACTCATCTTATATATTGCCAAGTATGTATGTCACTTGTCTTCATAAAAGTATGAAAAAGTGAGGCAGGGAAATCTTGTCTAATATTCCATAAGTATTGCAAAGAAACACGAACCATCATGAAACCAGGCTGCAGCAAGCAGGAAGCAGCTTTAAATAATATAACCATAAGGCACAGTACTATTTAGGTAACACAGATCTAAGCCCAGATCTCTTTTTAGACGGTAAATCTAAATCAAACTAATTTACACCAAAAATAAAAGAGATCCATATTTATAAAACCTTCACTTTAATCAAAGGTTCACTAATTCACTGATAAACACAAAAAAATAAAGATGTTCACCGATCTACAAGCAGAAATATTTGCATATGTAGATTTAGGCCTATGCGTACATTCCCTCCTAGACGCAATTCAGCATGTCTGGACAGAGAGTTAAGCTTAGTAGTTGGGTTGCATGTCCTCAGCAGAGAGTCAACACACGAAAAACTCAAAATATTTTTGGTGTGAATCTGATAAAATATATTTCTACAGAGTGTAGGCAGAGATGTCTTCCTAGGCTATGTACATCTACAAATTGAAAAGAATAGGGAAACAGTCATCACCTAAGGAAAATATTACACACCTGACTATCGTTACTACTTGGAGTACATAAACAACCCACAAGCTTGGCTCTGCCCTCTTTACCTTGTGCAATTAGACATTGTGGACACCAAACATCAGATATGTGTGTATGGGTGTGGAGTCAGTGGTTCTATTATAATTCATCACCAATTTAAATACAGATATATGACACTTTTTGCATACATTTTATTTTTTACTTTCTTTATTTTTCTTTTTTTTACTGTATTTAACTATTTTCTTTTTGTTTTATAATGGTCATTATTATTTATTCATATTTTGATATTGTGATGTGTATGGGTGTCTATAATGTCGACTGTTAAATGTCCATTTATTTAGGCATTTGTTTTGCGCTGGTACTGTTATTTCCTGCCTCCATTGATTTATGTTTGGATCACTGGCAGTACCTTTGAGTGGCTATGTTTGGAGTGGCTAACTCCAACGTTTGACTGTAGTAGATTTGAGCCGGTTTCAATTGTAGCATTCTTAAGTAGACGTGGGTGTAACTTTTGTTAATTGCAAGTGACTTACCCTTTCATATGTATGTTTTTATATTTGTATGGCCTTCCCTGTGCCTCACTAAATTCCCTGCTCCTTCTTGCAGTAGATATTCCCCATGCCACTTCCACATTTACACAAGTGTGGAAATCTATACCTGAAAAACCTTAAGCATAAGAAATGGGACAGGTGTAGACATAGATTTACGCCTGGACCTGTGTGAATTGCATTTAAGAATATATAATGTTGTACTATGAAAGTACTACTTACCATTCTTATAAATGGCTTCTGTGAATTGGGTCAACTGTATTGATGCTTAGGGCCACGTTTCATGTGGGCTCTTCACAACTATATGAGTGGAATCTCGAGTTTCTGCCCAAATCGTCATTTTGAGGAATGTGGCAACACCGGGGAGAATTCTTCCAAGTCAAACATAGATGAATATGTCACTGCTTTATTATTGTTATTTCCCATTACGTAGGGTCCTAGGGATATTACCCTATAATACCATACTACTACCCAAAATAGCCAATACCTCATTATCAGTTATACTGGGTGGAGGACTACTGCACCACAATTTCCACATTGGATGTGAAGGAAGTCTTAAAGGTAAACACTTTGTGGAAATTAAACAGTGGATGGAAGCCTAATGTACCATCCATGAAGGTGTGGTCTCAAAGTTTTAGATAGGGAAGGTAAAAATTGCACAATTTACTTTCACATATTTACACAAAATTTCATCAACATTTTGTGAAATTACTTGCAATTACGCAAAATACAAATCCATAATTTAGTGTTATATTTTAACATGAAATACATCCTCACATCAGTTTTTGATGCAAAGACACATTTTGCACAAGAAAATAGTGCAAAAAACAAAAGCACCATGAGCAACAGCTGCCCTCTTTCTGTTGTTCACACACATTTGCGGTAAACTTTTACAGTGAATGTCATTTAATTACACATCATGGTGTAATGGTATAATTTTGTGAATTTCATGTAAGAACTGTAGCACAAAATCCTAAAAGTACATGAATTATGCACGCATAATTAAAATTTCGCTAATACCTAATAGTAGTAAGGCCTTCACTGGATTTTCCAAGCACTATTGGCTGGTAGCATGTTCTACCTTTTGGGGTGCCGTTGCAGCCAGCCAGTGGTGTTACCTGTTAGCCTTGCCATGTAAATTAAGTTCAGTGACCTGGCAAAAACAGGGTACCTCCATGTTCAATGATTTTAATAAATGTGGATGATTGAGTAAAATATGTGCTTTGGTTTTACAAAAATGAACGCAAACGTTGAAGCCACTTTGTAGGAGAAAAGACTGCTGCTGATCGCAATAATTTTCATTAGACATGTCATTAGGGTAAACTGCAAGATCTTTTTAATATGCAATTCTCGGTGCTAGATTGAGAATGGCTGTTGTACACAGAGAAACAAAAAATAAACAGAAAGGATAAGCTCTTTCTTCACACTTCATTTCTGTGAGCATGTTTGTTTTCAGGCTCATTCAGCGAAGAATTCACAGTGTTTCCTGATGGAACAAGCTCTGGAGACTTTGGGGTAGATTTACTATTTTTTCATGTAGCGCACTGCAGCAGCTGCAAATGCTGCGCTACGTAAAAAGGAGAGAGGAGGAGAGTGTCCTATTTACTAAAATAAGGCACTCGCCTCCCGTCTCATTAGTGCCGGCGCTGAAATACGCTACCATGCGCCATGGAGACACCTTTGCGCAATGGTGCAAGGGTGTATCCGTGAGTCTAGCATAAGTTTAGTACAGGAAGGGTACCCTTCCTGTACAAGATACCATGCCTAGACTAGATGCAAAGCTTTTCCCACTTTGTATGTGTGCTGCACAGTGCAGCACGCATGCAAAGTCAGAAAAGGAAGCAGAAATGAAAACATTTCTACTTCCTTGCGCCTACTTTAAAAGGGCACAGTTTTCTCACGCTAAACCCAATCTACTTTATTTAGTAAAATGGGTTTAGCGTGAGAAACCATGGGTGGTTGCATGGGAATGCCCATGCTCCACCCTTGGTACGCCCCCATGGCGCTAGGTAATGTTAAAGCAGCGCCATGCACTGCTTTACATTACTTTTCCGTTATTTCAAGCGCAAGACAAGTTTAGAGCAGGAAGTAAATTGGAAAAAAAGATTTTGCGCCGATTTGCGTCACTTTTGTGACGCAAACACAGCGCAAAATCTTCGTAAATCTCCAGCCTTCAACTGCCAGGTGTCATAGACACTAGCGCCAGTTGTACATTCTGGGAGCAGCAACATATCTACCCTTCATGCAACACCTCTGAGAAGAGAAACTCCCTTAACTTGATTGTTTTTGATTTCAAACTTTGGGAATCCATTGGTACTATTACTAAATGAGTTTGTTCCTACCATCTTTCTACACAAGAACCAACGATCGTCAAGTCAAGGTGCTCGAAATTGCTTGCTTTTAAGGAACCCCATCACTTGAGCTTTCCGGATACCCAATAATGCCTGCCTGGCATGGTGTGAGCAGAGGCCCAACACCAGCATACATGGCCTGGGTGGTGGGAATCTGTCAATGTGTCACACTTGGGCATCCAATGATCATGTCCTGTCGTACGGAGGTCCAGCACCCAGCTACCCTGCAGACCAGCTGGATCTAGCTATAATGCAGACGTACTGCATGGTTCAACAGTATTCCCTTGTGGATGTATGCTCACACATAGGTTGCCCCATGCCTATACTGATGCCTGCCCCTTCCAGTTCTATCGGCACAGTGTTTGAAAACAGTGAGTGACTGTGGATAGTATATATTTTGTATAACTTAAGTGCCTAGCGATAAAACCTTAACTTGTTTTTTTGTGTTACTGTGTGTGCAATACTCATTGCTTGATTACTATTCTTATTGTGCAGATATTCATATAAGTACGATATTTTTAAAGCGCGGTTCTTGTAACATTTCTGACTGCCTGCACCAATCTTATTTTACCTGTAATAATGTATTGGACAGTATCCCGACACAGCCTTCATACCATCTCTTTTGAGTTAGGTCTTGACTGCTCAGCCAAGCTGCCTGAAGAACCAAAAAGACTTTGGAAACCAGCCTGTCGTCACACTGAGTAGAGAGTGTCCTGGTTAAGAGGATACATTTGCATTCTCAACTTTGATATTTGTGGGGTGTCCCTGCAACTGTAAGGATGAAGGGAACAACTTGATAGAAGTGCCATTCCAAATCAGTTATTATTGCTGTCCAAATATTTGCACTGTTCCCAGCCGATGGGCTTTTTATATTTAAAACAAGGAAGCAATTTATTATTTAGGATCTCTCTGTCAAGAATAGACAGTGCAATTGTGAGACTAGATGGTCCTTTTGACCCTTTCCACTCATCCTATTTTTGTTTAACTTATTATCTAATTTATTTGTTTTCAGTAGTCAAACCTTTTGCATAAAAGCACGCCATATACTCCTGTTTCAGAAACAGAAAAGTGCTGAAAAACCAGGACAATATCTCAGATGAACATTTTGTTAAAGATTGAGAACTCTATTACTTCATACTTTACATACTGTGTCTGATTCGTGTAAGTTTACGATTGTTGGCTATTCACAAAGAGATTTGCGAGTAGTATCTTTTAAAGTGCGTAGTCTCCATACATAAAAAGACCTATCTCTTTATGTGCGGAGACTCCGCACCCGTAAAGATGCTATTCATAAATCCCTTTGTAAATAGTAAACATTTGTGTAAGTTTACTTTTGCGAATCAGGCCCACTGACTATCGCTGGATATTCTTCTGATCATCCTGTGCAATTTAGAAGTAGGCATATTGGAGGAGGCAAGCTCTCATTGTAAAGTCAAACGTCCAGAACAGATTTCACATACCCCTAATTACAAATTAAGAAATAGAACCATAAAACATACCTCTTTGGTAAACAGATATAGCTTATTTACCATGATCATTATTTTCCAATTCTAAATGATAAAGAGAATTTGTGGACCAAAGTGGTGGCTGGGTAGCTGGCTGGGGTCGCAGAAGACTTGAGGCTCCTCTCGTGGCCCCCAATATGACAAAAACAGATGTGGGTGCCCCGGTTGGCCACCTGGGTACCCAAAAACATTTAAAACAAAAAAAGGAATAATAAATGAGTGGCAGGAGCCTTTCATCTATTATTCACTGTTCCACATAAGGAACCTGCAAGGGCTTTTTGGGAACATATTTCCATCCTGGTGGGGCCCCTAAAAGGGGAAAGGGGCACAAACAAGAATTTTTAAAAATGTTGTGAGGGGTGCTGGGAGTTAGCAGCCCCCCCCCCATTAACATTAAAGAAAAACACCACAGTAAGTCTGCTTGATATTTATATCCATTACCCTAGGAGAGCTTACCATATTTCTTTTAAGCACTCCAAGCTGGAGCTGTATGCTCTTCAGCTAGAGTGGAGGGATGCCTGTGGTGGTCCATTGACTGCACTTTGTGGCCTGAAACATGGTAAAACAAAGACTCAAATGTCATGTTGATTTATTTTTGGATATACCAATTTTATGATAATCATTTTTATTAAACATTACAATGTGTGAATTCACGTAATATACATTTGATTACAATTATTGCTGATTTCTTGACAAGGTCTGCTTTATATATGTTAGCATGCTGACTTCTTGATAAAGCCAATAGGCCCACTTTTACATTTTAGTGTTCTGATTCTTGGACAAAGTCAGTGGGTCTGCCTTACTTAAAATGACACCCTTTATATTGTCACTTCACATAGTCACATGTGCACATCAGCGGGGGTTGGGTGCTAGTGGAGGAATGAACACAGAGCCTGGCCAGACCCCACACCGTGGACGGCTGAAGGCCATGTGTGGCGGGGGTAGGGTTTGGTGCAGACCTAGGCGCAGGCCCAGCCATGCACCCTACCTCATGCTGTGCATAGCCAATGGGCCTGCACTGCTAGTAGGTAGGCTGCCCTTGGGAGGTTGAGTGGCAGTGGGGGATGGGTGCAAGGCTTGGCCTGAGGCCAGACCTTGCTCCCAACCCTACACTGTGCACGGTGATGGGCATCTTACTTTAAGGTAAAAGAAATGTAAATTAAATTAAAAAAACAAAGGTTAAAGTGATGTTATAGTTATGAATTGTAATAAAATGTTACTTTACATTTAAAAAACCTAGATATTCACTGAAAAAAACAAAGGTTAAAGGGATGTTATAGTTAGGTGAAAATCACAGTTAAAACAAACCATTTTAAACTAACATAACCACTGAAATTCAACAGGTATAGTTATCTCAGGTAACTATAACCTGTGCCCTAAGTAACTATTACTCATGCCCTTACCATGCACTGCTAATTACCTCTGATATTATTACATCACTCATGATGAGTTCAATTACATCGTTGATAACATTACTGCAGCATCTGGAATGAAATCATTGATGACAACACTGATTGTTGGGGGCACATATAGTTATTTTAGAGCACGATTTATAGTTACTTGGGATAATTATTCAAGGTGAATTTCAGTGGTTTTGTTAGTTAAATATGGTATGTTGCAGCATATATATATATATATATATATATATATATATATATAGAGAGAGAGAGAGAGAGAGAGAGAGAGAGCGAGCAACAAGCCTCATCTTTGTTGACGGTATGGAAGGAGCCACACCGGTTGGGTCCACTTAATAGAATTTATTTTGGCAGAGAACAGAAAAGATGCGTTTTGACCTTACACGGGGTCTTGGTCACATATATATATATATATATATGTAAATTATAGTTATGTCAGCGTTTCCATAGACAGCACTAATGCAAAAACTGCTGAGCGAAATGATTTTAAATTTGGCAGAAATTACATCTTGATCCAGAAAGCGTACTTTTTAGATTTGGTGTAAATCCATTCATTAGTTTCTTGAGAAATTGAGATTCAAAATCATTTGTATATCTGGATGGTTGGGTCCCTGAGAGGCTTGCAAATGTCCCACAAGAGCGGTAATTAAAAAATGGACCCCTGTGATTGGTCGAGAGCCTGTTTTCCCATCAGCCTTCTTGCTCCTGAGGAAGCGAGAGACTCCCATGAGTCCCGGGTGAATGAGCGCTCTGATTGACCGACTGTTGGAGGTTTAGAAATGTAATCGCCGCCATTACTGTTTACTGTGAAGCATTTCAAGTGTTGTGAGAATTTACTAAAAAAGCTATATAAGGGGGAAGGAGAAATGCATCCTGTTCCCCAAGTCATTGAGAGGAGGTCTGTAAGGCATAAGTACTAGGATGAAAACATATATACATTTTCTTTTCACAGGATCGTGTAAAGTAGAAAGGAGTAGGCGAACTCTGAATACACTCTATTATGCACACTTGTCGCTGTAGAAAGCAGTCTTACTGGAGATGGTATTTGTTAATCAAAGCCTACTATTCACACCCATTAACTTGGAAAGAGATATGATCGGTGACAACATTTTCTCCCCACAACCTATGGTGTACATCTGTCATTCAAGAGAAAGGTCTCAGTGGAGAAAGTAGTCACTTCCCCATCCTACTATGCACACTTCTCATGCCATAGACAGATCTCAGCAGAGAGACCAGTTCCTCATCACATCCTACTACACATACCAATCACCCTAGGGAGAGGTCTCAGCAGAGAGGCCAGTCTCTCCCTAAATTCTTCTACGCACACTTGTTATATAGGGGAGACATCTCAGAGGAGAGGCCAGTCCCTCCCCAAAGTCTACTACGCACACCTGTCACCAAAAGGATGCTCTTTCAACACCTCATGGCAGGTGCACAGGAAAAACAGGCCTCTTGACCAATCACATGGCTCAATTTTTTATTTTGTGCTCTCACATGTGGCTTGCGGGACTCTTGCAAGCCCAACTGCCAAATTATACAATTATGTTTTACACATAAAATCTCAAAAACTACTAAACAGATTTACACTAAATCACAAAAAGCACAATCTGCAGACCAAGATGTATCTTCCTGTTGAATTTGGTGTAATTCCGTTAAGCAGTTTTTGCTGTAGCCTTGTCTAAAGAAGTGTATGACAAATGCATGAGGATTTTACATTTTGGGACCCACCTTTTTTCTCTGCCTCCACTTGATGGATCACTCTGAAACCTTCCAGAAAGGAGATGGGGTGGATGAACTTTTATTTTGGAACGTTTCATAAAGATTTGTCAAACAGGGCCAAGGTTATTAGCAAAGCAAAAAAACGCTCTGTGTATGGAAAAACAGACCTAACTATAACTACCTACTGGCGACTGACAGTAGAATATATATATGTAATATATATATATATATATATATATATATATATATATTATCTACTGGCGGTCGCCAGTAGATAGTTATAGTTAGGACCTATTTTCCATAGGAACTTCACAACATTCTATTTGAAATAACTTTGGCGCCGGTTGATGAATCTTCGCGAAATTCTCAAAACTCGTGGGGCGCTCCGGTCTGCTCCTATCCAGAAAGTTTCAGGGTGATTCAGCAAGCGGGAGCCGAGAAAAAAGGGGGGTCCCAAAACGTGTTTTCCCCATGCAATTTTCCATAGGAACCTTTAGTCGCAGCTACAGCCCAAACTGCTGAACGGAATTACACCAAATTTGGCAAAAAGGTAGCCCTTGGTTCAGTGTCGTGCCTTTTGGTTAAATGGTGTAAATCCATTCAGTAGTTCCTGAGAAAATCAAAAGTAAAACCACATATATATCTATGGCCGCGGAGGGTCCGCGCACCCTGAGTGCACCCTCCCGATCACGAGCTGTATGCTAATTGGCTGTCAACACTCCAAACCAGGAAGTGTTGGCAGCCATCTTGTTCCTCGGTAGAACCGAGGCACAGAAACAAGTGCGCAAAACGCAAAAAGGGGGCAGGGTAGAAACACCGTGACCCCCTCGGCGGGATGCGCTTAGGATGCGCGGATCCCGCCGTGAAAAAAAAAAACGAAGCGCGGGCCAAGTCCCGGGGGCATGCGGGGTTTATAAAAATAAGGAGTGGGGGGGCCTCTAAGGCCCCCCAAGCCCCGGGGACCACCACCCCCTGGGGCTTTCAATTAAAAATGGTGCGGGAGGGCACTCGGCCCTCCCGCAGCCCCGGGGACCGCCACCCCCCGGGGCTTCTTTTTTTTTAATGAAAATTACCTGTGTGGGGGGCTCAAGCCCCGCCACACGCCCCGGGGACTGCCACCTCCCCGGGGAACTAAAAATTTGAATGTGGGGGTCCGTTTTGGACCCCCAAGCCCCGGGGACCACCACCTCCCCGGGGCTTTGCACATGTTGGGAGGGGGGCCGCGCGGCCCCCCTCCTGGAGCCCTTGATGGCCCTGGGGACCGCCACCCCCCAGGGCCAGCTCCTGCAGTGTCCCGGGGTGCTCACCCCCGGGACACTGTAGTTTGCTATGGCAGGGGGCTGCGTTGCAGAGAGGTGTTCTGAGGCCACGCCCCTTTTTACACCTCTCTGCAACGCAGCTCTGTGGCGCTTAATGGAGGTAGCTGGTGGACTAGTTGCACCCCAGGGACCCTCAGGATTCAAGGGGAGTTAATCCTCCAACTTAAAATGCACCACGGGGTGCGTTTGCACAGTGGTGAAGGGAGGGGGCGGGGCCTGAGGTGACATGTGTGCAAACATGCCCTGTGGCGTGTTTTAAGTTGGGGGATTAAGTCCCCTTGAATACTGAGGGTCCCTGGGTCCAACTAGCCCACCAGGTACGTCCAGGGGGAGAGGAAGAGGAAGTGCAATTTCAGTGTGGAGGAGAACCAAATACTCGTTAGTGAGATGACAAAGAATGAACACCTACTATTTGTCATCTCCAAACTGCCACTAGGGAAGAAGGATGCCATTTGGAAACACATAGTGGATAAGATAAACAGCGTTGGTGAAACAAAAAGGACAGTACGGGAGTGAAAGAAGAGGGGGCATGACTATGAACACGGGACCAAAGGAAAACTGGCCACGAACCTTAAGGCAGCTATGAGGACCACGGGAGGACCTGACGTCCAGGAGGAGTTGGACCCACTGGAGGAGCAGGTGGCACCACTCATCCCAACAGAGTTGGTGGTTGGAGTGGAAGGACAGGACAGTGCTGCGGTCTAGGATTAGAAGGAACTCCAGGATAAGTGAAAACAAGGGACCATATGTTTCAAACTATCATGCAGGGAAGTGCAGCTAGACACTTGACTGCACATCACAGCGTGTTGTGCAAGGAAAAGGGCAGGAATATCTCATATGTTTTTTAATTATTTTTTTTATTTAATTTATTTGTTCAGTTTTTAAACAACAATAACTGAGCTGTTGCACATAACATAGATATACATCTCTCGGATAACCTCCACGTGATGACAGAGACCAGCGACATATCCATCGTACATATAAATCTAAAAGAAGATATGGCCTTGTATGCATACTTCTCAATAAGAGAGAGGGGACCCTTTTATACCAAAGAGGTAGAGCAACAGTTAGACCAAAGTCAGGAAAATAAAACCCCTTTGGCGGAACTCATTAATTCAACTTCCCATACGTACACACATTTGTACAAACAATATCACCAAAACATAAATTCAAATTTATGTGCACAGTGCTGGCCAAATTTCTTTTATCAATTTATTATATATTCTTTTCTTTTTTTTTTTTTGTAATTTAAAAAAGGGGTAAGGCCCTGGGGGATGGGGTCCCCAGGGCCCAAAAGAGAAAAAAAGGAAGGGGGCCACACAGCCCCCTTCAGGGGACAAAAATAAAAAAAAATTTTAAAAACGATCGGGCCCGCAGGCCCCGCCCCTTCCTTCACCACTCTGCAAACGCGCCCCTGGCGCGTTTGCAGAGGGGGAACAAATTCCCTTGAATACTGGGGGTCCCTGGGGCCAACTAGCCCACCAGGAACCTCCAGTATGCGCCAGGGGCTGCCTTGCAGAGACATGTAGAGAGGCCACACCCCTTTTACACCTCTCTGCAACGCAGCTCTGTGGCGCTTTTGGAGTTTTATGGTGGGCTAGTTGGACTCCGGGGACCCTCAGGATTCAAGGGGACTTAATCCCCCAACTTAAAACGCGCCACGGGGCGCGTTTGCACAGTGGTGAAGGGAGGGGCGGGGCTTCAGGTGACATGTGTGCAAACAGGTCCCGTGGCGCGTTTTAAGATGGGAATTAAATCCCTTCAATCCTGAGGGTCCTGGGAGCCAACTAGCCCAACAGGTACATCCAGAAAGCGCCACAGAGCTGCGTTGCAGAGAGGTGTAAAAGGGGTGTGGCCTCTCTACACGTCTCTGCAACGCAGCCCCCTGGCGCATATTGGAGGTTCCTGGTGGGCTAGTTGGCCCCTAGTGACCCTCAGGATTCAAGGGGACTTAATCCCCCAACTTAAAACGCGCCACGGGGCGCGTTTGCACAGATGTCACCTCAGGCCCCGCCCCCTCCCTTCACCATTGTGCAAATATTCCTCTAAAATCAGCCGAAATAGGAATTCCGATTTACTCACCTGTTATAAGGAGAGACCTCAGTGCTGTATCTTTCAGCCCAGTACTGGTCCTGAAAAGTAATTTTAACCGTACTTACCAGTAACTTGAATTTCCTTCCATAGGCTAACATTGACTGGTTTCACTTGGAAATTCTTCTAAGTGTGGAGTTTTGGAACTTTAAAATATTCCTCTAAAATCAGCCGAAATACGAATTCCGATTTACTCACCTGTTATCAGGAGAGACCTCAGTGCTGCATCTTTCAGCCCAGTACTGATCCTGAAAAGTAATTTTAACCGTACTTACCGGTAACTTGAATTTCCTTCATAGGCTAACATTGACTGGTTTCACTTGGAAATTCTTCTAAGTGTGGAGTTTTGGAACTTTAAAATATTCCTCTAAAATCAGCCGAAATACGAATTCCGATTTACTCACCTGTTATCAGGAGAGACCTCAGTGCTGCATCTTTCAGCCCAGTACTGATCCTGAAAAGTAATTTTAACCGTACTTACCGGTAACTTGAATTTCCTTCATAGGCTAACATTGACTGGTTTCACTTGGAAATTCTTCTAAGTGTTGATTTTTGAAACATACAAATATTCCTCTAAAATCAGCCGAAATCCGAATTCTGATTTACTCACCTGTTATCAGGAGAGACCTCAGTGCTGCATCTTTCAGCCCAGTACTGGTCCTGAAAAGTAATTTTAACCGTACTTACCAGTAACTTGAATTTCCTTCCATAGGCTAACATTGACTGGTTTCACTTGGAAATTCTTCTAAGTGTGGAGTTTTGGAACTTTAAAATATTCCTCTAAAATCAGCCGAAATACGAATTCCGATTTACTCACCTGTTATCAGGAGAGACCTCAGTGCTGCATGTTTCAGCCCAGTACTGATCCTCAAAAGTAATTTTAACCGTACTTACCGGTAACTTGAATTTCCTTCATAGGCTAACATTGACTGGTTTTCAGCAAAAAGTTTCAAAGTGTTGATTTTCACAAACTACAAATATTCCTTAAAAATCGCCTGTATGACTTAAACGCATTCTTTCAACTGTTTACAGGAGATGCACCAGTGCTGGATCCAGGATCCAACACTGAGTAAGAAAAAGTAACGATAACAGTTTTTACCTGCTAAGTGAATTTCCTTCCATAGGATAACATTGGTGATTCTATGAGAAAAAGTTTCTGTCAACTTTTAAAATACAATAATATTCCTTAAAAATCACGACTGTAACCAAAACGCTTTTACTCAACTGTTTACAGGAGATGTACCAGGACTGAATCTAGGATCCAGTCCTGTGGTTAGAAAAGTAATCCATAAAGTAACTAATTGCATTTAACTAGAAATTCACATTGAGCTGAATGTTGCATTGTGTTTGAAAATGTGTTGCCCATTGCAACAACTGTAACTACTGTACTTAAAAGTCTATTGCCTATCTGCAAAGTATTTAAACTAAAGTAATTCATTAAGAGAAAGTATTTTTTGTAATGTAATGTATAATGTAATTACAATGTAATTTAAAAAATAAAATATGTAAAAAAAATTGTTTCTAAAAATGTAGTAAATCATTATGAAAAAAATTAATATAACAATTAATACATTTAAAAATTGTCATTTACAAAACCTTTGAAATTCACTAAAAAAAACGTAGGTTTCAGGCACGTTATAGTTAGAAATTAGCATTTAAAAACCTTTGAAATTCACTGAAAAAACCATAGGTTTCAGACACGTTATAGTTACAAATTAGCATTTAAAAAACCTTTGAAATTCACTGAAAAAACCATAGGTTTCAGACACGTTATAGTTACAAATTAGCATTTAAAAACCTTTGAAATTCACTGAAAAAACCATAGGTTTTAGGGACAGTTATAGTTACTTGGACATTGCACTCGTACAAAACCCGTGAAATTCCCCGTTATAGTTAGTTCAGCTAACTATAACTCGCGCCCGCAATGCACTGCTGATGACGTCACATATTACATCACTCATGACATGGTCAGTGACATCACTGATGACATCACTGATGACATCATCCACGTGATAATCTGATGCACCTCCTCACACCCTAATATAACCTTTGATACACCCACTCTAAATTACAGACTGCCATTCGCAAAACCATAGACACTCCAACACCAATAACTACATACCCACTCACTGATTCTTAGGTCTACACACACACATCCACTCACTCACCCGTACAGTCACTCATACTTACGGTCACTCAGTACAGGACTATCATAGGCACTCATACTCCTATATAGACACTCAAACACCGCCACTCATCCATAGAGGTACTCACACACCTAGTCAGTCATGCAAATAATTAAACACACTACCATTTACTCACCTATACAGTTATACACACACCAGCTCACTTACTCATACAAATACTAGCACATTCTTACGCTCTTATACAATCACTGATACAAGCACACACTCATCCATACAGCCACTATCACAATCAGTCACTCTCGCTTATAGCTATTTATATACTCCAACACACATATATACTGCCTTTCACATATGTAGTTACTCACACATGTACCACTGGGACATACATTCACTCACTAACACACTCTTACACACACTTACCCAACCATAAAGTCTATCACAGATGCACTCTTGAAACCATCCACCCAGTGAATCACCCACTCACACATCTATGCACAGAGTCGCACACACCCCTCCCACACAAACACTCAGGCACCCATACAGATACTCACACAAGCATTCAATAACTCAAATAGACACTCATGTAGCTATTCACAAACACATGCAGCCACTTACACAGCAACAGACAGACGGATACAGACATTCACCCAGTTTAGTCACTAACCCATGCATTCAGTAAGATACGTTAAATCACTCACTTATACAGTCAGTCACGCACCTACTAAATCATCCATACAGACACTTACACACCCACTCATTCTTCAATACGTCTTTTCCTATATATATTAAAAATATTTAAACTTTAGAGAAACACACAGTCACTGGATGATGTCATCAGTGATGTCATTTGAGATGTCATCAGTGATGTCATCAGTGATGTCACTGACCATGTCATGAGTGATGTAATATGTGACGTCATCAGCAGTGCATTGCGGGCGCGAGTTATAGTTAGCTGAACTAACTATAACGGGGGAATTTCACGGGTTTTGTACGAGTGCAATGTCCAAGTAACTATAACTGTCCCTAAAACCTATGGTTTTTTCAGTGAATATATATATATATATATATATATATATATATATTTACACAATGCATCCTGCATTCGAAGCGCACTCCAGAACAGACAAATTCAAGGGCAAAAGGAATGCCGGTTTGCCTTTGAATTTGTCTGTTCTGGAGTGCGTCTTCGAATGCAGGATGCATTGTGTAAAATATATATATATATATTATATATATATATATATATATATTGTTCAAACAAATGCCCTGGAGCTTAAACATAAAAGAGAGCCTTTCCTGTGGTAATTTTTGCAAGCCTATGAGGAAGATGCTTTCTGCATCGAAACGCGTCAGGCTACAATGTTCTTTTTTGTTTTGCAGAGGAGAGTCAAGAATGAAAGCCGGATAGGGCATTTGTTTGAACACATAGATATATATTGTTGGAGATATATATATATATATATATATATATATATATATATATATATATATATATATATATATATATATTTTCTACTGGCAGTCGCCAGTAGAAAGTTATCCTTTGGTCTACTTTTCCATATATATATATATATATATATATATATATATATATATATATATATATATATATATATATATATATCCAACAATCCTTGCGCCTAACGTTCACAAGGATTACCGACACTTTGGAGTCTTGTTTATTCATTTTATTGCTACCATGATGTGTTTCGTCTGCCCTGCAGCCTTGATCACACTGAGAGGCGCAATGTTTCTTGTGCGTTTTAAAGTGCATACGAATTACATCACAATACACAGCAACAACTAACTTCACGAAAGTACTTGTGCTACTATTTACAGTATGAATGAAAAAAAATAGATATCTCACAACTAAATATTTCAGTCCAAAAATTAACCAATTAACAGTCCAGAGTTAGTCCATGTTTAAAAAAATATATCAAATGTTTTCTAAGCTATACCATAATTGACATAAATAACATGTATTAAGTTTCCAGAGTTGGTCCATATTTTACAATATTCTCAAAAGTTTTTTCTTTTTCAAAAATCCTTTTGCATATGAATTGCACCATGATCAGCATAATGACAGATATTAAAATATAATATATACTGAACATACTTTAACACACATTCATAGTGAATAAAAAATAAAGTGCCTAAATGTATATCATTTTCAGTTACGAACATCAACTCCCCAAGTTATTGGAAGTGCAAACCTGATTAAGCCCAAGTGGGCAAACTTTTTTACATCATCCTTCCACTATTGCTCTGTTTGAAATAGCATCGACATGTAGAGTCTTGCTATTGTACCACCCAGGAGTCTTCATATATTGTTCAGATTCCTATTGTTTCAGTCCCATACTTCCTGATCCTAAATTGACTAAGTGCAGAAGAACCCACGTGCTCGATATATTAAAACTCTAAAACCTCAAACTTCAAACGATCCCTTTAACTGTTAAAAGAAACGGATAGAGCGTTCAGATCCATCCTTTACTCTAACAGTATAGGAGAGAGACAATACAGTCAAAGTAGGAGAAACAGTTCTCAGAAGACCATTTTTAAAATGGCGAGTAAGAGTGGAATTTAAAAAAAAAGGCAAAACTAAGGGTTTTGGTGGATGTAGCAGGATTCTCGTCTCCCTGGTGGTGTTGGTGGTGGTGTAACACAATAATTCGAATGTGGAAGTAAGATGAGGGTGTATTGTACCTTTGTTTGCCATCTGCTTTTACAACCCTGAAAATGCATGGTACCATTATATTACCCTCAAATACCTCATTACGAGGTCTCTTGGTAATCTCGTTACTTGCCACAGTGGGATTTTAAGTTACGGTAATCTCGTTACTTGCCACAGTGGGAGATTTAGACCAGGGAAATATATGTGGGGTTCGGCACAAAAACACTGTTTCGTCCATGTTATTCCCCTAAAATCCGTCATCTATTTTATTTCCCTGTCACTTACTCCGAGTAACAGCAATTCCAGGAGAGTTGGCAAAATCATTAACAGGGATTATTCTGGCCAACTAAGAGAGACGCCATTAGACTCTTTATATTCTGTGCTAGCATCCACCCAAAAAATATGTATTAATGACAAAGCGATTTTTAATCTCTCAGTGGACATTCATTTTATATTATACTACTTATACAAACAACTGAAGTAATACGTTGTATGAACATAACTGTTTGCTGGACCTGTAAGCTACGACCCACAGCCTTGCCACAGGTTCTCTATTTGGTGAGTTGATAAAATAAGCCATGAGACAAAAAGCAAAATGGGCATAACAAGATTTTGGGCCTCCAACACCAAATATTAACATATAATAATCGAGCAGTGCTGAAGGACAGTTATAAAATTCATCCTTGTAACTCAACAGATTATATTTAAAGTAAGTGTTTTTACAAATGGAATCAGTCTGGAAAAAACATTTATACAAAAATGAAATTATTGATGCCTTTTAATGTGTTTACCGTTCAGGAAAATACGCTGTGGTGTTGTTTGGCGCTCCTCGATCAGTGACTGTGTGTATGAGTCTCCGTGTTTTTACTCCCTATAAAGTAATGACAGCCTCTTTTTCATACACTTCATTGTATTGTATTGCACATTTATATAGCGCACTGTCACCCTACGGGTATCCAGGCGCTGTCACATAGCAGAGGAATTCATCAGTCTACAGTGCTTCTCAAACTTAAGGAGTAATATTATCATTCCTGGGGAAAAGCCATGTCTTCAGATTCTTTCTGAAACAAAGCAGGGTATCGGCTTGTCTAATCTTCTGTGGGAGTTCGTTCCATAGGTGGGAGGCCGTATTGCTAAAAGCCCTTCCTCCCATCCTGGATTTTTTAAATCTAGTAGAGGTGACCAAATTGGCGCCAGAAGATCGAAGGGATCTAGTCGGTTTGTACAATGTGAATCTATCCTGCATAGGAAGGGGACCTGAGCCATGTGCCACTCTATACACTATGCATAGGGATTTAAAACTCACTCTGTCCTTAACTGGTAGCCAGTGTAGTTCTCTTAAAGCCAGCGCAGTAGAAGCCCTGCGTTGCCTTCCTAATGCCAGCTTAGTTGCCATAGACTGGACTCTCTGCAATCCCTGCAAGATATATTGCGGGGCTCCTAAATATAGGGAGTTGCAGTAGTCCAGTCTGCACAGAATGGTGCTCCTTACTACCAAGGGTCTAGTTTCCTCTGGCAGTAAGGGGAGGATCTTCCGCAATGCCTTCAGTAGGGCAAAACAGACACTGGTTGTTTTATTGGCCTGTAATGCCATCTGAAGGTTGTCATCGATTAGGATACCTAAGTTTCGGACCGTTTTAACTGGGGACAAAGATTTGTCTCCAGGGGAGAGTTTGATCTCCATCGGTATCTGATGTGTCTTCATATAAATCGTTTCAAAATACATATATATGTATGTTAGCCCTGCATTCGTAATTTTGTGTAAATTTTGTCCAATTGTCCGGCTCGGTATCACAAGATTTGCTAACATGTTATTGAGAATATTTAAGATTGATGTGATAGGGAAAGCAACATTGTCTGACAATTTCTTTCTGTAATAAGGCAGTCCTTGTTTTGCAGACATGTAGTTGAATGGGAACGATACAGAAAGGTTACGAAAAGGACATGAGTGATTGTAAGTATCTTGAAGGATCTGGGAGAGATGGAATTTAAATACGAGGTAAACGCCTGGGAAAGTCATCTGACATTTCTGGTCTTTTGTCTGCACTGGGCCTTGGGCATTTTGTCCTCCATGACCTTGAAACAAGAAGCTGCTAATCCAGCTTCATGAACAAATGATGGCGGAATAACGTTCGAACCTCTGCTTTACAGTTCGGCTGAGGCTCTTTATTAGAGCATCCCTCCACTCTCTTCTTCTGTTTTCAAAAGTCCATTTTCAAGTAAAAAAGTTTATAATGCAGGCGATGTTTACACTCACATTTGTTACGGTAGAATGCACTCTTGCCTGTTTCGATTTATTACTTCTATCAAAGCATTTCATTTGCCATTGTGTAAGCATCATGAGGTGGAGAGAGATGGTTAATTGTGCTTTCGGCTCTTATTGTAGCCCTTGATAGAAACCACAAAAGATATTACAGTACATGCACACCTATTCCGAGTGGATTCTTTTTGTTTTTGAGCATACCGTGAAAGAAGCAGAAAAATATTTTTGGAAGGGGTTTTTCACATGTTTTTTACAGGATCTAATTAAGTTAGCAAATGCAAACTTAGGGGCATATTTATGACTTCTGAGGCAACTTTGTGTTGTGGCAGCTTTGCATGAGAAAAACTTGGGTGCATTCCGACATTTCCTTGCGACATGGATGTGCCGTATTTATGGTACAGCGCACCATGGCGCAAGGACTGAAGGTGCATCAAAAATTCCGACGCATCGGTGTGAATGATGACGCAAAGTGTTGTAATGCAACAGTAACCTACGTAACGCAATGCTGATTGCACGTCGTAAAGCACCTTTATGTGCCGTAAATCAGCATTGAATAATGCACAAGAGCGTTGTATGGTGGGAAGCTTAGAAAAATGACGCATTTCAATTCACACAACTTCAGAATGCTCATAACTATAAAAAATGGAGGGAGCACAACTACCAGACAGGATGACAACAACCCCAACTCCAACCCCAGCAACGATGACCAGACAGCAGCCCAGGGGGAGAGGAAGAGGAAGTGCAATTTCAGTGTGGAGGAGAACCAAATACTCGTTAGTGAGATGACAAAGAATGAACACCTACTATTTGTCATCTCCAAACTGCCACTAGGGAAGAAGGATGCCATTTGGAAACACATAGTGGATAAGATAAACAGCGTTGGTGAAACAAAAAGGACAGTACGGGAGTGAAAGAAGAGGGGGCATGACTATGAACACGGGACCAAAGGAAAACTGGCCACGAACCTTAAGGCAGCTATGAGGACCACGGGAGGACCTGACGTCCAGGAGGAGTTGGACCCACTGGAGGAGCAGGTGGCACCACTCATCCCAACAGAGTTGGTGGTTGGAGTGGAAGGACAGGACAGTGCTGCGGTCTAGGATTAGAAGGAACTCCAGGATAAGTGAAAACAAGGGACCATATGTTTCAAACTATCATGCAGGGAAGTGCAGCTAGACACTTGACTGCACATCACAGCGTGTTGTGCAAGGAAAAGGGCAGGAATATCTCATATGTTTTTTTAATTATTTTTTTTATTTAATTTATTTGTTCAGTTTTTAAACAACAATAACTGAGCTGTTGCACATAACATAGATATACATCTCTCGGATAACCTCCACGTGATGACAGAGACCAGCGACATATCCATCGTACATATAAATCTAAAAGAAGATATGGCCTTGTATGCATACTTCTCAATAAGAGAGAGGGGACCCTTTTATACCAAAGAGGTAGAGCAACAGTTAGACCAAAGTCAGGAAAATAAAACCCCTTTGGCGGAACTCATTAATTCAACTTCCCATACGTACACACATTTGTACAAACAATATCACCAAAACATAAATTCAAATTTATGTGCACAGTGCTGGCCAAATTTCTTTTATCAATTTATTATATATTCTTTTCTTTAAAACACAATACAAAAAGTTTCATTACATTAAAAACCACAATTTGTAGAATACAGTTAAAAAGAGGCATAAAAAGCATACTTCATTTTGAATTTACACAGAATACACCAAAAAACACAATATTATATAATCAATAAACCCTCATTAGACAAACAACACAGCGGGAGAATACAAAGGACAGTTTATCATGTCTTCAGGGTAATAGGAGTCTGTACCAGATCATTTGTTGAATTGGAGTATTTTTTAGGTTTGGTTCTCATAAATTAACAAATGTCCCAAAGATCTGGTGTATCAATCCTGTAAAGCATCAATGCGTTTCGATGTGTTCTAGAATTTGACAACCATCTTTTTCAGGAAAAGCGATAACTCCCAGCCACAATTTGTTCTCTTTATTCTTCACATATACAAGAACTCCTGGCAGACCTCATAGGAGATAAGAGATCATATATATATATATATATATATATATATATATATATATATATATATATATATATATATATATATATATATATATATATATATATATATATATAATTTTTCTTTTTTTTTGCATTATGAATGCAAATAGATGACGCTAACATTCGGTATATACAAACAAAGACATAAATTTGTTTTTAACACAAAATCTGAAAATTATGAGAAATGCTGATTTTTAATGAATTAGGAAATAATCCATTAATGTATATACATGAATTAATCTGTTATGAAGTTCACATAGACAAAACCATAGATTAAGGTTTTTAGCTGAATTTTCTACATTTCTTAGAATGCTAAATCTTGCAATTATGTGTACATATGAATTGATGTGTCATCCTGGTAGATTTGCAACAAAATCGTTATAAATCTTGCACAGCACTTAGCACTTTGGGTTATAGCACTTTTTGTAAATAACATGTTTTAAGATGACCGCCATGGAATTTCACATCGAATGTTGCGTAAGTCCAATTTTTATGTTTAGTGAAAAAACACGTGATGTATGTTGATTTTAAATACTCGCGTGAAATGCTAAAAAAACTGACATTGAGGAAGCCGTTAGGCGAAATGCGTCTGTCAGGGGGGGTCTGCACAATAAAGCATTCAGCAAAACAATTTATCCATGTGTGCTCTCCGATTTTGGTAGCTGAAGTGCCTGCCTAGTTCGTGGGATCGTTAAGCGGTTCACCACCGCTGGATCAAGCACCCGGGAAAGAAAGGAGCGGCGGCGGTGATGTCCTGTTACGGAAATTAAATTGGCTGCCAGCCCGGAGACTTGAAAATGAGGATACCGCCGTGACACTAACGGCGTTCATAAAAAGGAAAAACAAACGGATCAAAGAGACGCAGGACTTTTATTCGCCGGCGAGAAAGGGAGGTGGATTCTGAGTTACTGACCCGGGAACCGCAGCGCCGACTTGCCGGTGAGTGAGCTCCGTTTGTTCCATTTACCGATAATAATCGAGTCCCAATCCCGAGGATATACGCTGTTTGTGCAGACCCCCTGTTTTCCAATATACAGAACTGTGCCATAACCAGAATTGTTTCAAAATGTTAAGCCTGCAAGAGAGAGAAGAAGAAGCGGCAATGGACATTTTTAAGCAAGGGACAGGGGCTAAAAAGTCGCAGTCGAAAATGGATATAGTGCCAAACTCCTCTCCAACTAACCTTGTGATCCTGTTTCAATAATTGGAGAAGGCGCAGGAGAGAGAACTACGTAAATGGTGGGAAGCCACCTCCTTACAGAGATATATAGATTGCGACCGAATACCAAGGGGCCTTCGTATTTTTACGGTCCCATCGTATGAAAACCCCGACCCACAGCTCCTTAAAGAATGGGGAGAGCACACCACGGAATCGGCAAAAGGAATGGTTAAAATATTAATTAAATATGCATGGAGTGATCGTGAGAAATTTCTAATTGAAATTAAAAAACTAGAGGATCTAATAAGTAAAGAAAAAGACGTAAAGCAGAGCGAAGATCTGAGAAACGAAATGATGAAACGCCTAAAAGACTATAATGCTGTGATAAGACGTCGAAAACAGACGAAATTTCAGAGGGATCAACAGGACTACGCTACGGGCCGCATCCTGACGTTTGCCCGTAAATTTGATGGACCCCGAAAGAAGTTGAGCCAACAGGGCGCAACGGAAAGCAGAAGCAAATACACCTCAGAATCAGAGGTAGAAACCTCAGAAGGGGAACAATCCACCACTAATGAGGATGGAAGAGTAACTCAAGAACCCCCTTATTTTCAAGAATATCAAATAATAAGGGAGACACGGCAAAGACCCACCCAACGGACCCACCCTTCGCAACAAACAAAATCAAAAAACGCAAAAAGCGGAAAACAAGGAGGTGTAAGAAACGAGGGAGAAGAGGCACCTACCCCAAGGATTACATGCAGCAGAGGGAGGAGGGGCAAGTGGTAAACCAGACAGAAGAAAGAACTGTGATTAATCTTTCCAACAAAACATTAACTCAGGACCAGATAAAAATATTACAACTTGGTCCCACCTTCTGTCCAATATCAGGATATAACTATACAGAGACTCGAATAGATCTTTTTAAATACATCAGAAAATTAAAGTTACAAAAGATCTTTTTACTTCATCCAGAAAGAAGACCGCTGATAACTGACAGCAATGAGCAAAATAAGGACGACATCGAATCCGATCTTCTAGTAGGCCATGATCTTCAGACTTTATTAATGCTACAGACTTTGGATACGTCCACAGAGGAGGGAGACATCAATGTTGATGACTGCCTAGAAGGGGCTGGCATAAAACAAATAAGTGGCCATAGCAACTTCAAAAGAAAGTCGCAAACAATCCCACAGACCCCTTTCGACGCAATAGATGTATTTAATGAGGCAGTCAATGTGGACTTGAAAAACTTGGCCAAACAAAACACTCCTCAAAATCGGGATTACAATCTCTCAAGAAAACAATGGGAAGCAATGAAATCCCTAACAGAAGACACTAACATAGAAATTAAACCCTCAGATAAAAGAGGCAACATGGTCATCTTTAATAAAGAACACTATCACAAAGAGGCCATGAGACAATTGGATGATAGGGAGTGCTACATTCCAATACAACGGAAGGAATATGTGATATGTATCAGTGTATATCATCAACTACTTCAAGACTTGCGAAAAGATGGGATGTTGGGACAAGATGAGTATTTGTTTTTACATTGCGAAACGCCAATCTTACCCACCTTCTACCATCTGCGGAAAATTCACAAAGATCGAAACAATCCACCAGGCAGGCCAATTGTGGCCTCTATCGGCAGTCTTTTAGAAAACACAGCAATATACATTGATTCTTTTTTAGCACCCCTAGTCAGGGACCTTGCTTCGTATGTCTGGGACACCCAGGACTTCTTGAGACAGATTGAAGGCATCACGAGGGAAAAAGATATGCTCCTTATAACTTTGGCCATAACTAGCCTGTACACGTGTATCAAACAAACAGATGGACTCAATGCTGTGGAATGGTTCCTCAACAAGAGACAATTGAAATTTCGGAAGCACAATAAGATGCTTTTAGACATGATCACTTTCTGCTTGAATAATAACATTTTTACCTTTGCAGGTCAACTTTACCAACAGCAACGCGGGACCGCGATGGGCACGTGCTTCGCCCCCAGCTACGTGAATTTATTTGTGGGCTGGTGGGAGAAGCACATGGCCTGGGGGAAGGGAATGACGTTTGGATCGAGAAGATAACTTTGTGGGCAAGGTACATAGATGACCTTTTTGTTGTTTGGCGTGGCAGCAGCTCCTCGGCTGAGGAGTATGTTGCCTCGCTTAACAACAATGAATTAAATCTCAGATTCACGAGTAACATCAGTGACATCTCTGTTACCTACTTAGACCTAGAAGTATATATTGAAGATAGAACTTTATTGACCCGACTGTATAGAAAACCGACGGCGGGCAATGCGGTCCTACACGCAGGAAGCCATCACCCGATAAGCCTCATAAAAAACATACCATTCGGGGAGCTATTGCGTTTGAAACGCAACTGCATGACGATGCAGAGCTACAAACAAGCTAAAGAACAGGCTCTGCAACGATTTAAAGAGAGAGGCTATACAAATGCAGATTTACAGCAGGCAGAAAACAGGGTAGAAAAAGTGAATAGAGTAGATTACTGGTAGCTAAAAGACCGAATAAATCTACACAAGAAGGTCCAGTAAGGATGATAACTAGCTATAACGAAAAATCAAGCAGTATCCTACAAATCTTTAAAAAGAACTGGCACATCCTGCAAACAGATAATATCTTAAAGAAGAACCTTCCAGTACGCCCACTGATAACATACAAACGATGTCCCTCAGTGGGGGACCATCTGATCCATAGTCACTTTAATATAACCCCCAAAGTCCAAAATCATTTAAGCATTGCTGGCTTCTTTCCATGCAAACGATGCAAGGCCTGCAAACATATTAGTAAAGTCACCAACTATCCGGGCAGACCAGGGGATCCTAGGCCTGTCCGTATGATCAAAAAATTCCTGAATTGCAATTCCGAATTTACGGTATACTGCTTGACATGTCCATGTCAAAAACGATATATCGGTAGTACGATCCACCCTACAAATAAACGCATTCTTGAGCACATGCATGCCATTTCAAACAAAGATGCGAACTAATGGCCCGCTCTGTTCGGATCCTGTCTTGAAAGTTTCAGGGTGATTCGTCAAGCGGGGGCCGAGAAAAAAGGGGGGTCCCAAAACGTATTTTCCCCATGTTAATTTCCATAGGAAACTTTAGACACGGCTACAGCCCGAACTGGTGAACGAAATGACACCAAATTTGGCAAAAAGGTAGCTCTTGGTTCAGAAAGCGACCTTTTTTTTAAATGGTGTCAACCCGTTCAGTGGTTTCTAAGAAATTCAAAAATAAAAAAATATGGATATCTGGGCGGAGCCTAACCACACATTTCATTGTGAGATCTGATTGGCTGTCAGCACTTCATCCTGGAATTGCTGGCAGCCATCTTGGGACCAATATACATGATAGCACCCCATTGAAATGCATTGTAGTGAATAGAAGATTTTGAGGGTCACCAAAAGGAGAACTATAAAGGGTGATAACAGACTTTAGTTACATTAGAATTCATTTGTTGATGGCACCATACTAATTTTAGGAATTGTGGTGTGTTCTAAGGTGATTTTACCTTGTGAAAAACCTTCTGCTGGGATATCATGAATCATGTTTGAGAGAAAACTATTTTCTCATGCTTGTTCCATAGAGGTTTGAAAGGTGCTCCAGAAGCTAAAATGAGAGCATATTTTCTGTAAATTCACTTTATCTTTCTCAGTCATGTGAGAATGAAGTCTGACATTCTCAGTAAAACATGCACATCCAACAAGGGCAGAGCCTGTCAGTTGATTCCTTTGTGTTCTACTGCAGCTTCCCAGAGTGTTCTAAAGAACTACTAAAGCGCTAACAGCCTTACTTATGACAAAAGTATGGCACACCTGAAGCCATCTTGATTGGAATAAACTGGTAACACTTAAAACATTTAATTTAAAAAGGAACAAAATGATGGGGTTCATTTTGTCATAGAAATTATGGTTAGTGCTGTAGAAAGAAAAATTAGGACATGTTTTAAGTGAGATCTCAAATATCTTCCTGTTATATTTCAACAGGAGCAGCCTGTCAGTTGATTCCTTTTGTTCTACTGCAGCTTCCCATAGTGTTCTAAAGAACAACTAGAGCGCTAACAGTCTTACTTATGACAAAATGATGGCACACCTGAAGCCATCTTGATTGGAATAAACTTGTAACACTTAAAACATTTAATTTAAAAAGGAACAAAATGAGGGGGTTCATTTTGTCATAGAAATTATGGTTAGTGCTGTAGAAAGAAAAATTAGGACATGTTTTAAGTGAGATCTCAAATATCTTCCTGTTATATTTCAACAGGAGCAGCCTGTCAGTTGATTCCTTTGTGTTCTACTGCAGCTTCCCAGAGTGTTCTAAAGAACAACTAGAGCGCTAACAGTCTTACTTATGACAAAATTATGGCACACCTGAAGCCATCTTGATTGGAATAAACTGGTAACACTTAAAACATTTAATTTAAAAAGGAACAAAATGAGGGGGTTCATTTTTCCATAGAAATTATGGTTAGTGCTGCAGAAAGAAAAATTAGGGCATGTTTTAAGTGAGATCTCAAATCCTCTTCTATTTCATTAGAAAATTCTGACATGCAGACTGAAACAATCACTTTCAATACCAGCAGTAGACTTCCAGTTAACTCCCTGGTGAGCAGTAGCTTTACTACAGTGATCTAATGAGCAACTAGAGTGCTAACATTCTGAATTTATGGCAAACGTGTGATACATCTGAATGCCTTCCTGATGGAATCAAAGTAAAAACTGAAAGCATTTCCTACTGAGGAGACTGCAGTAAATGAGGAAATTAGGAAACTTGATAACAAATAAGTCTCCAAAGATGGCCACCAGAGAAAAAAGAGCCCACATGTAGCACAAATATCACCCAGATGTAGGCCACATATAGCCCAATGACAGAAGTGTGCAAAACACTTTTTTTTCGTTTTTTTGCAGTTTTATATAGTGCAGACTGGTCAGGTATTGGAGCGTTGCTCTTACTTGGACCCCTTATTGCATATTTTGCACGAAGTACATGAGATTGATCTTGCGAAACATTGAACTTTACTATTCTGTTAACCTGAAGTTGCTCTGAACCGGGCTTTGTAACACCCGTTTTTACCTACTGGTTTTAATTAATTCTCACTGTATTGTATTAAGAAAGAGGATTTACTGTTTTTATGTACACTTTTATGATCTATGTTTCTAAATCAGATCGAATAAAGTTTAATGAATTTAATTGAGGTCTCCCAAGATGGCCACCAGAGAAAAAGGAGCCCAAATGTAGCACAAATATCATCCAGATGTAGCCCACGTATAGCCCAATGAGAGAAGTGTGGAAAACACTTTTTATCCTTTGTTTTCTTGCAGTTTTATATAGTGCAGGCTGGTCAGATATTAGAGTGCTTTACATGAGCATTGGTTACATCATACAAGGACAAACTCATTTTGGTTGTAGGCTTGGGGAGATTAAGTGATTTGACCAGAATCACAGAATGCCGAGCTGAAGCAGAAACTCCAACTTGGTTCCCCAGTTGCAAAGTCTGCAGCTCTGGAAGTAACACCACATTCTCTACCCTAAGCGTAACATTTAATCAAGTGGTCAACTAGATAAAAAACATAAAGATAACAAATAATTTAAAAGTGCTTTGTCGCTATTTGAGAACTCAGAAAATATGTCCTCATTTTAGTTTTTTAGAGCACTAACCATAATTTCTATACAAATAACACCCTCACATTTCTATAATTTCTAAAGGAAATGCTTTAGATATTACAGTTTTGATTACATCAAGATAACATCAGGCGTGCCACACTTTTGTAATAAATATAGAATGTTAGCAATCTAGTTGTCTCTTGTCTCTTTCTGCACGTCTCTTGCCTCTTTCTGCACCTCTCTTGCCTTTTTCTGCAGCTCACTCTCTTCTTTCTGTACCTCTCTTCTCTCTTTCTGTACCTCTCTTCCCTCATTCTGCAGCTCACTCTCTTCTATCTGTACCTCTCTTGCCTCTTTTGCACCTCTCTTGCCTCTTTCTGCACCTCTCTTGCCTCTTTCTGCACATCTCTTGCCTCTTTCTGTACCACTCTTGCCTCTTTCTACACCTCTCTTGCATCTTTCTGCACCTCTCTTGCCTCTTGATGTACCTCTCTTGCCTCTTTCTGCACCTCTTTTGCCTCTTTATGCACCTCTCTTGCCTCTGTCTGCACTTCTCTTGCTTATTTCTGCAGCTCACTCTCTTCTTTCTGCACCACTCTTGCCTCTTTCTGCACCTCTCTTGCCTCTTTCTGTAGCTCACTCTCTTCTTTCAGCACCTCTCTTGCCTCTTTCTGCACCTCTCTTCCCTCTTTCTGCAGCTCACTCTCTTCTTTCTGCACCTCTCTTGCCTCTTTCTGAACATTTCTTCCTCTTTCTGCACCTCTCTTGCCTCTTGATGCACCTCTCTTGACTCTTTTTGCTCTTCTCTTGACTCTTTCTGCAGCTCACTTGCTTCTTTCTGCACCTTTCTTCCTCTTTCTGTACCTCTCTTGACTCTTTCTACACCTCTTACCTCTTTCTGCACCTCTCTTGCCTCTTTCTGCACCTCTCTTGCCTCTTTCTGCAGCTCACTCTCTTCTTTCTGCACCTCTCTTGCCTCTCTCTACACCTCTCTTACCTCTTTCTGCAGCTCACTCTCTTCTTTCTGTATCCCTCTTGCCTCTTTATGCACCCCTCTTGCCTCTTTCTGCACCTCTCTTGCCTCTTTCTACATATCTCTTGCCTCTTTCTGCACCAGTCTTGTCTCTTTCTACACCTCTCTTGCCTCTTTCTGTACCTCTCTTGCCTCTTTCTTCACCTCTCTTGCCTCTATCTGCACCTCTCTTGGCTTTCTACACCACTCTTGCCTCTTTCTGCAGTTCTCTTGTGTCTTTCTGCATCTCTCTTGCCTCTTTCTGCACCTCACTCTCTTCTTTCTGCACCTCTCTTGCTTCTTTCTGCACCTCTCTTGCTTCTTTCTGCACTTCCCTTGCTTCTTTCTGCACCTTTCTTCCTTTTTCTGCATTTTTCTTGCCTCTTTCTGCACATTTCTTCCTCTTTCTGGACCTCTCTTGCTTCTTTCTGCACCTCTCTTGCCTCTTTCTGCACCTCTCTTGCCTCTTTCTGCACCTCTCTTGTCTCTTTCTACACCTCTCTTGCCTCTTTCTGCACCTCACTTGCATCTTTCTGCGCCTTTCTTCCTCTTTCTGCACCTCACTCTCTTCTTTATGCAACTCTCTTGCTTCTTTCTGTGCCTCTCTTGCTTCTTTCCGCACTTCTCTTGCTTCTTTCTGCACCTCTCTTGCCTCTTTCATCACTTCTCCAGCTTCTTTCTGCACCTTTCTTCCTCTTTTTGCACCTCTCTTGCTTTTTTCTGCACTTTTCTTGCCTTTTTCTGTACTTCTCTTGCTTCTTTCTGCACTTCTCTTGCTTCTTTCTGCGCCTTTCTTTCTCTTTCTGCACATGTCTTACCTATCTAGGTGTAGTTAGAAATTAGCATTTAAAAAACCTTAGAAATTCACTGAAAAAAACAGGTTTCAGGGATGTTATAGTTAGAAATTAGCATTTAAAAAACCTTAGTAATTCACTGAAAAAACCACAGGTTTCAGGGACTTTATAGATAGAAATTAGCATTTAAAAAACCTTAGAAATTCACTGAAAAAACCATAGGTTTCAGGGACGTTATAGTTAGAAATTAGCATTTAAAAAACCTTTGAAATTCACTAAAAAAACATAGGTTTCAGGGACGTTATACTTAGAAATTAGCATTTAAAAAACCTTTGAAATTCACTGAAAAAACCATAGGTTTCAGGGACGTTATAGTTAGAAATTATCATTTAAAAAACCTTTGAAATTCACTGAAAAAACCATAGGTTTCAGGGTTGTTATAGTTAGAAATTAATTGTAAATATCACAGTATAGGAATATCATAATTACTCGTGGACCTAAATAATACATGTTCAACCATAAACATGCAAACTCTGTTTACTGATATCAAAAATATTTTTTATTATTTTTATTGTTACACATCATATTTACTCAATATGTACATTAAAAAGGAAATGAGTGAACCTCTGTATACAGTGTTATACTGTGAACGGGCAATAGAATTTAGAAAAATCAGTTGTTATATTGGCCCATTATCAAATATATAGTGCACAGTATCAATAATGCATGTTATTACAATGAAGATATTCACAATGTTTAAATTATTTTCTCTTTTCTTTTTTCGAAACATACAAAATTAGTAGATCATCAATTCATTATATACAGAGGACATTAAATGTAGGCATGGCTCTTGGAATTCTGTGTCCTACGCGCGTTTCGGCAGTACGCCTTCATCAGGAAGCCATGTTTTTTGTGAACGAAAACCTAAACAGAGTGCATATAAATGTAACATGTATCAATATTCCCAAAACGGTCCTACTAAATTCATTTTATTTAAAAAGCCCAAGAATTGGGTCTTAAACATAGACTTAACAACAAGGAAGTTTAAAAACACCAATTCCAAATCAATGAAAATCACATTGAAACATGTAAAACCATAATAGACTTAATACAGTGAACATCGTAATAGAATTCCATCACCAGAGTTTGTAGAAAAAGATTTGAGTATTCACACATCTGAATGTGACATTTAAAATAGAAGATGTCGTAAATAGAAGAAAAAAACCCAAGTGAAGTCAAAAAGTACCATAAATTACAAGTGAATGAAGAGGAAATGAAAAGATTTACACGTCTGGTCTCCCAAAACTTTCATATAGTACTTAAGTGCAAGGTTAATGATTTTATAGACTAAAACGATTACCTCATTGTATTCAACAGAAGAAAGAGTTTCTAGGGTAATGATGAACCTCAAAGTCGATATGAAATAATGCGTTCTAATAAGGGACAACAAGAAATGGGAGAAATGAGATATGGCGAGACTGGGCCAGGAATAGTTGTTAATTAATAGAAGACATATCACTAAGATGAATGAATTACCTTTCGTCTAATCAGATCAAGGATGGCTTGAACGTGTACTGTACACATCAAACGGTCCAAAATAGGGGACCAAATGCTGGACAATGAAGGTGCCAGATAGTAGATAACTATGGTCCACTATAGGAACAACAAAAGAAGATAGTTGAAACATTAAAAATTACATATATTTAGAGATGTGGGGTACCTAAAATACATAAACATACTCAGGACCCCCCGTACAGACCCATAGTTACCACTATTGGGTCAGTCACAGAACCTTTATCTAAATATGTAGATACCATCCTGAGACCGTCTGTTTGCAAGATTCCCTCTTATATCAGTGATACACGAGATATTATTACCAAAGTGGAAAACTTACATTTTAATGCTTCAGTTCACACTCTGGTAACAATGGACATAGAGGCGTTGTACTCTAACATACCACAGACGGGAGCCATTGAAGCTGTCACTTGGTTTATGGATACCTATGATATAGACTGTCCTAGATCGTTTGTCCTTGAATGCCTTCACATAGTTCTGACAGAAAATACTTTCGAATTCAATGGATCTCTCTTTAAACAAACTAAGGGAGTTAGCATGGGCGCATCTTGCGCACCAACAGTAGCCAATATTTATATGGCTCTATATGAAAATCGTTATATCTACAATGAGATTGCCCCATTTAGTGAGTCAGTTAATCTATGGTCCAGATACATAGATGATGTTTTTTTATCTGGACAGCTGACCCTGAAGACATTACGGAGTTCGTTTCTTGGCTTAATCTTTGTGATACCAATATTCTTTTCACAGCCAACTCAAGTAATACCAAGGTTGAATTCTTAGATATCACTATACAACACATAGAAAACCGTTTGGAAGTCGACTTGTATGTCAAGCCCACAGCTCGCAATACTTTACTACACTTTGAGAGTTTTCACCCGCAGATGCAAAAGACCAGCATTCCGTTTGGACAGTTCCTGCGGCTTCGCAGGAACTGTACCAATGTTCAAGACTTTGATATTCGAGCCATAGACATGAAAACTAAATTTATAGCTCGAGGCTACCCCAAGAGATTGGTACATCATTCCTATAAACGGGCTCGATTCTATGATAGACAACATCTACTTACACCACAAACAAAACATCCCAACTCTAGACTAGTTTTTGTTACAAGACATTCCACCATGAATGAGAGAATTCGCCAAATAGTAAATTCCAATTGGCATATTTTAAATGCCACCAAAACCAAAAGCAATGAATTGCCCAAACCTCTATTTGCATACAGAAAAAATAAGAACCTTAAAGATCTCATTGTTCAATCACGTATGCCAGTTAAGTCTAGTCACATCATTCAATCATCTATTCAAAGTCACACTTTCCCCACAGGCAACTTTAAGTGTATGACCTGTGTGGCATGCCAATTTGCTATTGAAACAAAAGACTTTTCGTTCAACAACATTAATTTGTCGTTGAACACGTTAACGAATTGCAAAACTTCGAATATCATCTACTTAATTTTGTGCCCATGTAATAAAGGTTATGTGGGCGAAACGGCACGCACAATGTCCACAAGACTGTCGGAGCATAGGTCAGCCATTCGTACACAGAAATTACAGGCCCCACTTGTGCATCACTATATAGAAAAACAACATACCCCGGATGATATACGCTGGATCATACTTGAAAAAATTCACATTAATAGTGGTACTACCAGCACTAATATCCGTAAGTGCAGAGAAGTTTACTGGATATTTTCTCTGGATACCTATTTGAATGGGATGAACAATGAAATTCCCTGGGACCAGGTGATTAAACATAACCCGGGTTGAATTCTCACCATTCATAGCCCCAGTTCTGTAGTGATTGCGCACTGCATCACATTAAGTTTGGTGCCTCTGACTATATTCTACTCTGATCAGGGGCTATTCATTAGCTTTCGGATTAGTCATCTCGAATTTCTTCATACAGACGTGTCCGTCACCATCTGTTAATAATAACTGTTCGCCCATGGACTTTCTATTTTTCTATTTTTGTATATTCATTAATCGACTTTTTCTGTTCCACCATTTATACAACCAAGATTACATTCCTGGTTTTACAGTATCTAGTGGGCATCATCTGCTAATAATAACTGCTCGTCCATGGACTTTCTATTTTTGTGTATTCATTAATTGACTTTTTTCTGTTCCACCTTTTATACAACCAAGATTACATTCCTGGTTTTACAGCATCTAGTGGGCTCTGTTCAACTAACTATAGAGCCACTGAATAGAATTAGGCTGTCTGTCTGGTCCATTCCAAGATGGCGACAACACTCACATACATCTGTGTGACATTTTAACATATCCCTTTACCGTCTTCACTTTCTACCATTCACGGCTGACGCCGTGACTGCTTGCCCGAATTGGCGCGTTTTTCATCCGGTCGCCAGGATTATATAAGCGCTAGTCACGATTGGTATATTCACCTCTTGCTCAATTTTTCTACATCACGCGACGCCCATCGTGCTGTGATGTTTGTGGGCGGCTTCCCGCACTAGTTGTGTGATTACACACATCTATTGTGTTTTAACATTCTGGGACTTCAGTTGCTGCCTCCTTCGGGTTATGCCGACAGACTGGGTAAGTTCAGCTGTGCATATATCGTAGCATGAGTCTGGTTCAGGGTTTCTTTAGATGATACTCTTTGATGCCTGTTAACATCAGTTAATTTCTTTTACCTATAGTAACATTGTGAATCTTCCGGCTCTATTGATCATACGCTTCCTTTTAACATCATCAGCCACATTCTTCAAGCATTACTAAAGTAGGTATTTAACGTACATAACCGCTGATTTATGTTTAGATTCTTCGCCACACTCCTGTTCCCTGTGATACTAAAATTTTCTGGAACACTCCTGTCTCCTGTGATACTATCATGACCATAGATTTCGTAAGACATCGATAAGATTACTGCACATACTATAGTTGTCATGTGACTGTGATCACTCCATTAGCAATTAGGTCTTTAATTCACCTACTAGCATAGATACCTAATCCACTTAGATCCATCTATTTTTAATCATTGATTAATTTAATCAGATGAAGATTAAGTATATACATCTCTAAATATATGTAATTTTTAATGTTTCAACTATCTTCTTTTGTTGTTCCTATAGTGGACCATAGTTATCTACTATCTGGCACCTTCATTGTCCAGCATTTGGTCCCCTATTTTGGATCGTTTGATGTGTACAGTACACGTTCAAGCCATCCTTGATCTGATTAGACGAAAGGTAATTCATTCATCTTAGTGATATGTCTTCTATTAATTAACAACTATTCCTGGCCCAGTCTCGCCATATCTCATTTCTCCCATTTCTTGTTGTCCCTTATTAGAACGCATTATTTCATATCGACTTTGAGGTTCATCATTACCCTAGAAACTCTTTCTTCTGTTGAATACAATGAGGTAATCGTTTTAGTCTATAAAATCATTAACCTTGCACTTAAGTACTATATGAAAGTTTTGGGAGACCAGACGTGTAAATCTTTTCATTTCCTCTTCATTCACTTGTAATTTATGGTACTTTTTGACTTCACTTGGGTTTTTTCTTCTATTTACGACATCTTCTATTTTAAATGTCACATTCAGATGTGTGAATACTCAAATCTTTTTCTACAAACTCTGGTGATGGAATTCTATTACGATGTTCACTGTATTAAGTCTATTATGGTTTTACATGTTTCAATGTGATTTTCATTGATTTGGAATTGGTGTTTTTAAACTTCCTTGTTGTTAAGTCTATGTTTAAGACCCAATTCTTGGGCTTTTTAAATAAAATGAATTTAGTAGGACCTTTCTGGGAATATTGATACATGTTACATTTATATGCACTCTGTTTAGGTTTTCGTTCACAAAAAACATGGCTTCCTGATGAAGGCGTACTGCCGAAACGCGCGTAGGACACAGAATTCCAAGAGCCATGCCTACATTTAATGTCCTCTGTATATAATGAATTGATGATCTATTAATTTTGTATGTTTCGAAAAAGAAAAGAGAAAATAATTTAAACATTGTGAATATCTTCATTGTAATAACATGCATTATTGATACTGTGCACTATATATTTGATAATGGGCCAATATAACAACTGATTTTTCTAAATTCTATTGCCCGTTCACAGTATAACACTGTATACAGAGGTTCACTCATTTCCTTTTTAATGTACATATTGAGTAAATATGATGTGTAACAATAAAAATAATAAAAATATTTTTGATATCAGTAAACAGAGTTTGCATGTTTATGGTTGGACATGTATTATTTAGGTCCACGAGTAATTATGATATTCCTATACTGTGATATTTACATTTGAGTTACTTCCCTGAGTTAGGAATTGGCGTCAGGGGTACCCTTGTTTTTACATATATAGTTAGAAATTAGCCTTTAAAAAACCGTAGAAATTCACTGAAAAAACCACAGGTTTCAGGGACGTTATAGTTAGTTGGACATTTCACTAGTACAAAACCAGAGAAATTCACCCGTTATAGTTAGTTGAGCTAACTATAACTCGCGCCCCCGCAATGCACTGCTGATGACGTCACATATTACATAATTCATGACATGGTCAGTGACATCACTGATGACATCTCAAATGACATCACTGATGACATCATCCAGTGACTGTGTGTTTCTGTAGAGTTTAAATATGTTTTATATATATGCCAAGGTGTATTGAAGAATGAGTGGGTGTATAAGTGTCTGAATAGATGATTTAGTAGGTGCGTGACTGACTGTATAAGTGAGTGATTAATCATGTCTTACTGAATGCATGGGTTAGTGACTAAACTGTGTGAATGTCTGTATTACTCTGTCAGTTGGTGTGTAAGCGGCTGCATGGGTTGGTGAGTAGCTACATGAGTGTCTATATGGGTTATTGATTGGTTGTCTGAGTATCTGTATGGGTGCCTGAGTGTCTCTGTGGGTGGGTGTGGTGTGTGACTCTGTGCATAGATGTGTGAGTAGGTGATTCACTGGGTGTATGGGTTCAAGAGTGTATCTGTGAAGGGCTGTATGGGTGGGTGAGTGTGTGAGTGTGTGTATGGGTGTGTTGGTGAGTGAATGGATGTCTCAGTGGTACAAGTGTGAGTAACTACATATGTGAAAGGCAGTATATGTGAGTGTTGGAGTATATAAATGACTATATGTGAGAGTGAGTGATTGTGAGAGTGGCTGTATGGATGAGTGTGTGCTTGTGTCAGTGATTGTAGAAGAGAGTAAGTATGTGTTAGTATCTATATGAATAAGTGAAGTGGTGTGTGTATAACTGTATAGGTGAGTAAATCGGAGTGTGATTGATTCTTTGCATGACAGACTAGGTGTGTGAGTAACTCTATGGGTGAGTGGTGGTGTGTGAGTGTCTGTATAGGTATATGAGTGCATGTGATAGTGCTGTATTGATGAGTGACTGCATGTATGAGTAACTGTAGGGATGAATGAGTGGACATGTGTGTAGACCTAGGAATCAGTGAGTGGGTATGTAGTAACTGGTATTGGTGTGTCTATGGTTTAGAAAATGGTAGTCTGCATTTTAGAGTGAGTGTATCAAAGGTTATATTAGGGTGTGAGGAGGTGCATCAGATTATCACGTGGATGATGTCATCAGTGATGTCATTTGAGATGTCATCAGTGATGTCATCAGTGAGGTCACTGACCATGTTGTGAATGATGTAATATGTGACGTCATCAGCAGTGCATTGCGGGGGCGCGAGTTATAGTTAGCTCAACTAACTATAACGGGCGAATTTCTCTGGTTTTGTACTAGTGAAATGTCCAACTAACTATAACGTCCCTGAAACCTATGGTTTTTTCAGTGAATATATATATATATATATATATATATATATATATATATATATATATATCGACAGCAAAAACCCAACACGGTCCAAGGTACACGAACCAGAGTCTCCACGGCACAGAGGAAATCCACAACTAGGTACTTAAAGGTATTTTATTTTCTTTTTTCTTGATCACACCATTTGTGCAAACGTGCAAAGGACGGTCAACGCGTTTCGGCGAATGCCTTCAACTGGACCATAGAGTCCTGCCGTCTAAACTGTCCATTTAAAGTGACACTGTGCATAAATCCCTTGTTTGTTTCCATTAAAAACAGACTAGACAGTTAACCCCAGTTTATAAATATTCATGTCGGCTTTTAACTGTTTCCATCTTTCTTTCTGATTTCTTAATTATAATAATCATGATGAAGTATCTTAACTTAAATAAGAAGTTCCAATCAACAAAAATCCAATAAAAACAACCACATCAAGGGAAGAGATGAAGATAATGTGAACAGGGAGTATAACAAAGGAAATATTGGGACGGACGGGAAGATTTCATCAGATTTGAAAGATAAAGGCATATATAAACACATCATAAAGTACATGTTAAAAGCACATTCAGTAAAATATGAACATTCTATTTCTGTAAAGTACATTTTTTTAAATATATATATATGCGACTACTAGTTAAAGAAGCATCTTTCTGCACCTCTGACTTAGAGGTAGTTTTAATCCCCCTGCCCTATTATGTACTAGGGCCTTACAGGGGAGGTCATGCCAATTACAGGGGTACCCCAACCCATAGTGTACCCTAGTGTATGATGAAGTTTTCACGGTATTCTAAGTGTCTTTTAGCATAGCACTGGCTCTAGGCCTGGTTAGTCAGACTCAGTTACCACCAGTACCCGTCAGCAAAAGGTTGGGGGCACAGGATGACTTTGCAACAAGGCCTCTTTCTGCCCCTCTGTTGGTTCTTTCTGCATATCTCTTGCTTCTTTCTGCACCTTTCTTTGTCTTTCTGGACTTCTGTTGCCTCTTTCTGCATTTCTCTTGCTTCTTTCTGTGCTTTTCTTCCTCTTTCTGCATATGTCCTACCTATGTAGGCATAGTTTGAAATTAGCATTTAAAAAACCTTTGAAATTCACTGAAAAAACCATAGGTTTCAGGGTCGTTATAGTTAGAAATTGGCATTTAAAAAACCTTTGAAATTCACTGAAAAAACCATAGGTTTCAGGGTCGTTATAGTTAGAAATTAGCATTTAAAAAACCTTTGAAATTCACTGAAAAAACCATAGGTTTCAGGGACGTTATAGTTGTACGAGTAAAATGTCCAACTAACTATAACGTCCCTGAAACCTATGGTTTTTTCAGTGAATCAATCACACTCCCATTTACTCACCTATACAGTTATACACACCACCTCATTTATTCATACAGATACTAGCACACTTACTCTCTTATACAATCACTGATACAAGCACACACGCATCCATACAGCTACTCTCACAATCACTCACTCTCACATATAGTCATTTATATACTCCAACACTCACATATACTGCCTTTTACATATGTAGTTGCTTACACATGTACCACTGAGACATCCATTCACTCACCAACACACCCATACACACACTCACCCACTCACACAGTCCATCACAGATGCACTCTTGAACCCATACACCCAGTGAATCACCCGCTCACACATCTATGCACAGAGTCACACACCCCCCACCTACCCACAGAGACACTCAGGCACCCATGCAGATACTCAGACAATCAATAAATAACCCTAGAAACCCATATACACACTCATTTAGCTACTCACCAACCCATGCAACCGCTTACACACCAAGTAACAGACTGATACAGACCTTTACACAGTTTAGTCACTAACCCATGCATTCAGTAAGTCACGTTTAATCACTCACTTATACAGTCAGTCATGCACCTACTAAATTATCCATACAGACACTCATACACCCACTCATTCTTCAATACACCTTGGGCTATATATATATAAAACATATTTAAACTTTACAGAAACACACAGTCACTGGATGATGTCATCAGTGATGTCATCAGTGGTGTCATTTGAGATGACATCAGTGATGTCACTGACCATGTCATGAATGATGTAACATGTGACGTCATCAGCAGTGCATTGCGGGGGCACGAGTTATAGTTAGCTCAACTAACTATAACGTCCGAATTTCTCTGGTTTTGTACAAGTAAAATGTCCAACTAACTATAACGTCCCTGAAACCTATGGTTTTTTCAGTGAATTTCAAAGGGTTTTTAAATGCTAATTTCTAACTATAACGACCCTGAAACCTATGGTTTTTTTCAGTGAATTATAACTCGTGCCCCCGCAATGCACTGCTGATGACGTCACATATTACATCACTCATGACATGGTCAGTGACATCACTGATGACATCACTGATGACATCTCAAATGACATCACTGATGACATCATCCAGTGACTGTGTGTTTCTGTAAAGTTTAAATATTTTTAATATATATAGGAAAAGACGTATTGAAGAATGAGTGGGTGTGTAAGTGTCTGTATGGATGATTTAGTAGGTGCGTGACTGACTCTATAAGTGAGTGATTTAACGTATCTTACTGAATGCATGGGTTAGTGACTAAACTGGGTGAATGTCTGTATCCGTCTGTCTGTTGCTGTGTAAGTGGCTGCATGTGTTTGTGAATAGCTACATGAGTGTCTAATGAGTTATTGAATGCTTGTCTGAGTATCTGTATGGGTGCCTGAGTGTTTGTGTGGGAGGGGTGTGTGCAACTCTGTGCATAAATGTGTGAGTGGGTGATTCACTGGGTGGATGGTTTCAAGAGTGCATCTGTGATAGACTGTATGGGTGGGTAAGTGTGTGTAAGAGTGTGTTAGTGAGTGAATGTATGTCCCAGTGGTACATGTGTGAGTAACTACATATGTGAAAGGCAGTATATATGTGTGTTGGAGTATATAAATAGCTATAAGCGAGAGTGAGTGATTGTGATAGTGGCTGTATGGATGAGTGTGTGCTTGTATCAGTGATTGTATAAGAGCGTAAGAATGTGCTACTATTTGTATGAGTAAGTGAGCTGGTGTGTGTATAACTGTATAGGTGAGTAAATGGTAGTGTGTTTAATTATTTGCATGACTGACTAGGTGTGTGAGTACCTCTATGGATGAGTGGCGGTGTTTGAGTGTCTATATAGGAGTATGAGTGCATATGATAGTCCTGTACTGAGTGACCGTAAGTATGAGTGACTGTACGGGTGAGTGAGTGGATGTGTGCGTAGACCTAAGAATCAGTGAGTGGGTATGTAGTTATTGGTGTTGGAGTGTCTATGGTTTTGCGAATGGCAGTCTGTAATTTAGAGTGGGTATATCAAAGGTTATATTGGGGTGTGAGGAGGTGCATCAGATTATCACGTGGATGATGTCATCAGTGATGTCATTTGAGATGTCATCAGTGATGTCATCAGTGATGTCACTGACCATGTCATGAGTGATGTAATATGTGACGTCATCAGCAGTGCATTGCGTGGGCGCGAGTTATAGTTAGCTGGACTAACTATAACGGGGGAATTTCACGGGTTTTGTACGAGTGCAATGTCCAACTAACTATAACTGTCCCTAAAACCTATGGTTTTTTCAGTGAATTTCAAAGGTTTTTAAATGCTAATTTGTAACTATAACGTCCCTGAAACCTATGGTTTTTTCAGTGAATTTCAAAGGTTTTTTAAATGCTAATTTGTAACTATAACATGTCTGAAACCTACGGTTTTTTTCAGTGAATTTCAAAGGTTTTGTAAATGACAATTTTTAAATGTATTAATTGTTATATAAATTTTTTTCATACTGATTTCCCAATTTTTTAGAAACAATTTTTTTTAAATATTTTATTTTTTAAATTACATTGTAATTACATTATACATTACATTACAAAAAATACTTTCTCAGAATGAATTACTTTAGTTTAAATACTTTGCACATAGGCAATAGACTTTTAAGTACAGTAGTTACAGTTGTTGCAATGGGCAACACATTTTCAAACACAATGCAACATTCAGCTCAATGTGAATTTCTAGTTAAATGCAATTAGTTACTTTATGGATTACTTTTCTAACCACAGGACTGGATCCTAGATTCAGTCCTGGGACATCTCCTGTAAACAGTTGAGTAAAAGCGTTTTGGTTACAGTCGTGATTTTTAAGGAATATTATTGTACTTTAAAAGTTCACACTTAGAAACTTTTTCTCATAGAATCACCAATGTTATCCTATGGAAGGAAATTCACTTAGAAGTTAAAAACTGTTATCGTTACTTTTTCTTACTCAGTGTTGGATCCTGGATCCAGCACTGGTGCATCTCCTGTAAACAGTTGAAAGAATGCGTTTAAGTCATACAGGCGATTTTTAGGAATATTTGTAGTTTGTGAAAATCGACACTTTGAAACTTTTCTGCTGAAAACCAGACAATGGATTCCTATGGAAGAAAATATAAGTTACCGGTAAGTACGGTTAAAATTACTTTTCAGGGTCAGTGCTGGGCTAAAAGATGCAGCACTGGGTTCTCTCCTGATAACAGGCGAGTAAATTGGAATTCGTACTTTGGTTGATTTTAGAGGAATATTATAAAGTTCCAAAACTCCACACTTAGAAGAATTTCCAAGTGAAACCAGTCAATGTTAGCCTATGAAGGAAATTCAAGTTACTGGTAAGTACGGTTAAAATTACTTTTCAGGGACAGTGCTGGGCTAAAAGATGCAGCACTGGGTTCTCTCCTGATAACAGGTGAGTAAATTGGAATTCGTACTTTGGTTGATTTTAGAGGAATATTATAAAGTTCCAAGACTCCACACTTAGAAGAATTTCCAAGTGAAACCAGTCAATGTTAGCCTATGGAAGGAAATTCAAGTTACTGGTAAGTACGGTTAAAATTACTTTTCAGGATTAGTACTGGGCTGAAAGATATAGCACTGAGGTCTCTCCTGATAACAGGTGAGTAAATCGGAATTCGTATTTCGGCTGATTTTAGAGGAATATTTTAAAGTTCCAAAACTCCACACTTAGAAGAATTTCCAAGTGAAAACAGTCAATGTTAGCCTATAGAAGGAAATTCAAGTTACTGGTAAGTACGGTTAAAATTACTTTTCAGGACCAGTACTGGGCTGAAAGATACAGCACTGAGGTCTCTCCTTATAACAGGTGAGTAAATCGGAATTCGTATTTCGGCTGATTTTAGAGGAATATTTGTATGTTTCAAAAATCAACACTTAGAAACTTTTTCAACAAAAAGCAGGCAATGATATCCTATGGAAGGAAATTCAAGTTACTGGTAAGTACGGTTAAAATTACTTTTCAGGACCAGTACTGGGCTGAAAGATGCAGCACTGAGGTCTCTCCTTATAACAGGTGAGTAAATAGGAATTCGTATTTCGGATGATTTTAGAAGAATATTTGCACAATGGTGAAGGGAGGGGCGGGGCCTGAGGTGACATCTGTGCAAACGCGCCCGTGGCGCGTTTTAAGTTGGGGGATTAAGTCCCCTTGAATCCTGAGGGTCCCTAGGGGCCAACTAGCCCACCAGGAACCTCCAATATGCGCCAGGGGCTGCGTTGCAGAGACGTGTAGAGAGGCCACACCCCTTTACACCTCTCTGCAACGCAGCTCTGTGGCGCTTTCTGGATGTACCTGTTGGGCTAGTTGGCCCCAGGGACCATCAGGATTGAAGAGGATTTAATTCCCCATCTTAAAACGCGCCACGGGGCCTGTTTGCACACATGTCACCTGAAGCCCCGCCCCCTCCTTCACCATTGTGCAAACGCGCCCGTGGCGCGTTTTAAGTTGGGTAATTAAGTCCCCTTGAATCCTGAGGGTCCCCGGAGTCCAACTAGCCCACCATATACCTCCAAAAGCGCCACAGAGCTGCGTTGCAGAGAGGTGTAAAGGGCGTGGCCTCTGTACACCTCTCTGTAAGGCAGCCCCCTGGCGCATACTGGAGGTTCCTGGTGGGCTAGTTGGCCCCCAGGGACCCCCAGTATTCAAGGGGAATTGTTCCCCTCTGCAAACGCGCCAGGGGCGCGTTTGCAGAGTGGTGAAGGAAGGGGCGGGGCCTGCGGGCCCGATCGTTTAAAAAAAAATAAAAAATGTTGTCCCCTGAAGGGGGCTCTGTAGCCCCCTTCCTTTTCCAGTTTTTATGCCCTGGGGACCCCATCCCCAGGGCCTTACCCCTTTTTTTAATTACAAATTTTTAAAAAAAACGGGAAGGGGGCCGCGTGGCCCCCCTTCCCTGGGCCTGTATTGGCCCCGGGGACCCCATCCCCGGGGCATGGCCTCGATTTTTTTTTTTTTCGTAGGGAGGGGGCTGCGTGGCCCCCTCCTCAGGCTCATTAAGGCCCGGGGACCCCATCCCGGGGCCGGCCTTTCCGTTTTTTTATTTTTTTATTTTTTTTTTTTGGGGAGGGGGGCCGCGTGGCCCCCTCCCGGCCACTACTTGCCCCGGGGACCCCATCCCCCGGGGCTGGCCCTCTCGTTGGGGACTGTGGGGGTCCCCAATCCCCCACAGTCCCGCCGGCTCCCCGTGTCCTACGGGAGCCGGCATTGCTTACACATGGGGAGCAGCTAACATGCTGCTCCCCATGTGAAAGCAATGTGCTTGGATATTGGAAGAGAGAGCAGGTTTCCCTGCTCTCTCTTCCAATATCCAAAGCAGTTTGCTATGGCAGGACGGGAGCCGCGAGGCTCCCGTCCTGTCATTGCAAACAGCAGTGTCCCGGGGTAGGCACCCCGGGACACTGCAGGAGCCGGCCCTGGGGGTGGTGGTCCCCAGGGCCATCAAGGGCTCCAGGAGGGGGGCCGCGCGGCCCCCCTCCCATTCAGTTCACAGCCCCGGGGAGGTGGTGGTCCCCGGGCTCTGGGGGTCCGTAACGGACCCCCATATTTAAATGTTTAGTGCCCCGGGGAGGTGGCGGTCCCCGGGGCGTGTGGGGGGGCTGGAGCCCCCCACACAGGTTTTTTAATTAATAAAAAAAAGCCCCAGGGAGGTGGTGGTCCCGGGGCTGCGGGAGGGCTCAGAGCCCTCCCGCACCATTTTAAAAAGCCCCGGGGGTGGCGGTCCCGGGCTTGGGGGCCCTTGAGGCCCCCACACATTAAATTATCCCCTCACCATGCCCCGGGACTTGGGCCACCCGGGGGCAAATACATCGAAGCGCGGAGACCGCGCTTCGATTTTTTTTTTTTCGGCAGGATTCGCGCAACCGGCAAGAGAGTTATTTCAAATAGAATGTCGCGGATTTCCTATGGATAATAGGTTGTAACTATAACTATCTACTGGCGACCGCCAGTAGATAATATATATATATATATATATATATATATATATATATGATCTCTCATCTCCTATAAGGTCTGCCAGGAGTGGGGAGAATATGAAACACTTAGGAACAACTTCTATGATGATTTATCAATATGGCGTGACCTCAGTTTAATTTCATTGGATGAATACAGTTTTCTCAGAGTAAAATCACCCAAAATGCCAATTCTGTATCTCCTTCCCAAGGTGCACAAGAATAGAGAATGCCCACCAGGCAGACCTATCATCTCTGCAATAGGAAGTCTGTTGGAAAATGTTTCCAAATATGTGGATTATTACCTGCAACCGATGGTGAGGGATTTACCATCTTTTATACAGGACACAACAGACTTCCTTAAACAGATTTTTGATATACACTGGGAGGCAGACTTCCTAATGTGTGCCTGGACGTTAACTCTCTTTATACGAGTATTCGACATGAAAATGGTCTGAAGGCTGTCGAACACTTCTTGAACCGCAGGCCAAGACAATTTGCAGATCATAACAGAATGTTGATTGCAATGATCAAGTGGTGTTTAACATGCAATATTTTTCTTTTTGACAAGACACTATACATACAGAAACAGGGGACTGCGATGGGCACCTGCTTCGCCCCCATCTATGCGAATTTGCATATGGGCTGGTGGGAGGAGCAGGTGCTCCATGGACCAGAAATGGAAAAATGGTCACTGCATATAGTAACATGGTTGCGATACATCAATGACCTTTTCATTCTTTGGAAAGGCAATCAGTCTTCCGTTATAGAGTTTGTTGATTGTATCAATTCCAATAACCTAAACCTACTATTCACAAGTAGAATCAGTGACACTGAAATAGAATTCCTTGATGTGAAAGTAGAAGTCAAACAACAACGGTTATATACCACAATTTACCGCAAACCTACAGCAGGGAACACAACACTGCATGCCAACAGCGCACATCCACAGCCACTTAAGAACAGCATCCCCTACGGAGAACTATTAAGGGCCAAAAGAATCTGTGGCTCTGATTGTGAATACGAGCAGGCAGAAAGAGAAACTTGTACTAGACTTAGAGCTAGAGGCTATCAAAGCCATGTCTTGGAGAACGCAAAGTCTAAAGTAAGTAACTTGAATAGAACTGATCTTCTATTCAAAAAATCAGAAACTAGCGAGATAAGGCGGGTAAAACCTGTAACTAGGTTCATTACCACATATAGTCAACAACATAAAGAGTTGAGGAATTCCTTAAATAAACACTGGCATTTGGTCAAATTAGATCCGCCTATAGGTAAAGATGTGTCCCGCAAACCTGATTTAACATATCGACATTCCCAGACAATAGGAAACAAACATGTTAACACTTACACCACCACACAACAGCATTGGCTTAAACCTGCTAAAGGGTTCAGGAGATGTATGAAATGTAAGGCCTGCATGCATGGCAAAAATATAACAGAGATAACAACCTGTTTTGGTGAACATATAAAAATTTCAAAACCACTTAACTGTAAGTCCGACCATGTGGTTTATTTATTGCAATGTCCATGCCCTAAAGGCTATGTCGGAAGCACTAAGCTAGAAGTGCACAAGCGAATCTTACAACATCTGCGTGCCATTAGGAATTCCGACACAACTTATCCAGTGGCACGTCACTTCATGGAACATCACAACAGGAATACTACCAAGTTAACCTACTGCATTCTAGATCAAGTTGTCAAAACATTGAGAGGGGGTGACAGAGAGAAAGCCCTTAGACAGCTCGAATGCAGATATATTTTAAGAATGGGCACAAGGGAACCACTAGGCATGAACATTGACGAGGAGATGTACACGTTTCTATAATTTTGACCTGATGTCATTTCTGTAAAGTGTTTTGCTGTCTCTGAATCATTTTCTTAGATCCCTTCCATCTGACATTTGATGATCTGTGCACTGTAGTACTATGCCCTTTACAGGCTTTTTAACTGTTTAATTTTAATTTCAACTTGTTCTGTTTTCTATACAGACAAATGTTCTAACAATATCTGTTTTTCTAATTTTGTTGTAGGTTATCCAGATGGATTACCGTGATCTAACAGCAAAAGAGCTAAGATATCACTTATTCTTGCACTTATCTTTTCAATTTTCAATTCAATTATCTAATATAGAGCTTACTTTATCTGTGGCACAGACATGATAGTGTTGTGCGCAAGTTCATGCGAATGGATGAACCTACAGCCTTGTTACAGCATTTTGGTGTTATGCTTTCCATTATTGGCAACAGTAATTTAGGAATTTTCTCAAAATAGGATGTTCTTCCTTGTGCATGGGGGCTTCTGCCCACAGGGGCTGAATAGTTTTTTCCATGAGAGGTTTTGGAAATTATGTTATGCACTTACAAGTTACCTCTTCTTCTTTTTTCTGATGTCAATTTGATATTTAGGACAAATTGTCCAAAATTCTATTTATTGTGACACAGGCCCACTTGGGCTAAATTGTATATACTTATGTCAGTATTAATGGGATTTGAACCATACAATTGTATTGAGGTATTTATTCAAATCTGGTATACACCTTTGCAGTATAACATGTTCCAAAATGGCCGAATGTTTTACCTGTAGAAGTGGTGCAGAGTGTGTGCCTCTTTCTATGTTTATTATTTTTGAAACTTTATTTAACATTTGTTTACAGAACATGGTAACGTCGTGAACAAGGCTGCCAAGCCGAAACGCGTAGACATTGTTCTGTCCTGCTTTGTGTTTATTAAAAATCCTAATTTCCGCTGCCCACAAAGTGCCGTCACCTGCTTGCATTCGCCGGAGCTGATCTTTTTATATATATATATATATATATATATATATATATATATATATATATATATATATATATATATATTATCTACTGGCGGTCGCCAGTAGATAGTTATAGTTACAACCTATTATCCATAGGAAATCCGCGACATTCTATTTGAAATAACTCTCTTGCCGGTTGACGTATCTTCGCAAAATTTTCAAACTTTGTGGGGCGCTCCGGTCCGCTCCTACCCTGAAAGTCTCGGGGGATTCGTCAAGCGGGGCCGAGAAAAAGGGGGTCCCAAACGCGTTTTCCCATGCAATTTTCCATAGGAAACTTTAGACACGGCTACAGCCCGAACTGCTGAACGGAATTACACCAAATTTGGCAAAGAGGTAGTTCTTGGTTCAGAAAGAACCCTTTTGTTAAATGGTGTAAATCCGTTCAGTAGTTGCTGAGAAAATCAAAAGTAAAAAGATAGATATATCTAGGGCCGCGGATCCTCCTGAGCACGAGCTTTATGTTAATTGGCTGTCAACACTCCAAATCAAGAAGTGTTGGCAGCCATTTTGTCCCTCGGTAGAACCGAGGGACAGAAACAAGTGCGCAAAGCGCACAAAGGGGGCAGGGTAGAAACACCCTGACCCCTAGGTCTGCTCAGGGGTCCCACAAGGACCCCCTGGGCAAAACATTTTTTTTTTTAAATCGGCAGGATGCGCTCAGGGAGCGCGAATCCTGCCGGAAGAAAATATCGAACGCGGTCTCCTGCGCTTCGATGCTAGCTGGCCCCCGGGTGGGCCAAGTCCCGGGGGCATGCTGGGGAGGGTTAATTTTATGTGTGGGGGGCCTCTAAGGGCCCCCAAAGCCCCGGGGACCACCACCCCCCGGGGCTTTATGTATAATGGTGTGGGAGGGCTCTGAGCCCTCCCGCAGCCCCGGGGACCGCCACCTCCCCGGGGCTTCTTTTTTTATTTAAAAAAACCTGTGTGGGGGCTCCAGCCCCCATACGCCCCGGGGACCACCACCTCCCGGGGCACTAAGAAAAATTTAAATGGGGGTCCGTTTTGGACTCCCAGAGCCCCGGGGACCACCACCTCCCCGGGGCTTTCAAAATGTAGGGAGGGGGGCCGCGCGGCCCCTCCTGGAGCCTGTGGTGGCCCTGGGGACCGCCACCCCCAGGGCCGGCTCCTGCAGTGTCCCGGGGTGCCTACCCCCAGGACACTGCTGTTTGCAATGACAGGACGAGAGCCTCGCGGCTCCCGTCCTGTCATTGCAAACTGCTTTGGATATTGGAAGAGAGAGCAGGAAACCTGCTCTCTCTTCCAATATCCAAAGCCGATTGCTTTACACATGGGGAGCAGCATGTTAGCTGCTCCCCATGTGTAGAGCATGCCGGCTCCCGTAGGACACGGGGAGCCGGCGGAACTGTGGGGGTTTGGGGACCCCCCACAGTCCCCAACGAGAGGCCAGGCCCCGGGGATGGGGTCCCTGGGGCCATAAGAGGCCACGGAGGGGGCCACGCAGCCCCCCTCCCCAAAGTAACAAAAATTTAAAAAAAAAAAAAAGTGCAAGGCCGGCCCCGGGGATGGGGTCCCCGGGGCCTTAAATGGCCTGAGGAGGGGGCCACGCAGCCCCCCTCCAAATAAAAAAAAGAGGCCATGCCCCGGGGGATGGGGTCCCCGGGGCCAATACAGGCCCAGGGAAGGGGGGCCACGCAGCCCCTTTCCCGTTTTTTTTTAATTTTAATTAAAAAGAAGGGGTAAGGCCCTGGGGGATGGGGACCCCAGGGCCTAAAAATAGGAAAAAGGAAGGGGGAAAAAAAAACAAAAAAAAAAAAAAACGATCGGGCCCGTAGGCCCCACCCCCTTCCTACACCTCTCTGCAACGCAGCTCTATGGCGCTTTTTGGAGGTATATGGTGGGCTAGTTGCACCCCAGGGACCCTCAGGATTCAAGGGGAGTTAATCCCCCGACTTAAAACGCGCCACGGGGCGCATTTGCACAGTGGTGAAGGGAGGGCGGGGCTTCAGGTGACATGTGTGCAAACAGGCCCCGTGGCGCGTTTTAAGATGGGGAATTAAATCCTCTTCAATCCTGAGGGTCCCTGGGGCCAACTAGCCCAACAGGTACGTCCAGAAAGCGCCACAGAGCTGCGTTGCAGAGAGGTGTAAAAGGGGTGTGGCCTCTGTACATGTCTCTGCAACGCAGCCCCCTGGCGCATACTGGAGGTTCCTGGTGGGCTAGTTGGCCCGTAGGGACCCTCATGATTCAAGGGGACTTAATCCCCCAACTTAAAACGCGCCACGGGGCGCGTTTGCACAGATGTCACCTCAGGCCCCGCCCCCTCCCTTCACCATTGTGCAAATATTCCTCTAAAATCAGCCGAAATACGAATTCTGATTTACTAACCTGTTATCAGGAGAGACCTCAGTGCTGCATCTTTCAGCCCAGTACTAATCCTGAAAAGTAATTTTAACCGTACTTACCAGTAACTTGAATTTCCTTCCATAGGCTAACATTGACTGGTTTCACTTGGAAATTCTTCTAAGTGTGGAGTTTTGGAACTTTAAAATATTCCTCTAAAATCAGTCGAAATACGAATTCCGATTTACTCACCTGTTATCAGGAGAGACCTCAGTGCTGCATCTTTCAGCCCAGTACTGATCTTCAAAAGTAATTTTAACCGTACTTACCGGTAACTTGAATTTCCTTCATAGGCTAACATTGACTGGTTTCACTTGGAAATTCTTCTAAGTGTGGAGTTTTGGAACTTTAAAATATTCCTCTAAAATCAGCCAAAATACGAATTCCGATTTACTCACCTGTTATCAGGAGAGACCTCAGTGCTGCATCTTTCAGCCCAGTACTGATCCTGAAAAGTAATTTTAACCATACTTACCGGTAACTTGAATTTCCTTCATAGGCTAACATTGACTGGTTTCACTTGGAAATTCTTCTAAGTGTGGAGTGTTGGAACTTTAAAATATTCCTCTAAAATCAGCCGAAATACGAATTCCGATTTACTCACCTGTTATCAGGAGAGACCTCAGTGCTGCATCTTTCAGCCCAGTACTGATCCTGAAAAGTAATTTTAACCGTACTTACCAGTAACTTGAATTTCCTTCCATAGGATATCATTGCCTGCTTTTTGCTGAAAAAGTTTCTAAGTGTTGATTTTTGAAACATACAAATATTCCTCTAAAATCAGCCGAAATCCGAATACTGATTTACTCACCTGTTATCAGGAGAGACCTCAGTGCTGCATCTTTCAGCCCAGTACTGGTCCTGAAAAGTAATTTTAACCGTACTTACCAGTAACTTGAATTTCCTTCCATAGGCTAACATTGACTGGTTTCACTTGGAAATTCTTCTAAGTGTGGAGTTTTGGAACTTTAAAATATTCATCTAAAATCAGCCGAAATACGAATTCCGATTTACTCACCTGTTATCAGGAGAGACCTCAGTGCTGCATCTTTCAGCCCAGTATTGATCCTCAAAAGTAATTTTAACCGTACTTACCGGTAACTTGAATTTCCTTCATAGGCTAACATTGACTGGTTTCACTTGGAAATTCTTCTAAGTGTGGAGTTTTGGAACTTTAAAATATTCATCTAAAATCAGCCGAAATACGAATTCCGATTTACTCACCTGTTATCAGGAGAGACCTCAGTGCTGTATCTTTCAGCCCAGTACTGGTCCTGAAAAGTAATTTTAACCGTACTTACCGGTAACTTGAATTTCCTTCCATAGGCTAACATTGACTGGTTTCAATTGGAAATTCTTCTAAGTGTGGAGTTTTGGAACTTTAAAATATTCATCTAAAATCAGCCGAAATACGAATTCCGATTTACTCATCTGTTATCAGGAGAGACCTCAGTGCTGCATCTTTCAGCCCAGTACTGATCCTCAAAAGTAATTTTAACTGTACTTACTAGTAACTTGAATTTCCTTCCATAGGATATCATTGCCTGCTTTTTGCTGAAAAAGTTTCTAAGTGTTGATTTTTGAAACATACAAATATTCCTCTAAAATCAGCCGAAATACGAATTCCGATTTACTCACCTGTTATAAGGAGAGACCTCAGTGCTGTATCTTTCAGCCCAGTACTGGTCCTGAAAAGTAATTTTAACCGTACTTACCAGTAACTTATATTTTCTTCCATAGGAATCCATTGTCTGGTTTTCAGCAGAAAAGTTTCAAAGTGTCGATTTTCACAAACTACAAATATTCCTTAAAAATCGCCTGTATGACTTAAACGCATTCTTTCAACTGTTTACAGGAGATGCACCAGTGCTGGATCCAGGATCCAACACTGAGTAAGAAAAAGTAACGATAACAGTTTTTACCTGCTAAGTGAATTTCCTTCCATAGGATAACATTGGTGATTCTATGAGAAAAAGTTTACAAGTGTCAACTTTTAAAATACAATAATATTCCTTAAAAATCACGACTGTAACCAAAACGCTTTTACTCAACTGTTTACAGGAGATGTACCAGGACTGAATCTAGGATCCAGTCCTGTGGTTAGAAAAGTAATCCATAAAGTAACTAATTGCATTTAACTAGAAATTCACATTGAGCTGAATGTTGCATTGTGTTTCAAATGTGTTGCCCATTGCAACAACTGTAACTACTGTACTTAAAAGTCTATTGCCTATGTGCAAAGTATTTAAACTAAAGTAGTTCATTCTGAGAAAGTATTTTTTGTAATGTAATGTATAATGTAATTACAATGTAATTTAAAAAATAAAATATGTAAAAGAAATTGTTTCTAAAAATGTAGTAAATCAGTATGAAAAAAATGAATATAAAAATTAATACATTTAAAAATTGTCATTTAAAAAACCTTTGAAATTCACTGAAAAAACCGTAGGTTTCAGGCACGTTATAGTTACAAATTAGCATTTTAAAAACCTTTGTAATTCACTGAAAAAACCATAGGTTTCAGACACATTATAGTTAGAAATTAGCATTTAAAAAACCTTTGAAATTCACTGAAAAAACCATAGGTTTTAGGGACAGTTATAGTTAGTTGGACATTGCACTCGTACAAAACCCGTGAAATTCCCCCGTTATAGTTAGTTCAGCTAACTATAACTCGCGCCCCGCAATGCACTGCTGATGACGTCACATATTACATCACTCATGACATGGTCAGTGACATCACTGATGACATCACTGATGACATCTCAAATGACATCACTGATGACATCATCCACGTGATAATCTGATGCAGCTCCTCACACCCTAATATAACCTTTGATACACCCAATCTAAATTACAGAGTGCCATTCGCAAAACCATAGACACTCCAACACCAATAACTACATACCCACTCACTGATTCTTAGGTCTACACACACACATCCACTCACTCACCCGTACAGTCACTCATACTTATGGTCACTCAGTACAGGATTATCATATGCACTCTTACTCCTATATAGACACTCAAACACCGCCACTCATCCATAGAGGTACTCACACACCTAGTCAGTCATGCAAATAATTAAACACACTGCCATTTACTCACCTATACAGTTATACACACAGCAGCTCACTTAATCATACAAATACTAGCACATTGTTACGCTCTTATACAATCACTGATACAAGCACACACTCATCCATACAGCCACTATCACAATCACTCACTCTCGCTTATAGCTATTTATATACTCCAATACACATATATACTGCCTTTCACATATGTAGTTACTCACACATGTACCACTGGGACATACATTCACTCACTAACACACTCTTACACACACTTACCCACCCATACAGTCTATCACAGATGCACTCTTGAAACCATCCACCCAGTGAATCACCCACTCACACATCTATGCACAGTCGCACACACCCCATCCACACAAACACTCAGGCACCCATACAGATACTCATAGAACCAATCAATAACCCATATAGACACTCATGTAGCTATTCGCAAATCCATGCATCCACTTACACACCAACAGACGGATACAGACATTCACACAGTTTAGTCACTAACCCATGCATTCAGTAAGATACGTTTAATCACTCACTTGTAGAGTCAGTCACGCACGTACTAAATCATCCATTCAGACACTTATACACCCACTCATTCTTCAATATGCCTTTCCCTATATATATTAAACATATTTAAACTTTACAGAAACACACAGTCACTGGATGATGTCATCAGTGATGTCATTTGAGATGTCATCAGTGATGTCATGAGTGATGTCACTGACCATGTCATGAGTGATGTAATATGTGACGTCATCAGCAGTGCATTGCGGGGCGCGAGTTATAGTTAGCTGAACTAACTATAACGGGGGAATTTCACGGGTTTTGTACGAGTGCAATGTCCAACTAACTATAACTGTCCCTAAAACCTATGGTTTTTTCAGTGAATATATATATATATACATATATATACACCCCTTCGACCCACTCCACAAGGACCTATATCCGTATCACAGTCAACAACTGTCACACAGATAGTGTGGAGAAGGGTACCAGCTTGTTAAAATATCAACTAGACCAGACCAATACTAGATGGAGGAAACTCCTCTACCGAAACTTTCAAAATACGTTGATATATTCCCAAAATGGGTCGATATACTCTGGCCACTGTCGCCTATTTCCACAGCAATTCAACGGGGTAGTAACAACCTCCGTGTTCTGGTAAAAAACATAACCATAACATAACATGGAAGTTGTTACTACCCCGTTGAATTGCTGTGGAAATAGGCAACAGTGGCCAGAGTATATCCACCCATTTTGGGAATATATCAAGGCATTTTGAAAATTTCGGTGCAGGAGTTTCCTCCATCTAGTATTGGTCCGGTGGAGTGGATATTTTAACAAGCTGGAAGGTGCTGTACCCTTCTCCACACTATCTGTGTGACAGTTGTCAACTGTGATACACATACAGGTCCTTGTGAAGCGAGTCGAATGGGCGTGTGTATATATATATATATATATATATATATATATATATATATATATATATTATCTACTGGCGGTCGCCAGTAGATAGTTATAGTTACAACCTATTATCCATAGGAAATCCGCGACATTCTATTTGCAATAACGTTGGCGCCGGTTGACGAATCTTCGCGAAAGCTTCCAACTTGTTGGGGCGCTCCGGTCCGCTCCTACCCTGAAAGTCTCGGGGTGATACGTCAAGCGGGGGCCGAGAAAAAGGGGGGTCCCAAAACACGTTTTCCCCATTCATTTTTCCATAGGAACCTTTAGTCGCAGCTACAGCTCGAACTGCTGAACGGAATTACCCCAAATTTGGCAAAGAGGTAGCCCTTGGTTCAGACTGGTGCCTTTTGCTAAAATGGTGTAAATCCGTTCAGTAGTTCCTGAGAAATTCACAATTAAAATCACATATATATCTATGGGCGCGTCGGATCCGCGTACCCTCCCGATCACGAGCTGCATGCTAATTGGCTGTCAACACTCCAAATCAAGAAGTGTTGGCAGCCATTTTGTCCCTCGGTAGAACCGAGGGACAGAAACAAGTGCGCAAAGCGCAAAAGGGGGCAGGGTAGAAACACCCTGACCCCTAGGTCTGCTCAGGGGGTCCCACAAGGACCCCCTGGGCAGAAAAAGATTTTTTTTTAAATCGGCGGGATGCGCTTAGGGTGCGCGTATCCCGCCGAGAAAAAAAAAGAAACAAGTGCGCAAACGCACAAAGGGGGCAGGGTAGAAACACCCTAACCCCTAGGCCTGCTCAGGGGTTCCACAAGGACCCCCTGGGCAAAAAGCATTTTTTTTTTAAAAATCGGCAGGATGCGCTCAGGGTGCGCAAATCTTGCCTAAAAAAATCGAAGCGCGGTCTCCGCGCTTCGATGTTAATTGGCCCCCGGGTGGCCCAAGTCCCGAGGGCATGGTGGGGGGGATAATTTAATGTGTGGGGGCCTCAAAGGGCCCCCAAGCCCCGGGGACCGCCACCCCCCGTGGCTTTTTTAAAAATGGTGCGGGAGGGCTCTGAGCCCTCCCGCAGCACCGGGGACCACCACCTCCCGGGGCTTTTTTTAAATTAAAAATAAAACCAGTGTGGGGGGCTCCAGCCCCCCACATGCCCCGGGGACCGCCACCTCCACGGGGCACTAAACATTTAATATGGGGGTCCGTTACGGACCCCCAGAGCCCCGGGGACCACCACCTCCCCGGGGCTGTGTACTGAATGGGAGGGGGCCGCGCGGCCCCCTCCTGGAGCCCTTGATGGCCCTGGGGACCACCACCCCCCAGGGCCGGCTCCTGCAGTGTCCCGGGGTGCCTACCCCGGGACACTGTAGTTTGCTATGGCAGGACGGGAGCCTCGCGGCTCCCGTCCTGCCATAGCAAACTGCTTTGGATATTGGAAGAGAGAGCAGGGAAACCTGCTCTCTCTTCCAATATCCAAAGCGATTGCTTTTCCACATGGGGAGCAGCATGTCAGCTGCTCCCCATGTGGAACAGCAATGCCGGCTCCCAAGGGACGTGGGGAGCCGGCGGGACTGTGGGGGATTGGGGACCCCCACAGTCCCCAACGGAGAGGGCCAGCCCCGGGGATGGGGTCCCCGGGGCAAGTAGTGGCCCGGGAGGGGGCCACGCGGCCCCCTCTCCAAAAAAGAGAAAGAAAAAAAGTTTTAAAAAAATGGAAAGGCCGGCCCCGGGGGATGGGGTCCCGGGGCCTTAAAATGGCCAGAGGAGGGGGCCACGCTGCCCCCCTCAAAATAATAAATATAGAGGCCATGCCCCAGGGGATGGGGTCCCCGGGGCCAATACAGGCCCAGGGAAGAGGGCCACGCGGCCCCCTTCCCGTTTTTTTTTTAATTAAAAATTAAAATAAGGGGTAAGGCCCTGGGGGATGGGGTCCCCAGGGCATAAAAACAGGAAAAAGGAAGGGGGGCCACACAGCCCCCCTTCAGGGGACAAAAAAATAAAAAATTAAAAAACGATCGGGCCCGCAGGCCCCGCCCCCTTCCTTCACCACTCTGCAAATGCGCCCCTGCGCGTTTGCCGAGAGGGAACGAATTCCCCTTGAATACTGGGGGTCCCTGGGGCCAACTAGCCCACCAGGAACCTCCAATATGCGCCAGGGGCTGCGTTGCAGAGACGTGTAGAGAGGCCACACCCCTTTTACACCTCTCTGCAACGCAGCTCTGTGGCGCTTTTGGAGGTATATGGTGGGCTAGTTGGACTCCGGGGACCCTCAGGATTCAAGGGGACTTAATCCCCCAACTTAAAACGCGCCACGGGGCGCGTTTGCACAGTGGTGAAGGAGGGGGCGGGGCTTCAGGTGACATGTGTGCAAACAGGCCCCGTGGCGCGTTTTAAGATGGGGAATTAAATCCCCTTCAATCCTGAGGGTCCCTGGGGGCCAACTATCCCAACAGGTACATCCAGAAAGCGCCACAGAGCTGCGTTGCAGAGAGGTGTAAAAAGGGGTGTGGCCTCTCTACACGTCTCTGCAACGCAGCCCCTGGCGCATATTGGAGGTTCCTGGTGGGCTAGTTGGCCCCTAGGGACCCTCAGGATTCAAGGGGACTTAATCCCCCAACTTAAAACGCGCCACGGGGCGCGTTTGCACAGATGTAACCTCAGGCCCCGCCCCCTCCCTTCACCATTGTGCAAATATTCCTCTAAAATCAGCCGAAATACGAATTCCGATTTACTCACCTGTTATCAGGAGAGACCTCAGTGCTGTATCTTTCAGCCCAGTACTGGTCCTGAAAAGTAATTCTAACCATACTTACCAGTAACTTGAATTTCCTTCCATAGGCTAACATTGACTGGTTTCACTTGGAAATTCTTCTAAGTGTGGAGTTTTGGAACTTTAAAATATTCCTCTAAAATCAGCCGAAATACGAATTGCGATTTACTCACCTGTTATCAGGAGAGACCTCAGTGCTGCATCTTTCAGCCCAGTACTGATCCTCAAAAGTAATTTTAACCGTACTTACCAGTAACTTGAATTTCCTTCCATAGGATATCATTGCCTGCTTTTTGCTGAAAAAGTTTCTAAGTGTTGATTTTTGAAACATACAAATATTCCTGTAAAATCAGCCGAAATACGAATTCCGATTTACTCACCTGTTATAAGGAGAGACCTCAGTGCTGTATCTTTCAGCCCAGTACTGGTCCTGAAAAGTAATTTTAACCGTACTTACCAGTAACTTGAATTTCCTTCCATAGGCTAACATTGACTGGTTTCACTTGGAAATTCTTCTAAGTGTGGAGTTTTGGAACTTTAAAATATTCCTCTAAAATCAGCCGAAATACGAATTCCGATTTACTCACCTGTTATCAGGAGAGACCTCAGTGCTGCATCTTTCAGCCCAGTACTGATCCTGAAAAGTAATTTTAACCGTACTTACCGGTAACTTGAATTTCCTTCATAGGCTAACATTGACTGGTTTCACTTGGAAATTCTTCTAAGTGTGGAGTTTTGGAACTTTAAAATATTCCTCTAAAATCAGCCGAAATACGAATTCCGATTTACTCACCTGTTATCAGGAGAGACCTCAGTGCTGCATCTTTCAGCCCAGTACTGATCCTCAAAAGTAATTTTAACCGTACTTACCAGTAACTTGAATTTCCTTCCATAGGATATCATTGCCTGCTTTTTGCTGAAAAAGTTTCTAAATGTTGATTTTTGAAACATACAAATATTCCTCTAAAATCAGCCGAAATCCGAATTCTGATTTACTCACCTGTTATCAGGAGAGACCTCAGTGCTGCATCTTTCAGCCCAGTACTGGTCCTGAAAAGTAATTTTAACCGTACTTACCAGTAACTTGAATTTCCTTCCATAGGCTAACATTGACTGGTTTCACTTGGAAATTCTTCTAAGTGTGGAGTTTTGGAACTTTAAAATATTCCTCTAAAATCAGCCGAAATACGAATTCCGATTTACTCACCTGTTATCAGGAGAGACCTCAGTGCTGCATCTTTCAGCCCAGTACTGATCCTCAAAAGTAATTTTAACCGTACTTACCGGTAACTTGAATTTCCTTCATAGGCTAAGATTGACTGGTTTTCAGCAAAAAGTTTCAAAGTGTTGATTTTCACAAACTACAAATATTCCTTAAAAATCGCCTGTATGACTTAAACGGATTTTTTCAACTGTTTACAGGAGATGCACCAGTGCTGGATCCAGGATCCAACACTGAGTAAGAAAAAGTAACGATAACAGTTTTTACCTGCTAAGTGAATTTCCTTCCATAGGATAACATTGGTGATTCTATGAGAAAAAGTTTCTAAGTGTCAACTTTTAAAATACAATAATATTCCTTAAAAATCACGACTGTAACCAAAACGCTTTTACTCAACTGTTTACAGGAGATGTACCAGGACTGAATCTAGGATCCAGTCCTGTGGTTACAAAAGTAATCCATAAAGTAACTAATTGCATTTAACTAGAAATTCACATTGAGCTGAATGTTGCATTGTGTTTGAAAATGTGTTGCCCATTGCAACAACTGTAACTACTGTACTTAAAAGTCTATTGCCTATCTGCAAAGTATTTAAACTAAAGTAATTCATTCTGAGAAAGTATTTTTTGTAATGTAATGTATAATGTAATTACAATGTAATTTAAAAAATAAAATATGTAAAAAAAAATGTTTCTAAAAATGTAGTAAATCAGTATGAAAAAAATTAATATAACAATTAATACATTTAAAAATTGTCATTTACAAAACCTTTGAAATTCACAGAAAAAACCGTAGGTTTCAGGCACGTTATAGTTAGAAATTAGCATTAAAAAAACCTTTGAAATTCACTGAAAAAACCATAGGTTTCAGACACGTTATAGTTACAAATTAGCATTTAAAAAACCTTTGAAATTCACTGAAAAAACCATAGGTTTCAGACACGTTATAGTTACAAATTAGCATTTAAAAAACCTTTGAAATTCACTGAAAAAACCATAGGTTTTAGGGACAGTTTTAGTTACTTGGACATTGCACTCGTACAAAACCCGTGAAATTCCCCCGTTATAGTTAGTTCAGCTAACTATAACTCGCGCCCCCGCAATGCACTGCTGATGACGTCACATATTACATCACTCATGACATGGTCAGTGACATCACTGATGACATCACTGATGACATCTCAAATGACATCACTGATGACATCATCCACGTGATAATCTGATGCACCTCCTCACACCCTAATATAACCTTTGATACACCCACTCTAAATTACAGACTGCCATTCGCAAAACCATAGACACTCCAACACCAATAACTACATACCCACTCACTGATTCTTAGGTCTACACACACACATCCACTCACTCACCCGTACAGTCACTCATACTTTCGGTCACTCAGTACAGGACTATCATATGCACTCTTACTCCTATATAGACACTCAAACAACGCCACTCATCCATAGAGATACTCACACACCTAGTCAGTCATGCAAATAATTAAACACACTGCCATTTACTCACCTATACAGTTATACACACACCAGCTCACTTACTCATACAAATAGTAGCACATTGTTACGCTCTTATACAATCACAGATACAAGCACACACTCATCCATACAGCCACTATCACAATCACTCACTCTTGCTTATAGCTATTTATATACTCCAACACACATATATACTGCCTTTCACATATGTAGTTACTCACACATGTACCACTGGGACATACATTCACTCACTAACACACTCTTACACACACTTACCCACCCATACAGTCTATCACAGATGCACTCTTGAAACCATCCACCCAGTGAATCACCCACTCACAAATTTATGCACAGAGTTGCACACACCCCTCCCACACAAACACTCAGGCACCCATACAGATACTCAGACAAGCATTCAATAACTCATATAGACACTCATTTAGCTATTCACAAACACATGCAGCCACTTACACAGCAACAGACAGACGGATACAGACATTCACCCAGTTTAGTCACTAACCCATGCATTCAGTAAGATACGTTAAATCACTCACTTATAGAGTCAGTCACGCACCTACTAAATCATCCATACAGACACTTACACACCCACTCATTCTTCAATACGTCTTTTCCTATATATATTAAAAATATTTAAACTTTACAGAAACACACAGTCACTGGATGATGTCATCAGTGATGTCATTTGAGATGTCATCAGTGATGTCATCAGTGATGTCACTGACCATGTCATGAGTGATGTAATATGTGACGTCATCAGCAGTGCATTGCGGGGCGCGAGTTATAGTTAGCTGAACTAACTATAATGGGGGAATTTCACGGGTTTTGTACGAGTGCAATGTCCAAGTAACTAAAACTGTCCCTAAAACCTATGGTTTTTTCAGTGAATTTCAAAGGTTTTTTAAATGCTAATTTGTAACTATAACGTGTCTGAAACCTATGGTTTTTTCAGTGAATATATATATATACATATAGCTTTTTATGTATAATTGAATTTTATCCCTTTTAACATTTGGAAATGTATTTATTGTTATTTATTGAAAAATGGATGATATGTATATTTATAGAATTTATATGTAATTATTTAGAATTATTTATTTACATATGTATAAATGTATTTATGATTGTGGGAAACATTTGGAAATTAATACAAAAATACTCTTTGAGACATCAAAAAATTCCTATACAAGCTTGATTTTGCACATGCTGTTTTTGCACAGGAGAGAATATACAGTTGCTGTAGAAATAATGCCAATAGAGTAGAAGGTGTACTATACAGGCAACTTAAAATATAAGGTTTTTAGAAACATTTGCACTGTACAATTGGAGATACTGGAGCAATAATGCAACTGAACGATAATACAGAT